>JAGVSN010000055.1:0-600000 GCA_022651745.1 Parapsyche elsis | reverse complement strand
GGGTCATTCGTCAATTACCATATAAATAAACGACGAAGTACCCACGATAGTAGATGTTTTCGGCAGATTTAAGTAGATTTAAGCAGATAGTGTTTCTTTTCGGGAGTCCAAAAAAGCCCAAAAAGGAGGGTTTGGGGCCGCCGGGGCAAAAAAAGGGTCGCCGGGATAGGGGGGTGGTAGGGGGGGGGCCGGCATCTCCAAAAAAGGGGGGGAGGGTTTGGGTGTTGGTAAGGAGCCGGCATTGGGGACCGCCGGGGTAAGAAGGAGGGTTTGGGTGTTGGTAAGGGCCAAAAATTGCTTTTCGGCATTGTTTTTCGGGGAGTCCAAAAAAAAGGGACCGCCGGGGTAAGAAGGAGGGTTTGGGGTTGGTGCCCATTGCTTTTCGGCGGGACCGCCGGGGTTTTTTTCCATTGGGAAAAAAAGGGACCGCCGGGGTAATTTACTAAACAAAACAAACACTATATTACATTATATTAATTACACCCCGGGCAAAGCCGGGTAATAAAGCTAGTTATATATATAATGTAAAAGTCTGTATGTCTGTTAATAAACGTTCGACTCACTTATTTGGTTTTCTCATAGTTATCGCTATTACATATTAGCCCACACAATAAACTGCATTGATTGTCAACGGGCGACACTCTAGCTTATGAATAAAACTCGCTATCTATGTATGACCCTACAAATTCAAAATAATTACATACATAGTGTGCGTAAATTGAACATAAACATTAATTTAATTAAAATTATACTGTATACTTAATTTGAACGAATCGATTAATAGAATAATTGAGTCGCCTAGTTCCAAATCCCTATAAGTCCATAAAACTCACTTGTTCGCAAACGCGGTTTTTCTGCTACAGACTTATTTGCTTGATGGCGTTTAAAACTCATTTAAACTTAATTTTGTTGATATTAAACAAAATATTCAGATTAGAAACATGGACTTATCGTTGTTTGTTTCTAAATATGGCTTTTATCAGCTTTTATCACAGTGCAATTGTCAGTTTTTGGAACAAACACTGATTTTCAATATTTTTTTACGGCGCACTTGGCGGTATTTGGAATAATTCAAGTATCCAAGGCATCGTTTGAAAACATTCTTAGAACCAGAAAATATTTTATCCTCGCTTTTTATATATTGTGGACTTGTCGGGATTTGGAACTAGGCGACTCAATTGTCAAACATGCGTAAAAAATTTTTTTTACACCAAAACAAATATGAAAGTGACCGTTCAAAGGAAAATTAATAACTTTTTGCCCGTTCGCAAAAGTGATAGTCGCCATAAAACTATATGTTAAGAGGCAAAAGTTTTTTTTCTCCTTTTCGTAGACACTTTGTGCATTTTTTTCTTCGGTCGAGACGTTTTTTTCGTCGGATTCCGTAACACACCGTGGTCCGAAACGAGTGGCACCTGCCAAAAACCGGTCAAATGAAAGTAGTTATTCGCCTCGGTATGGGTAGAATGGGTGGGTTCAAATCCCTTTCGATCTCGTTAAGAAAATTCCTTGACGAGATAAAAATCAGCTCAGTAACTGGAGCGTTAGTCTCTCGTGCGAAGATCCAGGACTCGATTCCTGTATATTGTCATTGATAAGATCTGGATATAGCTGCTTATATATTATATATTATCTATGATAGTTATTTATACCTAGGACAATTGGTGAATATGACCGAATGTAGAGAAAAATAAATAAAACTAGGATAGAGTGCTTTTGGAAGAATGAATGAATTCCGCTATGCTTAAAAAATAAGGCATACGAACAATGCGTACTGCCAGTTATGACGTATGAATGTTACGCAAGATCCAGTGCATACAGAGAAGCGTGGAAATATGTATGCTCGGTATAACAAGAAGAGATCGTAAGAGGAATACATGGGTAAGAAGTATGACCAAAGTGGCAGATATACATAGCAGAACGTGTGAAAAATTTGTTGTGGACACATAGCACGAAGAATGGATGGCAGATGCGAGAAATACTGGAATAGTATCCGAGAGGATGTGAAAGAAAGCAAGGTAGACCGGGTGGACGATGGGCTGATGAATTGAGAAGAATGTGTGGAGTCAAGTGGATGCAGATTGATCAAGACAGACAGGAATGGAAGAGCATACGACCAATGCGTACAGCCAGTTATGACGTGTGGATGCTAAATTCGAGGATGTTACGCAAGATCCAGTGCATACAGAGGAGTATGGAAAAGATGTATGCTCGGTATAACAAGAAGATAACGTAAGAGGAATACATGGGTAAGAAGTATGACCAAAGTGGTAGATATAGCAGAATGTGTGAAAAGTTTGTCGTGGACACATAGCGAGAAGAATGGATTGCAGATGAACGCGAAAAATACTGGAATAGTATCCGAGAGGATGTGAAAGAAAGCAAGGTAGACCAAGTGGAAGATGGGCTGATGAATTGAGAAGAATGTTCACAACAGATATAAATGGATGAGGATTAGAGAGGCCTGCATCCAGCAGTGGATGGTGAACGACTAAAAATTGATGAATATGGCCGGATGTAGAGAAAAAGAAATAAAACTAGGATGGAGTGCTTTTGGAAGAATGAATGAATAGTTTTTAAATCCAACATTCCGCTATGCTTAAAAAAAAAGGCATACGAACAATGCGTACTGCCAGTTATGACGTATGGATGTGAAACGTGGATGCTAAATTCAAGAATGCTACTTAATATCCAGGGCACACAGAAGCATGGAAAGATGTGTGCTTGGTATAACGAGAAGAGATCGTAAGAGGAATACATGGGTAAGAAGTTGAAGTGGCAATGGAGAATGGATGGCAGATGGACGCGAGAAATACTGAAATGGTATCCGGAAAGCAAGGTAGACTGAGCGGAAGATGGGCTGATGAATTGAGAAGGATGTGTGCGAGTCAAGTGGATGCAGATTTCTTAAGACAGACAGGAATGGAAGAGGATTAGAGAGAACAGCTGAAAATGATGATGATATCTCTCTTACTACCTATCAAATGATTGCCCATACCATTTCTCCTCTAGAAGGCAATGGTTTCACTACTGAAGAATATCTTTCACTACTGGAGACTATGATAGACGATAAAATATTTGTCAAATAAGACTCCAAAAGACAAATCGCTTGATATTATAACATACGCCACCTTCAGAAGAAGAAGAAAATTCCTGAAATTTAAACTCAAAACGACATATGAAGTATTTACGTAACACTTATGATATAATAATATTTTAAACACCTATTAAGATCAGGGTCAAAATTGAGTATAAATAATTACTGTGCACTTTTGTCCATATGGTACCTACTACACTTTAACCGTGTTCCATTTTTCGTTATGATTTTTTTTTATTATTTATTATATCGATCGCTTAAACAACGTAAAAGTTCATCGAATACTTCATTGAAATGTGTATAAATATTTTTGACAGTTTAAATAGCGCTTATTTCAGGGTTGCGTCAAATTAAATAATATACACGGTGGCCGTTAAAAAAATGGTGCTATTTTCAAAATATTAAATTTCTCAAACTTTCATTTTTCTAATAATATTATGGTTTTTCTAAACAGATGATTAATAATGCCAGTGAAAAAAATACAGAAAACTTTAAATTATTTTTTTCATCACTTGAGCGTTATTAGTATCAGAAAATTAATATTTCGAAAACAACACCAGCTTTTAAATGGCCACTACATACATACATACATATGTATGTATGTATGCATGCACGTGTGTACATACATAATTATGTGTAGCCAAAGTGCGTGGTTTAAATAAATTTAAAATGATTTACAACATTCGAAAGTATTGAACGTAATAATAAATTTTAATTCGATGTCTATAGATTAACCCTTTCGCTGTTTGTACTTGGAAAACGTTCATTTGTTAAGTCAGCCGAAATAAAAATGAAAGTAACTTCCATTTTACGCACAATTATAGAAAGTGTGTACCTATGTACGTATAACATATTATTTCGATCATATTTTATACGAAAAAATTTGTACAATTATATAAAAGAGATACAGTGAAAGTGCAAGAATAATGTTATTGTATTATATTATAAACTATACGCGCTCATTAAAATGAACAAGAATAATGCAGTTAGTGTAAGTAGGTATTTTATGTATGTATGTATAAATATTTGAATGAAATAAAACGTGGAAAAAGATTGATGTGCAAATTGATGAAATGAAAATAAACACATTCATGTTCAGTCGTAAATAAACGTGATTGAATTTATCTGATGTCGTAAATTTTAGTTACTTGAACAAGTTTTGCGTTAAACAATTTATTTAGCATATAAAAAAAGCTCCCGTGAAAGTTCGGAAATATTCGGAATTTGTATTTTTTTAAGTTCGAATGTGTTCAAACGAAATAATAAATCCAAATCATATGATCTAATCAAATTGTTAAACGCAATTGATTTAAAATTTTTATTATACATTATTTTATAGTTATTATAGACGCACACGCACGTGAGAAAAATATCTTAATAATTTTAATCGCTAATAAACCAATGAAATTGCACTTCAACGTAACACGTGCTAAGTTTATGTCCAATTTTTTTTTTGCAGCGTCAATAACTTGTATTGTCCGCTAATAAATTTTCACCAACATTTAAAAAATGTAAATCAATATGATGTAACTTTAAAATATAATTAAAATGTGTCGATCCGACTGATATCATTCGGTAAAACGTTTGTCAAACGGTGGGCCAAAATTAATCACCTCATTTTGTATGCGTGTATTTTTTTAAAAGCGCTATTAAACTACACAATTCAAACGTAATAAAATAATTCAATATATAATAAATTGTTCAAATGACCTTGAAAATTCATTTGAGACATGTTGCTTCTCGTATATCATATGTTTCACTGTGCTTAAAAAAGATGGCATACGACGCACTTATGGCATACTTATGACGTATGGATGCTAAATTCGAGAATGTTACGCAAGATCCAGTGCACACAGGGACGCATGACGCATGTATGCTCGGTATAACGAGAAGAGATCGTAAGAGGAATACGTGGGTAGGAAGTATGACCAAAGTGGCAGATAGATATAGCGGAACGTGTGTAAAAGTTGACGTGGACACATGGCGAAAAGTAGTGGAATGGTATCCGAGAGGATGTGAAAGAAAGCAAGCTGATGAATTGAGAAGAATGTGTGGAGTCAAGTGGATTATAAATGCATCCAGCAGTGGATGGTGAACGGCTGAAAATGATTTTTCACTATTTTGTATGAAATAATGTTACATTACAAATTTATTATTTTTAAATCATAGTAATAGTATACATTTTGTTAGAATAGATTCAATAAATTAAACAAATTAAAAAAATAAATGTGACCGCGACAACCATTATCGTTGAGACAATAACATTAACAAACTATTGCCTCTTAAGTAAATTGTTACATTTTTTACGTTTTTGACGTATTTTATAGATAAAAAAATGTCATAATATAAATTATAAAGATATGCATCTTAATAATAATAGTGGTAATAAAAATAAAATAAATTCATAAAATAAAACGGTTGTTTCAAATAGGGTGATAGTTTTGGCCTACCTACATATGTACGACTATTTCCGCAACACAACTATGAAATTGAACCTATTTAACCAAAATACGAATATAAAACGATACGTATTCAAAATGGACATTTGAAATTTGCGCAACAGCAGTGTTTCTCAAGTGGGCCCCCACATGAAATTCGAATTAATCACGTGTCGCAACGGTTCTGGTGCGATTTGAATGGATCGATCGATCCGATGAGATACAGAGAGTACATAGATCTGGAAGATTTAACTATCTCGTTAAGGGAACTGACTGTACGTACCGGACAAAAGCTCTGAAGCAATAATATTATTATATTTTGTATTATAAAACTAGTCGTGACCGAGTTGCCGCTCTAGTTGTCCGCCCATTCTGCTTCATTATGTCGAGGAAAGTCTGACTTGGCTCGCAAAATATTTGCCCGGTTTCGCAAATTCTGATTCCGAGATGGATGACATGTCAGTGTCGACAGGAATGCAACGCTCGTTTGTGTGACATTTTCTCGAAACACGGGAAAAGTATATTCAACATCAAATACAAAGTTGCAATAACAAGATCGGGTAGTAATTAAAACTCGACGATAAATCATCAGTAAGAAAAACGGCAACTGTTCTATATTACGTTTTTTTTTATTTATGATTTTTTTAATAGTTCTGGATGGTGTCAGTAATTTCCTATTTATTATGCATTGTATTGTATGGGTGTAATAAATGGGATCTAAAAAGTATTGCCATGACATTTGACCTACATTCATCCACTTAATGACTATGTAAGTAGCTTTATTACCCGGCTTTGCCCGGGGTGTAATTAATATATTGTAATATAGTGTTTGTTTAGTAAATTATTTAGGGAGTCCAAAAAAGGGGCCGCCGGGGCACCAACCCCCAAACCCTCCTTCTTACCCCGGCGGTCCCTTTTTTGGACTCCCGAAAAGCAATGCCGGCACCTTACTACCCCCCCCACCCCCCTCCTATCCCGGCGACCCTTTTTTGGACTCCCGAAAAGCAATGCCGGCCCCTTACCAACCCCTAAATCCTCCTTCTTACCCCGGCGGTCCCTTTTTTGGACTCCCGAAAAACAATGCCGGCCCCTTACTACCCCCCAGACCCCCCTCCTATCCCAGCGACCCTTTTTTGGACTACCGAAAAGCAATGCCAGCCCCTCACCAACACCCAAACCCTCCTTCTTACCCCAACTCCCTGCCGGCCCCTCACTACCCTCCAGACCCCCCCTCCCATCCCGGCGACCCTTTTTGGACTCCCGAAAAGTAATGCCGGCCCCTTACCAACACCCAAACCCTCCTTTTTACCCCGGCGGCCCCTTTTTTGGACTCCCGAAAAGCAATGCCGGCGCCTTACTACCCCCCCCCCAGACCCCCCCTCCTGCCCCGGCCCCTTTTGGGCTCCCGAAACACTATCTGCTTAAATCTACTTAAATCTGCCGAAAACATCTACTATCGTGTGTACTTCGTCGTTTCTATTAATCGCGCCCGAGCAACGCCTGGTAATTGACGAATGACCCATACATATCTACATACAAACTTAAGCGTTTTATATATTAGATACATGTTGCAGGCAATGTATGTATGTACATATATAAAATCCCGCATGAAGGCGCTTACACACCGATATAATTCGCTTTGGTACGAATCAACGACGATACAGGGCGTCAGTTTGACGCAGCGATTTCGCTAAGGTGTGTGAACGCCTGTACATTACACTAGTGTAAGCCCGTTGAATATCAACGGAGCGGTCACTCATCATCCGAATAATATTAAATTTAATAGTTTTTATAGTTGTTGTATAGACGGCGCTCTATAATATACAACAACGTAACAATTTAGCATAAGATATTGAGATAGAAAATCAATCCTTATAAACGTGGTGAAATAAAAAAAAATACAAAATAAACGCCAAATAGCATGAGAAAACAATATATTTTTGACTTTCAAAATTCGCTAGATAATTAATTAAAAGTATTTCAAAGCAATAAACAATCACAATGAACAGGAAACATATCTGACTATTGATTTCAATACTCACTTTGAGCACAGCGATACTATACATATTTTGAGCTATAGACCGCTAAAGCCAAAAAATCTCATAAACGAGAACATATCAACAAAAATCATTATCGGATTCGAATTTAGTGGGTCAAACTTAGTAAAGATTGACTAATGTCCGCTCTGGGTATTTTTTTTTTGTTCCTCAGTGTGATTAATGAGTAACATTTAATTTAATTTTGAATATACATATAATTCGAAAATAATATGTTGCGGTTCCCAAACTTACTAATATTGCAAGGTTTTACCTAATTTGGATCTTAGCTCGAGAAAGGTTCCCGACCACTGGTGTATGTAGATATTTTATATTATATACGAGCTCTGCACTTTTCTATTGATAATTTTTAGCACTGTTTTGTGCGGGTATTAATTAACAATGGGTGCTTTAATGGAAAATTCTATTTATTCTACGTCATATGTATAGGCAACGTGTGAAATCCGGCATTGTATAAAATGTCTTGACATTATATGTACATACATACATAGGTACCCAAAATGACCAGGCAAAGTGCAAAATGTACTAAGCTCCATAAATTAAGATACTTTGCCTAAGACTAGTCGATTTATACAATGCGCTAGTTTTCACACTTTGCCTGTAACATAAACGATGATTGTACTATTTATTAGATTGTTATTAAAATAAAATAAAAATGTACCTATGTTTAATTTGATTTGTTGAAAATGACCTAAGCGATTATTGAATTTAACGGATCATATCTTACAGTATAATATTATAGCAATGATATTACCAATATAATTTTATTGGACCGTTCGGTAGATGAATTTTTTTGCATTGAATATTCAATTTTAACAATGCTTAAATTTGATTCGATTTAAATTCATCATAAAATAATTTCGACAGGGGAAAGTCAGATGAAATGTAATTTAAATCGATCTATTGATTACCGCAATCAATTTAGATTGTGGTTCATCATTACACGCACACACAAAGACATTAAATTTTACAACTATGTAATTGGAAATTGACGTTTCGACAGAAAAATATTCATTCAATAATTTTTGCAACAGATTCACACGAAATTTAATTGAGCTACAATGTAACCAAACTAATGACAGGTCAGTTTAAAATAATTTCATACTATTTTTTAGGCTGTTCTCACAATTTAGACGTTAGTAAACTTTCGCTTAATCGTAGCTCACTTCAATGCATAAAGCAAAGAAGCATTTTATTTCACATTGCATCGATTCAAATATACATATAAAATATACAATTAATATTACTTGTGTATGAGAGAATTCATGCACTAAAATGCAGCTGCACTCCATATGGCGCTGCAAATTTTATCAATTCGAACAATTTAACTCTACGTACAAATCGATCAAAATGTATGCAATAATTTGCACACGAATGCATTCCGAAAAGGCACGTGCAATTTGCATGCTTTTGAGATGAAAAATCTATCTCAAACCCACTACAGCACGATACAATTGCGGCGAACGTGTATTTATTTATAAATAATCGTTAAGTTGCACTCGAAAAATGTACATACATATATAATTTAAACTGTACTGCACATTACAGGGTATTTAAAAATTGGTGTTGTTTTCAAAAAGTTATATCGCAACGGTGATGAATAAAATTTTGAAAGTAAATTGTGTCTTCTTATGATATAACGAGCGATCGGCGGCTATCCAGCCAGACAGACCTTTGCGCTACTATACATATGTATATAGTAATGCATACATCAATAGTGACAAATGAATAAAGTACTGAGCTTTGCATTTATTTCTAATTATAATATTAAATTTAATAGTTTTTATAGTTTTTGTATAGATGTCGCTTTATAGTACGACAACGTAATACTTTAGCAAAGTCGCAAACCTACCGAGGATTAAAATTGTCAAATTGTAGCAGTCCCGTCATTGCCTAGTTTGGATGAATGCGTAAGCGCACCTTATTCCGACCTGTTGATCTCGGGTTCAAATCCCACTCGCGCGCTGACGGTACCTGTCTTTTAATAATTTACCCCAGCGAGCGTTATCAGCAGACAGACGGAATAGGGCTATTATATGTATGTTTAATATTTTTTTTATAGTTTTTGTATAGATGGCGCTTTATTATACGACAACGTAACAATTTAGAAAAGTCGCGAACCTGCTGAGAATTTATATGTTCAAAATATAGGAGATTTCACATTATCGGCGTTGGATCATAGCGTAAGCGCTCACTGTTCCGAACTGGTGATCTCGGGTTCAAATCCCACTCACGCGCGGACGGTTCGTGTCTTTTAATCATTTACCTCAGCGAGCGTTATCAGCAGACAGACACCGAGACACACAGACGGAATGGGGCTATTATATATTATGTAACTAGTGTAAGCCCGTTGAATATCAACGGAGCGGTCTCTCATCACCCGTACTGTGAGTATATGTATATTAAATAGTTTTTATAGTTTTTGTATAGATGGCGCTTTATAATACGACAACGTAACACTTTACCAAAGTCGCGTACCTACTATGGATTTATATGTTTAAATGTAGGAGATTTCGCATTATCGGCGTTGGATCATAGCGTTAGCGCTCACTGTTCCGAACCTCAGCGAGACACACACACGGAATAGGGCTATTATATATATGATGGTTTCTGCGTTAATAATCATCCGTTTGCAAAAAACTTCAATATCATTGTAAATAAGACAAGATGAACTTGAAAATGCTTTATTTTTTATCACCGTAGCCTTATTAGTTTTGTAAATGTGAATTTTTGAAAACAGCATTGGTCCTTTCGCGTCCACTCTGTACAGTATTTCGTAATTACTTTCAAAAATTACATTTCTACGGTGTATTAATTTTTTTTCCCGAATATTTACCAATCACTGTTACCAATATTGCGAAACGCGAATTTTTCACTATCTTTATGTGTCACACGGCGTTAAATCAATTATATGCTCAACCACTTTGCGGTATTCGCCAATCTAAACTAACCGTTATAAATAATACTTTATATGTCTGTATGTACTGTACTAACAACATACACTGCAAAAACTCTCCATAAAATAAGTAGTGTTCTAATTGAAAATTTTTCGTATTCAATACGCGATTCAAATTTTAAAGGGTTAATTACGTATATATGTATCTTGCTAAAAATGTTTGTTGCTACATGTGACTCGTATTAGTATTCTGAAGCTTTACTATCTATCGGTAAATCATTTTTAAAATGTTCAATGGATCGTCTATTATGGTAAAAGTTTAACAGTTTCATTCGACAGCTGTTGTTGCAGATTTTTTTTTAGTATACTTTCGAACCAACACCATTCAAAGAACGCGTTCTTTTACAAATACATAGAACGAACTCTGGAACCGGAATTCCAACTAATTTGTATAGTATATTATGAAAAATTAAAAAAAAAACAACATTATTTACATACCCACATCACCGCATTGACTATATGAACTATGATACAGCCTCTAAGAAAGTCGTGTCAAGGTCACAACAGTTCCGTTTCGTTTTTTTTATTATTGAGGATTTATTCAACCGGAATATACCCCACTTACTGATGAATCATTCTGGCTATTTTGAACTTTCTTTTCCCGATAAAAAGTAAATGCGTTATATACGACCAATAAACGTACTAATAAAATCGACTAAATTCAACCAATTTTTAATGATACTAAAAATCACATATTTTTAATTCAAATTGTATAAATATATACGTATGTATGTACAAAAATAATAACAATAAATGGTTATTAATAAATTCGTATAAAAATCGAAACAATTCAACAAGTGCATGGAAAGCAGTTCGAGTTTAACACAAAATTTATTAATTTAAATCAATTTCTGTTTTTCAGCGCAAAAATTGTTACAAATCGTGTACTTGTCGTCTACAGACACGCGATAATTATTCAAATTTGATCATGACTCGACTGAATCGCTGATTGGAGTGGAATATTTGATATAACGAACGTGATTTCGATAAATGGCAATTAATACAGTGTTTAAAAGTGATAGTTAAAAGGCATCAGGAAGTGTGTGAGAGAGTTTCGTTTACTTCTGAAAGCAATTAAATTGCCTCGAGACAAATTCGTGGACTCGGAAAATACAAATATTTACGAGAGAAAATTGCACGACTTGTTACATTAAAATATTACATTAAAAATCTAAATATAGTTTATATTTATTTAATTATATTATATTTAATTTTTTTATATTATAATAATAAAAATGATCCTTATCTAAATTTTACATCGAGAATATGTGTGTTTGCAGATGCGTTTTTATATACATACATGCATACATAATAGAAAGTGCTACGTTTAAGGTCTTCAACCTTGTTATAATTAGTCTACCTTGATGGAGATTAGCAGAAATGGTATGTGGACGCAAAAAAATTAAACAAGAAATTCTAGAGATGGATTTAAATTATTCATACACACAAAAAATAGTTAGATACTGAGCAAGGCCAGATTGTATACATACGCATTTGTAATAATTTGTATCATTTCTCAGGCATAAAGAAATAAATAATCCACGTGCAATCAAGGCCTATAAAACACTGAAATATTTAATCACTAATTAGATGTGGAAATTTTCACTAAAATCAGGAACTAAACTCTAAACTATATTCAACCTTCTGGCTATTACGCGATTCTTGTATTAGGTATGAGCCGTTTTTTTTTTAATTGAACTATGTCCATACATGTGTTAACTATATATATATAATTCAAAATTATTAAATACATTTATAAAAAGTGAACATAATCCATTTGTTCATATGTACATACATTTAAAAAAGTTTTTGACAAAGATTGAGATATGAAAGTAGACTATGTTCTTTTATAGTAAAAAAAAATAGATTTCTTTAGATTTAATATTTTTTTTAGGACACTTAAATCCTTGCGAATAAAAGTTAAATGAAAAATAGTAAAAATTATTTATCCAAATTTTTCAGTAAGCAGTAATACAAATCATGTATTTTCTCAAAGCGGCAACAAGTCAACATATTCCATTGTCATTCTAAACGATTCACATTATACATACATCTCGATATAATCGATTCGAGTAAATCGCGTGGGTAGTCTCTTATAGTAAAGCAATACAGAAAATGTCCATAAATATGCTGCAAGCTACAAACAATTATGTCAAATCGTGTGGTACGTTCTTACGATTGTTGCCAACTGGCCACGTTTATGTGCGAATCGGAAATTATTATTGACCCTTTCACCAACAAGATAAAACATTTTGTATAATAAAACTGCCTAATACATGTAAAAAGCCTTGATTTCCATTGCAAAAATTTCATACCATTGTTAATTTGGGGCAATTTAACGCTCTGGCAATCGGAGCCCTTGAACGTGTTAAAATTAAATCATAGACCACTTAACGTGTTAAAGGCCTGTGAAATGTTTGCTAATATGGTTTTCACCTGTTTTCCATTTTTTTAATGAAATTTTATAAAATACTTTAATTTAATTGTATTTTGTACGACAAAAATGTTCGAGGATCGTAAAATTCGAGATCGGCTCTTGTTGCCGCTTTCTTTTTCATTTCTCTAATTTGTGTTGATTATAGTATTTACCAAAATTTATGACATATTACTGATTATTATTATGGCTCGTAAAAGATTTTATCACTGGCCAGTGACACAATAGTGATTCGCTTTATTCGATGTAATTGTAGTCGACAAATGGAATATAACCATTTATAGTCTATAGAGGCTATTGTTCTATTAAATGTACTTTGACATAATATTATAGTATTGAAATGTTGAAATTTTATCATACAGAATAAATCATATACTTTCTAGAAAGTTGAATATAAAACGTGTAAATCCACTCTTTTTTATTTGTTCCAAAAGTTTTGTTTAAATTGAGCTTAAGGAAATATATCATTTCATTTTTCAAAGCAAATATTTACATATGTACATAGACAACTTTAAATCATTGTCCATGAATCATAATTCTTCAATCAATTAAATATTATTTTATATTTGTATTGTACAATATACTCGTTATTATTAGAGTTAATTTTCTCGTTTAAAAAATGTTAATATTTTACAAATTTAAGCAATATACGCATTTGTATAATTTTAGTGTGTACACACTAACTTATTTTTTTTTGCATATTTTAATTGGTGAAAAAAATTACGATATGTGCGTACATACTAGAAATTAAATCGCACATTTCCGCAATTGTAGGAAACATTATTTATACATACATATATAAATACCTATATATGCGAATATAAAATAAGTGTGCGAATTGAGTTAGAAACAGCCACGCCCGGTTCAAATGTACACGGTCAAAAAGCGAGACCGAATTGGATCGATTTAATAATGTATAATCTTATCTATGTATTATTACAAGAACTACTATCGATTTTATTACCATTGAATTGTATAATTTCAGCAAATTATCGTGTACGGGTGTGGAAATAAATAAAATCGAATTCGTTGCATGATTCATAATGCTTTAGGAAAATTAGTGCTGAATGATTCATGCTATTTAATTAAAAAAATTAAATTTAGTATTTTAAAAGAAATTGTAAACAATTGTAAATTGAACTACATACATACATATTAAAAGCAAAACTTAGTCACTGTAGATAAGCATATTGTAGAGATAGTTGATAGTTATTTAAACCTAGGACAATTGGTGAATATGACTGGTTGTAGAGAAGAAGAAATAAAACGAAGAATGAAACTAGGATGTAGTGCTTTTGGAAGAATTGAAAAAACATTGTTTTTAAATCCAACATTCCGCTATGCTTAAAAAATAAGTCATACGACCAATGCGTACTGCCGGTTATGACGTATGGATGTGAAACGTGGATGCTAAATTCAAGAATGCTACTTAAGATCCAGGGCACACAGAAGCATGGAAAGATGTAGTGCTTGGTATAACGAGAAGAGGTCGTAAGAGGAATACATGGGTAAGAAGTTGAAGTGGCAATACTGGAATGGTATCCGGAAAGCAAGGAGTGCTTTTGGAAGAATTGAAAGAACATTGTTTTTAAATCCAACATTCCGCTATGCTTAAAAAATAAGGCATACGACCGATGCGTACTGACAGTTATGACGTATGACGGAGAAGCATGGAAAGGTGTATGCTCGGTATAACAGGAAGAGAACGCAAGTGGAATACATGGGTAAGAAGCTTGACCAAACTGGCAGATGTAGCGGAATCTGAGAGGATGTGAAAGAAAGCAAGGTAGACCGAATGGACGATGGGCTGATGAATTGAAAAGAATGTGCGTAGTCAAGTGGATGCAGATTGCTCAAGACAGACAGGAATGAAAGAGGATAATAACAATTTCTGCACATTTCAATTTTTTAAGCTTTTTTACTTTTGCTGTTGAGCTTAAATGATAATAAATTAAACGCATAATATAAGCTATAATTATTTTAAACAGGGTAATTACTTTTAGCCCACATTTTCTGCACCTATGTATATCGAATTAAATTAAAAATAAATAGTATAATACAATCAGTACGTACTTTATTATTGTTCATACGTATAAAATAAAGGTCAAGAACAAATCGGCAATTATAAACGAAAATTAATTCAATAAAAACTTTTACACGTGTTGTGAACAAGTTCAAGAAAATTTTAAACGTACTTGATTCACTATTGCTCCAATGATTTTTTTCAAATAAAAACCTACACTGTTAAGTTGAACTCAAGCTTACTATAAAAACCATTGCCTAAGGTTATCGAATCGATCGTCCTTCGTTTATTTAAATTTATCTTTGACTAATCTCATTCATCGTGTGGTGTCCTAACCTCCTTATTTACGTATTCAATATTATAAAAGTCGATTTCACAACTGATTCTAAACAATTTTCGTACTAGAAACCTTGATGAAACACACATTCCGCGTACGATTCGCTCGATATACATATCTCAATTTTATAAACGATTTATTTGTGAATAAATTAAAACGTCACAAGAAAATGTGACATAATAACCTGAATTTAATGACGCCACATCATTCAATGTGGACGATGTTGAAATTTTGGAATTTATTCTAATTGATATATGTACATATGCCATACCCACACAAACGAGGGTATACCAATGACATTGATTTTCACAGAATATTAACTAGCTGCAGTACCGGGCGTTATCTCGATGTGAATATAATATGTATTGAAACGTAAAACTGTATACAAAAAAAACACAGGCTAAAATGTGCCATCATTTGCATGTCATTTGGAGGATCATAGAAAATATCTCTGCAAAGCTTAGTTCCGATTTTTTAAGCGGTGTGACATACAGACAGACAGATAAACGGATACACATACAGAAAAACAGATGCTTGGTATAACAAGAAGAGATCGTAAGAGGAATACATATGTACATGGGTACGAAGTATGACCAAAGTGGCAGATATAGCAGAACGTGTGAAAAATTTGAAGTGGACACAGCGAGAAGAATGCGTAGCAGATTGTCGCAAGAAATACTGGAATGGTATCTGAGAGGATGTGAAAGAAAGCAAGGTAGACTGAGTGGAAGATGGGCTGATGAATTGAGAAGAATTCGTGGAGTCAAGTGGATGCAGATTGCTCAAGACAGACAGGAATGGAAGACGATTGGAGAGGGCTTCATCCAGCTGTGGATGGTGAACAGCTGAAAATGATGATGATATTGTTAGATACATGTACATACATATATGTACATATGTACATATGTAGAAAGAGCTAAAATCTGTTTCCTGAATTAACCGACGTCAATATGACTGTCAAAACTCATTGTTGAAATCATAACGCAATAAATGTTAACCAACGTATTGTAGGCAAGCATTGCTGGTGATACTACTGCAATATGGTGATGTGGACCGGAAACTATTGACACTATTGTTCCACTATTGCTGGTATGGCCGTGTGTTGGCGAGTATCGTTGCCATTTTGCCGATGATATCGCTCGGTATAGGAAAATACAAAATCTGGGCAATCATAAAACAGCAACTACTTGCCGGCAATCATTGAGCAACACATTGCTGCGATACATATTGCGCATGTGATGCTGTTGAAAATGTTGCTGGATGGTTAACGAGCAATATTGCTGAAAAATGTTGCTCGTTTACAGGCCCCTTAAAGTTAACGTACGTTGCTATATTTCAAAAATAAAACTTCTTTCGTTTTCATTGTAAATTTGAAATGTTATTATTTTCCCGTAATTACCAACAATAAACACGTGGAGATTGCCAACGGGCATAACACTAGTCCAATATCATTATTTTCAGCCTCTCCAATCCTATTTCATTCCTGCCTGTCTTGAACAATCTACATCCACTTGACTCCACATATTCTTCACAATTCATCAACCCATCTTCCACTTGGTCTACCTTGCTTTCTTTCACATCCTCTCCGATACCATTCCAGTATTTCTCGCATCCATCTGCCATCCATTCTTTTCGCTGTGTCCACTTCAACTATTTCACACGTTCTGCTATATCTGCCACTTTGGTCATACTTCTTACCCATGTATTCCTCTAACGTTCTCTTCTCATTATACCAAGCATACATCTATCATACTCTACATATCATCATCATCATCATTTTCAGCCACTCACCACCCACTACTGGATGTAGGCCTCTCCAATCCTATTTCATTCCTGTCTGTCTTGAACAATCTGCACCCACATGACTCCACACATTCTTCACAATTCATCAACCCATCATCCATTCGGTCTACCTTGCTTTCTTTCACATCCTCTCGGATACCATTCCAGTATTTCTCGCATCCATCTGCCATCCATTCTTCTCGCTATGTGTCCACTTCTACTATTTCACACGTTCTGCTATATCTGCCACTTTGGTCACGCTTCTTACCCATGTATTCCTCTAACGTTCTCTTCTCATTATACCAAGCATACATCTATCTATCATACTCTACATATCATCATCATCATCATTTTCAGCCACTCACCACCCACTACTGGATGTAGGCCTCTCAATCCTATTTCATTCCTGTCTGTCTTGAACAATCTGCACCCACATGACTCCTCTTCACAATTCATCAACCCATCATCCATTCGGTCTACCTTGCTTTCTTTCACATCCTCTCGGATACCATTCCAGTATTTCTCGCATCCATCTGCCATCCATTCTTCTCGCTATGTGTCCACTTCTACTATTTCACACGTTCTGCTATATCTGCCACTTTGGTCATCTTCTTACCCATGTATTCCTCTAACGTTCTATTATCGTTATACCAAGCATACATCTATCTATCATACTCTCTATCATCATCCATATCATCATCATCATCATTTTTCAGCCACTCACCACCCACTACTGGATGTAGGCCTCTCCAATCCTATTTCATTCCTGTCTGTCTTGAACAATCTGCACCCACATGACTCCACACATTCTTCACAATTCATCAACCCATCATCCATTCGGTCTACCTTGCTTTCTTTCACATCCTCTCGGATACCATTCCAGTATTTCTCGCATCCATCTGCCATCCATTCTTCTCGCTATGTGTCCACTTCTACTATTTCACACGTTCTGCTATATCTGCCACTTTGGTCACGCTTCTTACCCATGTATTCCTCTAACGTTCTCTTCTCATTATACCAAGCATACATCTATCATACTCTACATATCATCATCATCATCATTTTCAGCCACTCACCACCCACTACTGGATGTAGGCCTCTCCAATCCTATTTCATTCCTGTCTGTCTCAATCTACATCCTCTTGTCATCATTTTCATCCCACTCGGTCACCACCCATACCATTCCTCAGTATTTCTTCCTGTCTGTCCATCTACCATCCATTCTTCTCGCTGTCACTATTTATCACACATTCCGCTATATCTGCCACTTTGGTCATACTTCTCACCCATGTATTCTTTTCTCGTTACACCGAGCATACATATTTCCACACTTACACTACAAAGTATATGTAGATAACGTTTCATATGTGAAAATGGTCCCACAGGGAAGTCTGCTAGGCCCTCTTATTTGCCATATATATTAATGACATACCCATCCCAAAACTGTCACATAGCTCCATGCAGATGATCTGCTTGCTTCACAAGCAGTATCAAACCAGAGGCTATTCGAAGAAACCTTTAGCCTTAAAGACACTGACGGACCACTTCACTAAGTGGAAAATTAAAATTAATCAAAACAAAACAGACGCGATTTTCTTTAGTGTACAAAACATAAACCAAATTCAGATCTTCCCATCTGGAGAAAGTCTGAAATGGCAAACACAAATAAAATACTTAGGAATTACATTCGATAAGAGAATGAGATGGGCCCCACATAGAGGCGGCGAAATGCAAAGCAATTCGCGCCATATCTTCAATATACCCTATATTCAATCGACATAGTGCCTTATCACTACATAATAAAATTAAAATATATCGCGCACTCATACTACCCTTACTAACGTACGCTGCTCCCGTATGGAATAATGCCTCAATACTAACCAATCAAAGCTTCAAGTAGTCCAAAAATCATTAAAAAATCATTTATAACACGCCCATATATACTAACCTAAAAAAGACTACATTCCCAGTATAACATCCCATTAGTCGTAGATGTCACTAACAGATTAACCAGTAGATTCTATGATAGAATTTAACCACACTAACAAATTAGTGAAAGGTCTCGGTGATTATAGCAAGATGTCTTTACAGGTATAAACACAAATTACCTAAACATAATTTTCTTTAGATCGCCGATCTAAAAAAGTTATTTAATTTAATTATGTAAAATATATTATAAACATTTGATAAGATTTGTAAATAGGTTTTGAGCTCTTTCTCCTATTATTCTTTAAACACTAACATTAAAATAAAAGAATCCTTATAAATTAACAAAATGAACAATGTGTAAAATAGATAATGGTCACTGGACCAGTAGCTATTAAAATAGATTTAAGATGTTTGTGAACATAGTATAAGAACAATAAAAGCTTTTTTTAAATAAAAAAATAAAAAATATGTGAAAATGAAGTTTCAATACATTAATAATACGATTTTAATTAGTCGATTTAAAGGTTTTGCGCAAACGTACATACATACATTTTGAATAAACCGTTCGAGCTATGATATTTGCATAAAAAGCTAACTAAGTGTATATCTCTCGAGCGAATCCATACTCGGACTATGTGTAAGTACTAAGCTCGAGATTACAACACGATTTACTTTGTTCACCTGTTTCAAAGTCATAAGTCGTTCTTTGAACGGTCGTTGAATTAAAACCACACTGCAGATCGTTTTGTAAGCCCTGCCTCCGACCAAAGCATTTATTACACAATATTATTTCATTATCATCGACTTTTAAAAATAAAAAAGTGTGTGTGTGTGTGCTTGCCTTTATTACATCGACCCATTAAAACATAAACAGACCACAGACAAGGTCACTTCTGATATAATATAATATACCTGTGAATACTTCATATACTTCATATAGGTATATAACGTTTTCTAATTGTGAACCAACCATATCCGGTTGCTTACAATAGATAACTATCTATCTCGCATAGGTTGTAGCATGACACGCTTAATTTATAGTAATTCAAATATTGCATAAGTAATACGATTCGGTTGATTGTTTCAATATTTTTATATGAACGATTCGTTTTATTGAATCGTGTATAAAAGGATATGACGCACGTGCGTATGAATCAAGCTTAATGATTGCGTGTCCTTTTGTACGGACCAGCATCATTCGAAATACCCAAAAAGATGACTGGTAGTATTGTGTAACTTAATACTGTAAAATATTACATTTGAGTCACAAGCTCCATAAAATTTTCCAACATTTTCTTACCCAGTAGATATTATACTTAATATTATTGTGTGTCTCAGTAGCTTATACATACATTTAATTTATGTATTTAAAAAGCTAATTACACAATAAACTTATTATCTACTAGCACTTATCAGAGGTGCTGTTTATTTGCTATTTATGTATATTTCTGAAAACTTCTGATATTCAACAAAACCCCTGTACAAGATGCTTCTCCTGGATCTGATTAATTTTAAATTCGTAACTATTAACTTATTCTTACCCCTTGTATTATGACTATGTATATTATACCCTCTTATTAAATATTTTGGTAAACAATTCTTATCTTATTTAAAAATATACACTAACATGCACACTTTTAAGGTTTCATTTACATACATTCATCTTATACTAGTTAATCTATTGACATTTAAAATACTCCGCATAGTTCTATTTTGTAGTTTTTGCAACCTATATATAATTACCCTATTCACTAAATTTAAAAATGAACAATTGCATTATAAACTAATACTTATGTATCTATTTATAAATAGTACATACATATATGTATGTATTTCTTAATCTACACAACAATCCAAATACTTTTATAATAATCATCTCAACTTATTATCTCATAAATATTTAAAACTGTTAACTATTTCTAATCTATCGTGTAAATTTATATTTAAATTAGCATTATTAAAGTTTACATTGTTTAAATACGTGAAAAAATACGGTGATTTAAAAAAACAGCATTTTTAAATTCATATTGTCTTCTTTTTATTGATATGATGGTTTTTGACAAATAGATAGCGTTTTTTCTGTATTTTTATTTTGCGAGCGTTAATTTTAGCATTAATATCTTTTCATTTCACAAAAACCATCATATATATGAAAAAAAGATGAAATGAGCTGTAAAGTGGTTTATTTTTCATTACCGAAGCGTTATTAGTAGAGACCGGTCAGAATTGGCACGAACGTAGGCTGCAGGTAATATCCCTTACAGAAACCGGTTTGCAGGGCCGTATTAGAAATTGTCGTCAAGGCTGAAATATAGGCGAGAAGTATGAAGGAGCGGGAACGGCTTGCAAAAGCTGATGTCATCGAAAAAATCACCTTTTCGAGTTTTACGACTTTCTTCGCGGTCCAAATTATGATCGTTTCCAGGATTGCATGAACTTATTTGTTAAGACGTACATAGTTCGTTGCTAAGCATGGTGATTATTTATTATAATTTGGACCGCGAAGAAAGTCGTAAAACTCGAAAAGGTGATTTTTTCGATGACATCAACTTTTGCAAGCCGTTCCCGCCCCTTCATACTTCTCGCCTATATTTCAGCCTTGACGACAATTTCCAATACGGCCCTGCAAGCTGGTTTTCGCACCTGCAGCCTACGTTCATGCCAATTCTGACCGGTCTCTAGTTATTAGTTTCGCAGATATAATTTTTTGAAAACGGCACCAGCTTTGTGTCCACTCGTATGTACGAAAGGTATTGTCGATATGTTTATATGTAATTTTATACATACAAGTGTGTTATTTATTCCTGTTATGAAGCATTCGATATCAGCTTGCGCTTATGTACATACATTGAATGATAAATCTGTAGGTCTCCTTTTCTAGCGTATGCGAGTGAATCTATTTGCATTTTTTGTTTTTGCCAATTATTTCCCGGCAGTTTATTCACGATAAATTAATTTTTTTTTGTATATGCGAACGACGACAGTGGTGTGTTTCTAGAGCAGAAAAAATAAAAGCAACTGCGGCAATGCCATTGGAACAAGAATTTGGAAAGTGAGTGGACACACGTATCAAAAGCAAAATCAGTCACTGGTCGAGGCTCGAAACTGCGTAACACCACTGGCAAATAAATAAATTCAACTACAAATACAATTGTTGTACATTGTTATGTAAAAAAATACAGCACAACGCACTCAAAGTACACGAACACTTCAATGAAAGTATAATTTGTCAAACGGAAATACTAAAATAGTACAATTTCAATGTCTAAATTCCACAATAATGTACTATAATTTGAAATCTACAAAGAATTCCCTCAATTACATACCTTGCGAATGATTTTTATCAAAACTTATTTATTAATGATATTAACACATTTCAAGTGTTTTCAATACACGTACGAAACACTTAAATATATCAATAAATCACCTATAATTGTAATAAAAAATATTTTGCTACACTGTGAATTACTTTTTTTTTTTTTTTCCTAATTTATATCGCGTACCTGTTCTTTTATACTTGCTTAAAATAATTTATTCATAATAAATTGTTGCTTAGATTGAATTTTTGGACCAAATAAAAAATATAAAAGTGTATATTGACGTATGTTTGATGTAATTGAAGGTTTGTTAACAAAAAAAAATAACAATCAATTGTAGTTATCTACAGTTAAATGAACATCGAAAGATTATACGAAATATATTGATTTTGTTAAATAAACTAATTAAAAATGTATAGACTATATATACATATGTAAGTGAATACAAAAATACAATTTATTGTTATATATGTATTTACATGTTAGTTTTAGTTACTTTTTATGACATAAATTCATTAAGTGGTTATTCTTTTGTATATTTTTAATTAATTTAATTTCATGTGGACATTTTTTCTCAAGTTTACATTTGGTTCATTTTATTTGTACATCCAATATGCATTTGAATTTGAAAAAAACAGCAAGGTCTTAATGCAAAATGCACTCTGAGACATTCAATTTGTCTCATTCCCACGGTTTTAGCTCAACAATTAGTATATATGTATGTATGTATGTATAGAGAAACCGATTATGGAAATCATCAGCTCACTATGATCTACCTCAATCATTTTTGAATAGCGTCAGGTAATTCGCAAATCACTTGTAATTTTAATACCGTTTCATAACAATTTCACTTTTGTGACTTATGTAAATAGTAAAATTATAAAAACTACCGTACTGCGAAATAAATATGTTATATGCAGCAGCAGTACATACATAGTTGCCTTAATCAATCTTTAATGCGATTGGAAAAAAAATTTAGATTAATGTCTGGGACGATAATTGGCGTAAAAATTTGCAACAACCCCATTCATATCCGATATCATAAGTCATTATCATTTTTTTCGAAAGCTCGAAGGTTGGCCGTGTAAAGTCGACAATGGAAATTTTTGTGCGTACGTGACGAACGCGTACAGCAAATAAAATAATGGTAAATTGAGAGTAGTTCCACGCGAGACAGACGATCTTACAGACATTTTTTTTTATTATTTTTCATTAAAATTGCTGCTTTAATATATTGTTTATAATATATTGTTTTATTGCATAAAACAGGGGTCAAGATTAACGGAAAGCATTTGAGTCATCTAAGATTCATAGTTGCATGCGACTCACTAGATTTACCAAATTGATTAACATAATTAAAGCAACGAAAGTATGAAAGTAGGATTAAATATTAATTTTAAATAAAACTAAAATTATGTTTAATGAATTTTGCACGCAAAACGTAGTCACTGTAGACAGGAATATTGTAGAGATAGTTGATAGTTATGTATTTAGGACAATTGGTGAATATGACTGGTTGTAAATAAGAGGAAATAAATCTAGGATGGAGTGCTTTTGTAAGAATGAACATTGTTTTTAAATCCAACATTCCGCTATGCTTAAAAAATAAGGCATACGACCAATGCGTACTGCCAGTTATGACGTATGGATGTGAAACGTGGATGCTAAATTCAATCAATGTTACGCAAGATACAGTGCACACAGAGAAGCATAGAAAGATGTATGCTCGGTATGCAGGAAGAGAACGCAAGAGGAATACATGGGTAAGAAGTATGACCAAAGTGGCAGATATAGCGGAATCCGAGAGGATGTGAAAGAAAGCAAGGTAGATGAATTGAGAAGAATGTGCGTAGTCAAGTGGATGCAGATTGATCAAGACAGACAGGAATGAAAGAGGATTGGAGAGGCCTTCATCCAGCAGTGGATAGTGAACGGTTGAAATATTAAAAATACAGTTATTAAAACAAAAAGAATAAATCCATTGTATTAAAATTGGTTTAACAAAACATACGCAATTTTCTGTCAATTTACTGCCAGTTATGACGTATGGATGTGAAACGTGGATGCTAAATTCGAGAATGTTACGCAAGATCCAGTGCACACAGAGAAGCATGGAAAGATGTATGCTCGGTGTAACGAAAAAAGATCGTAAGGGGAATACATGGGTAAGAAGTATGACCAAGGTGGCAGATATAGCGGAACGTGTGAAAAACGTGACTGGACACATAGCGAGAAGAATGGATGGCAGATGGACACGAGAAATACTGGAATGGTATCCGAGAGGATGTGAAAGAAAGCAAGGTAGACCGAGTGGACGATTGGCTGATGAATTGAGAAGAATGTGGTGGATGGTGAACGGCTGAAAATAATCATTGTTCTATTATCATATGGTTACTAAACTGTGTCTAAATTTTTATTCACAGCGTAACTGTCAAAATTTTCATCGAATATTGCATGGAACTTCCCTTGACTGGTAAAATAGTATTTAGCAGTAACCGGCAAAAGCCGCTAATGACAGCACGCGAAAATGACCGGTTACCGGTTTTTTTTACATATCTAAATCGCATTCCGGTACAGCGTTGACCCGTGATAATATGATATAGCGAAGGTCGCATTAATAATATCCAGATATACTATATTATGTATTCGAGATGTGTAAGCTACATTTCGGAATAATTTATCATCGTTCCTAATGATTTATTCACGTTTGAGATTAATTAAAAAAAAAAGTGTTAATTGTTAATGTGGCTCAAATTAGCGACGGAAACTGTTGTGTGACGTGCGATGTTAATTAATTAAATCGAAAATTTTAATGTGAATGTTAAGTATTGTTAATTTCTCTCGTTCGACCTAATTCTTTGTATTTTTTTGTTTAATTCCGGATTCGTTTGCATTTTTGTATAAATTTGCAATAAACATATGTAGTATGATACCTATACATATGTAGATATGAATGGTTATTTTGTAAACTGTTTTATTTGCCACACCCTATAGATTAGTAAAAAATTTAAATTAACTTCTACATACATATGTACAGTTTTGTGTGAATTATTTTAAAAATCATTATTTATATTAATTTAAAAAAAATTCCACTTCATTAAGTAATGAAAGTGTAAAATATTTTCAAATTTAATTTTTACATGATTTTGTTGAATTTTACATTAATTTATTTGCCAAATTATTACAAATACTTTCATATTTAAATATCGTTCAACATTTTTTGCTACAACATTGGTATTTTTACGTTTTTTTATGAGAGAGTTGAAAAAGTGTGAGGAAAAGTTACCAACGAAAAAATGTGTATTAAAAACTATTGAGGTAAAAAGTATAGCCTTCAAATACTACTATCAGTGGTTTTAAATTATATTTCAGAAGTTTCAATTTAATATCTATATTAATTCCGTTCACATGCATCCATAGACAATACACAGTCAACTCGGCTACTTATTAAATAAAATTATTATTTCTCACGGTTCAAGCTTGGAAAAATACGTACGTACGATTTAGTTCAAAGTTAACAATTCGGTTAATTTATTAAAGTCACGATTCTTATTTTACACTGTGTGTAATTGGTCGTACGTGCTCATACATACATATGTATATACGTAGCTAAAGGGTTAAAAATGATACTCGATCGGCAAATTACATGAGTTAAAAAGTTAATTTTCAGTAATTCACAGTCTGAGTCATGAACGGTTGCGAAATAAACGACCTGTCACTTTAAATCTGCACAATATACTTTGAATTTGACTGATGACACTGCGTTGGCGTCGATTGTGCACTCAGTTTTAACACCGACAAGTGCAAATAATAAAATAAAACTATTTTTATTTATAAAATGCGGATCTTGTCGTGCTTGAGGAAATGAACGAAACTGATCTATTTAGCAAAAACACTAAGCAAATAATTTTCACTTGACGAATGGCCTTCTCGTTACAATATTGAATGACAATCGACCTTCGTTTCAATCGAAGTTAACAATAGATATAATTTTTTTTTTTTTGTAATTGCTATCAACACTCGATTTAATCCAATTGTAATTTAGTAGACGTTTTAATCGAACGATTTTAATTTTGTCGAATGAAAAAATGTCTGCAGTCATTGTTAACAATTTTATTGCATTACAATATTACATTATTCTAATGTAAAATTTAATACGACTTCATTGAAAATTCGACATTTTGACAAAAATATTTTGCTTGAAGTTTTTTATTTATTTATTTATATAATATAGTAGCTAAAAGCTAATTACATAATCCATAACTAAGCACCTATACAGAGATGTTTTTTTGAGACTGCCAGGAATTTATCAATAGTTTTGGAACTTCTAATTCCATCCGGCAGTCTATTAATTGAGTAATTATTATTTATCAGTTTAGTAATTATTTCAAAACCTTTAAATTAAACAATTGAAATATATTGTTATTTTTACGTTTTTATGAAGAAACTAACAAATTAAATAAATTTTAAATTGCATCTATATTGGATAAAAGATATATTAATATAACACAATGAAAAGCGTAAAAGTACGTTTAAAATTTTTGAATATAAAAAATGATATACATCTTTGAAGAATTTGACGAATATCAGTCGGATGAAATTTAGCCAGTAAGCGTGAGAACCATTGTACAAATTTATACCTAGATAAACCATTGAAATTTCGAAAAAATTATGTAGAATGTAAACATAAATACAAGGAAAACTCAAATCCATCAAATCTTCCATTGTTCTAACTCACACACGCATTTAAAATGAATTATAGCTGAGAACCACATTTCACCAAAAGAAAGCATGACCTTGACAACAATTACAGTATGAATGGAAAATTATTTATAGTCTATACAAGGAAACATTTTAACACGTACCTAAGTGTATAAAACCTACTAAATTGTATTCTATTAAAATATTGATTGATTTATTGTAATTTAGAAAATAAGCACCTGCCACACCTGCACGCGAATAATACAATAAAGGAATAAATAACTTAAGTATCAGATTTATATTCGCTCACACGTGAAAATGTTACAATAACGCCTTAGCAACAAATACAAATTATTAAATATAATACAATTCGACTAATGAGCGAAAATTTACAATTTTTTGTCACTGTAAATAATATAATGACTAAATTCTAAAAAATTAAATCGAGGTCGATTCAACTTGTATGTACATACATGTACAAAAGACAAATAAGGATCTTATTATAACTTCAATGTGACTTTTTGTCAATTAGCGATCCGAAAGGGTACAATCGTGACATTGTCAGCTTGTCTGATGATTTTTTTTTTTTTTTTTTCGATGATGGACCGATGATCGGTGTGTGCAAAGTAAAAGTGATACTCTCAACAGTTAAATGATGACCGGGTGAAAGTATCGAAACTAGTTCACTTCGCGTTTATTTCCATCGCGCTGGTGAGAATTTATTTATTTGGAACCGTGTGCAATTTTTTGCACACGAAAGGGTTATTAAAATTGAATGGATTTATGTATTTAATGAGTCGATACGATGACCTCAACATACAAAAAAAATTCGGACACATTCTAAGTGGACAGTTTGGTTACAGGAAGTATTAAGAAATGTTTTACAACGGTTCGAACGATATTTATGGGTTCAAACCAGTATGTGGGTAACGTTCAACAATTAACTGAGTGATTTTAATTTATAATTTTACAATACATAGTACTACGAAGGATATCGTAAACGATTCGGTCTATTAGCGAAACACTGTTTTTACGAGTGATAGATGTTCCATAAGTTTATTACCATTTTCGACATAAAAAAAACGCAACAGAATGCATAAAATATGAAAGCAAACATTATGCATGGAAAAACTGTGCCAAATAATAATAAAAAAAAATCAACAATATTCTCTATTGAAGTGTCTATTGTCGTACTCCGTAGCAAATGCGTTTTATTTATTTTTTTCATTCATATTCGCACAACAACAATAGCCAACAAAAATGAAGAACGAGCAAGTGTTAGCCAACGTTTTTGCAATAACCGAAAAAACTTATTTCAACGGAATATCTTAATATCTTAAAACGGTCGTAATAAAAGACTTTAATTAAATTATTCTTGAGATATGTTTGTTAAACTTTTGCACAAATCTGCGATTAGTAATAGCCTCGGTTAAACGAACGATATCACTTAAATGGTTAACACTATTTCAACACACAAAGTGGGCCAAAACTAATCACGCTACTTAAAATTATTTTTTTATGGTTAGTGTTAAAGCTTACAATCAATCCTTAACCATTTCAATATAATACAAACTGAGAAATAACCAAATATTTAATAATAATAATTCACCCTCAAATTTAATACATTTTGTCTTTGTATACAATGAAAATAATTTAATTTTGTGTCATATTAAAATATTTGTAATCGAACAAAATAAGATGATTAGTTTTGGCCCACCTTGCACGATGATTGCAAATTAATTTAAATTGTTATCAACTTAAAACTATTATAACCACGCAAATATCGTAGATAGGAAGTGTAAGTATCAGTTTGCGTAATCCGCTAGAGTATCATCACGCTTGTATGTTGAAAAAGGAAATAAAAAAAAAAAACAAAACGACGATGAATAATCGAAAAAAATAATATATGTACATATAATATTTACAAGATGAGCTCGTTACGTCGCGGATTACCTCATCTTTATTCACCTCAGGAAGACACTTTGACGTGACGATCAATTGGAACGTCTTAATGAGACCTGATGAGGTTACTTGAGCATGACGTGAATCCGAGCTGTCAATCGGAAGATATTTAAACTGGTTTCGACCAGATCCACTAAACTCGGAAGAGTCTATTACAATTTTGACGCACTGGTGATTTAACCGTTATATAAATTTTGAATGAGAGGTACCTGGATTATTTTAATTTGATCCAACGTGTCATTAGATATCAATTGTGGATTTTCGTAATTTGATTAATAAATATTGGATACGTTGACGATTATTCAAATTAAAGGCATAAGGAAGTTATTTACATAATTTACATAATTGTGATAAACGATGTAATTTTGAATAATGGACAGGTTGTATAATTGTGATTTTGTTCTTATGGTATCGTAGAGCTGTATTGTGCTGTTTTGTAGAAAGTTTTTATTATATTATGAAAGATTAGATTATTACTATGTATATTCTTATTTATTGCATACACGATTTAGAGCGTATGCTTATTCACTTTTGGCATTTTTGTCAAAGTTAAGTTGGGAAATATTCTCTCCATTAGTTTCGCGTTGTCTTCTAGAGTGAAGGAAGGCAGAAAAGGAACAGACAATGATTTGGAATGTATAAAGGAAATTTTAAGTGGTGCTAATTTTCTGGAACAGTCTCACAATTATGATAAACTAGCTTTATTACCCGGTTTTCCCCGGGGTGTAATTAATATAATGTAATATAGTGTTTGTTTAGTAAATTATTTCGGGAGCCCAAAAAAGGGGCCGCCGGGGCAGGAGGGGGGTCTGGGGGGTGGTAAGGGACCGGCATAGGTTTTAGGGAGTATAGTAACGCTATAGTAACGCTATGACGTCACTATAGGATTTTTCGAGTTTTTTTCGGTTTTTTGGATTTTTTCAACTTTTTTTTGGACTTTTTTGGAACTTTTTTTGAACTTTTTTGAACTTATGAACTTTTTTTTTATTATTTTTTTTTATTAATTTTTCAACTTTTGATACCCCCTAAAGCCATTCCGGCCCTGAAACCACACCCCAGACGTTCCTCAAGCCCCGGCGGCCTCCTTTTTGGACTCCCTCAAGCCATGCCGGCCCCTACTACCCCCCAGACCCCCCTCAAGCCTCGGTGGCCCCTTTAATGGGCTCCTTAAAAGCAATGCCGGCCCCCTACCACCCCCCAGACTTCCCTCCTATCCCGGCGACCCTTTTTTGGACTCCCGAAAAGCAATGCCGACCCCTTCCTAACCCCCAAACCTTCCTTCTTACCCCAGCGGCCCCTTTTTTGGACTCCCGAAAAGCAATGCCAGCCCCTTACCACCCCCCAAGACCCCCCTCAAGCCCCGGCGACCCCTTTTATGGGCTACCTAAAAGCTATGCCGGCCCCTTACCAACCCCAAACCCTCCTTCTTACCCCGGCGGTCCCTTTTATGGACTCCCGAAAAGCAATGCCGGCCCCTTACTACCCCCCCACCCCCCCTCCTGCGCCGGCGGCCCCTTTTTGGGCTCCCGAAACACTATCTGCTTAAATCTACATAAATCTGCCGAAAACATCTACTATCGTGTGTACTTCGTCGTTTCTATTAATCGCACCCAAGCAACGCCTGGTAATTGACGAATGACCCATACGTACATACAAACTTTAGTGTTTTATATATTAGATTGGCAAATAATCTTAATATCAGGTAGCCGATATGATGATATTTAAGGTCGAAAATAGTCTCCTGACTTTATTAAAAGAGAAAAGTGTGACTGCTATCACGTTATTATAAAGAACGTGTATGTGTGTGTGTGTGCTATGTTTGGCACCTGACAACCGATACGTTTGATCATTGATCAATATGCTTCGTTCGGTTCGGTACACTCTGTTCTGTTCACCTGGTATTAATGGTTAGTAGATACGATAATTAAATTATACATAAAAAAGTAATTATACTTTAAAAAGCGTGTCGATTTAATCTGAAACATTTGTTCGCAGTAATATATGGGCAAAGTGCAAATTTTTTAAATTATAGGTAGGTAGCACTTTTTTTCCGTACTATTCTTAATGATCGTTTTAAAACAAACGTTCATTAGTTTTTGATTGATAGGCTAGGTCGATAAACGTATGCTTAGTAACCTTGCTACGGTTATATCTAACATTTAACGTTTATTTTGAAAATATTTGACCTAGGAAAATGCGCACATTGCCCTCAGGCTCATATTAGGGTACTGCGCCCGTTTTTACTTTATCCTAATCGGATAAAGTATTGTGATCGTGCGAAAATTCGACCTCGAGATTTTGACTGATTTTTTTTTTTAACTTCGACAGTTTTTTTTTTATTATTTCAAGGTCTACGAAAAAGCTTTTGTTTTACTACATAAAATAAAGATTGATAATCTCTTAACAAATTAGCGTTGTTGTTTTTTTTTTTATTTTTATTGTTCTTATTGGCAAAACCTACATAAACGTCGAAATGATTAATAATCATTGACCGAAAAATTCGATATTGAAAATTCAGTCAAAGAAAAAAAGATACAATAGATTTCGCAATAAGAATTTTTCAAGGTCTTCTTTGAATCAAAAAATTATTAAAAAAAGTTTTATTTATTCAACCATTGTTCAATTGAATAATATTAATCGAAGTACATTGGTGATATTTAAATTTCTAGATAGTCATATTGTAGAGAGAGTTATGTATGTATACCTAAACGAAATAAAACGGATGGAGCGCTTTTGTAAGAATGAACATAGTTTTTAAATCCAAAATTCCGCTATGATTAAAAAAGAAGGCATACGACCAATGCGCACTGCCAGTTATGACGTATGGATGTGAAACGTGGATGCTAAATTCAATCAATGTTACGCAAGATCCAGTGCACACAGAGAAGCATAGAAAGATGTATGCTCGGTATAACAGGAAGAGAACGCAAGAGGAATACATGGGTAAGAAGCTTGACCAAAGTGGCAGATATAGCGGAATCCGAGAGGATGTGAAAGAAAGCAAGGTAGACCGAATGGACGATGGGCTGATGAATTGAGAAGAATGTGCGTAGTCAAGTGGATGCAGATTGATCAAGACAGACAGGAATGGAAGAGCATACGACCAATGCGTACTGCCAGTTATGACGTACGGATGTGAAACGTGGATGCTAAATTCAAGAATGTTACGTAAGATCCAGTGCACACAGAGAAGCATGGAATGGTGTATTGCTCGGCATAACGAGAAGAGATCGTAAGAGGAATACATGGGTAACAAGCATGACCAAAGTGGCAGATATAGCGGAACGTGGCATATAGACACGAGAAATACTGGAATGGTATCCGAGAGGATGTGAAAGAAAGCAAGGTAGACCGAGTGGAAAATGGGCTGATGAATTGAATAGAATGTGTAGAGTCAAGTGGATGCAGATTGCTCAAGACAGACAGGAATGGCAGAGGATTGGAGAGGCCTTCATCCAGCAGTGGATGGTGAACGGCTGAAAATGATGATTATTTAAATTATTTCATTATTGTAAAATTATATCAATTGCATTAACGATGAATTTTTATTGAATATCTTAAAACTTATTGACAACCAAAATTTGAGGATTCATTTTGTTAATTTGAAAACCTTGATTTATAGACTCATTTTTGATACTTTTCTTTCAAAAATTAATCAAACCTTAAAGCTAGCTAAAGACACTCTGTATTATGTACAATTTTTTTCAATCAAAATAAATACCATTCACATACAATAAATTCAATTTTACTTTATAGACCATTTTGTCGCAGGTACAAGTCAACGCATTTGAACAAAATATATAGACTTCTATTGTATTTTTTTTTACTATTATTTCACGGATACAATTTCGACCAGTATCATTAATTCAAAAGTTTATTTATCGCTTGTAAATTTTAATTTAAAACACCGAGTCTTTGTATATAGAAAATAGCTAATATTACGTCACGTCCAAATAAATCGATTTTTACTTTACATTTTTCGCTCGCAGTCAACATTTCACGTTGTTAATTATTGTAGTACGTATTGCTGCTTTTGATTTTCCATAAATTGATTGACCAACGCCCATTTCCCACATTTCGCATTTTCTCGAGAAACATTCAAAAGTGCTGAAACTTGTGACGCAAGTGCGTCTAATTAGTACAATTCCTCGACGGCAATTTCTCGTTTCGTTGAATTAATCATAACGCTATTCGTTAAGCTTATTAATAACTAGTACTAGTAAGTAACATACATATAATATATCCTTGCGAAAAGCTTGTTATTTTATAATACATTATTTAAGCAATTAAATTTCTTAGACGTCTACGACATCAACCTTATTATAACGAACAAGTTAAATATTCAGTGTTGAAAATGTTCATTATTATTTTTTTTCGACAACTTTCATAAGTTGAAACGTGTGGTTAAAAACATATACAATCATTAAAAATCAGTGCTTTTATCAAAATATTACATCTCCGAAACTAATAATGCAAAGAAAATAAAAATAATAATATTATTGTATGAAATAAATTTAAAATGTGTTTTTTCTGTAATTTTTTTTTCAAGCGTTAATTTTACTTTTAATAATTATTTTTTTGGCAAAAACTACCACACGGTTGGAAAGAAGACAGTGTGAACTTTAAAATGCTTTATTTTTTATTACAGAAACGTTATTAGTTTGGGAGATATATTTTTTTGAAAACAACACCGGTTTTTAAATGTACATTTAATTACAATAATCTACTTAAAAAAGATTTTTATTTTTAAAATACTTCTAGAGTCTAATTAACTAAACCACATTTTATAAACGTATTAAATAGAGAAACACCTAAAGAATTCTCATAATTAAACGGTGCTATATTTTTATTCAATCTACTAGTTATCGAAGAAATTCATCGCTAATTGCCAACCACTTGAAACGCAGTCAATAATATGATACCTCACCTATACTGGTATCGCAGATCTGATCACTTTTACCATTGAATATCTGCAATTGAACAACATTAATTATAAAATGGTATCACACCCACGTCTAATCACACTTTCTTACGACACTGTTAGAGCACTGTCAAATGTTATGCGACATTTTGTAACTAGCGTTTTCGATTTGGTCTTTCGACTGTGGCCGCTTGCGAAAGTCGATCGGATTTTTTTTAATACGAAAGCATAAAATTATCTATGCAACACTGCTTTCGTATTAAATGTTATTATATATATATATATATATGTATATAAAATTAAATTCTTGTATGTCTGTCTATTTCTATAATTGTGTGTCAGTCTTTCTTACTACTTATCTGTTTGTCTGTATGTGTGCCGTATTTCTGTTTATCCACCTGTTTGTCTGCCTGTCTAGTCTGTTTATCCGTCTGTCTTTCTTTCTGTTTATCCATTTGTCTTTACATATATTAGTATGACTGTATTTAGGTTTATTTGTATGTTATTCTTTCTATTTATCTGTTTATGTATATACCTTTATATATTATTTTTTGAGCTAAAAGTCAAATCAGGGAAAACCCTTCAAAATTTGCAAGTTATGGAGCCGCAACATACTATTTTCGGATTACATATTCGAAATATATATAAGAAGAGTATAACAAGAAGAGATCGCAAGAGGAATACATGGGTAAGAAGTATGACCAAAGTGGCAAATATACGTGTGAAAAAGTTGAAGTGGATACATAGCATGAAGAATAGATGGCAGATGGACGCGAGAAATACTGCAATGGTATCCGAGAGGATGTGAAAGAAAGCAAACTAGACCGAGTGGACAATGGGCTGATGAATTGAGAAGAATGTGTGGATGCAGATTCAAGTGGATGCAGATTGCTCAAGACAGATAGGAATGGAAGAGCATACGACCAATGCGTACTGCCAGTTATGACGTATGGATGTGAAATGTGGATGCTAAATTCGAGGATGTTACGCAAGATCCAGTGAATACAGAGGAGCATGGAAAGATGTATGCTCGGTATAACAAGAAGAGAACGTAAGAGGAATACATGGGTAAGAAGCTTGACCAAAGTGGCAGATATAGGGGAATCCGAGAGGATGTGAAAGAAAGCAAGGTAGACCAAATGGACGATGGGCTGATGAATTGAAAAGAATGTGCGTAGTCAACTGTATGCAGATTGCCCAAGACAGACAGGAATGGAAGAGCATTGGAGAGGCCTTCATCCACCGGTGGATGGTGAATGGCTGAAAATGATGATGATGATGATTCAAAATAAAATTAAACGTTACTTCTTTATAAAATGGATTGCTGTATGAAATTCGTGACATTTCTTAATGCTAGATAGTTTATTATTAAAAAGTATTTTATCTGAAAAACGATCTGAAAGCTTTTTATAGCCATGAAGTTGTGGAAATTGTTGGATGACAGCGAGAGCCGCAGGTTTTCATACAAAGAGCCGCATGCGGCTCCGGAGCCGCCGATTCCCAACCGCTCTTTTATATTGTATGTACACATGTCTCACTGAATGTATATCTATCTCACAGGTTCCCAACCTTTTTAAAAATGCCAAGTAACCCGCGACCCCGATATATTTGAAAAATGCAAAAAATATTATTCAAACATCAATATTTTTTTTTTTACTGTTTCAGAAAGTGACCCCACAGAAAACCCTTCGCGACTCCATTTAGGGTCGCGACCCATAACTTGAGAATCTATCTGGTATGTTTGTATTATTGTGTGATCTTGCAATCTGATCGGTATTTCTGTTACATAATCATCCTGCATGACATTACAAACATTCATCCAGATTGTCACGCAGGGATTATAAGATTGTCCCTTTTTTATGTAAATTAATTAATCCCCTTTTACTATTAAGTAGAATCATTTAAAATCCGACCAAAATCCACCTGAATTCAATTCATTTCATTAATAACTACATAGATATAAAATAAACCGAATAACTTTTCACTAAATATGCACTGATTATAAATACATGAGCGTGAAAAAAATCTATTTAGGCCAAAGCTTACATACATTGTTACGTCTCCACGAACTATTACGTCAGATTCAATAAGTATACATTGTTATACAGATTCATACATTGTTTTCTGCGAATTTGGCCAAGAATTGGTACACTCCGATATGAGTCAGACATTGCAACGCATACCCCCTTTGCCTCTCTTCCCCTCAGTCTAAGTCGACGTCGACCAATCAGATTTGACAGTGCAAAATAGGCGACCTATTGACCAATTGCAATCGATCCAAGGATCAGCCGACTTCCCTCTCACATCCTCCCAAACCTCAGCCCCTCTCAAGTTTATAAATACATAGATGTAAAGGTCGGAGAAAACACACTCTTCCAGTCTCCTCCAGTCACACTCTCCAGTCAAACAATCAACCCACACGGATGTACACTCTCCTAAACTATAATAACAGTTGCCAACACGCAAATCTTTATATTTTACTGAATTGTGCCACCAAGTCAATAATAAACGATCATCATAACCATCAAGTGCTGTTTTCTCATTTTTCTCTGTTCCTCAACCTCCAATACATAACAACATATGTACATACATATGTATTCACGATCGAATTCCCTAGGGCCTAGTGTGAACCTAAGTAAGTGGTTTGAGATAATTTAGATCTCCATTTAATAACAGTTTTGTTTCTGAATATGTTCATCAACTATTTCCAATCAAAGAGCTACGCAATCAATCGAGTATAAATTTCACTCGCAAATACATACATATACCCACTTAAGGACATATCTAGCGCAATAATTACGCTTTCGAGTCGAACAGGAAGGGTTCAATTACTCCATTGTGAGTCTCGAGTGATTCATACATACATATATATATATATATTAAAAAAACAGGTAAAAACCTGTCCTTATGAATTGACAGTGTCGCAAAGGTTCGGTGACAAATTAAAGAAGTGTAATTACCGTCTACCGCTGTTGGTCAACACTCACCTGCTGCTTTATGGGGTCTGTTGGTTCATTAGTGACAATTTTGTTGGATTCCAGCACACACTGTGCCTTTGCTTTTGCACAATCGACCTATCGATAGGAAGAAATTTCCACTTTTTTAGCATTTCGTTAGACGAAGCAGGCGGATGAAGTTGTTCGCAACTAGCCGCTTGACCCTCTTTCGCCGCACGCCAACGTACTATATTTATTATCTGCTATAAAAAAAATATAAGCAAATGTTGGGTAAAAGGAAAAGATGTTTTCGCTCAAATTGTGCAAAACGGTGACGCGGAGTTGACTGACACATTATATATATTATACATATATGTATATGTATGTACATACATATAATAGCCGAAATCCGTCTGTCTGTCTGCTGATAACGCTCGCCGTCGCGTAAGTGGGATCTGAACCCGTTCTCACTGTGTGTGTGTCTGACTGAGTAATTATATATATATATATATATATATATAATAGCCGAAATCCGTCTGTCTGTCTGTCTGCTGATAACGCTCGCTGAGGAAAAATTATTAAAAAACCACTAGAACGAGTGGGGGATCGAACCCACGACCTTAGGCTCGAGAGTCATCACGTTAACGCTATATGTACCATATCGCCCTTGGTCGGTTTAGTCCTTTTTTTCTTGAACATATCGTGACTCGGCTTTATTTACAAAAGGGATCGTGATTCTGCTAATAATACATAGATGGCACTATAGAGACTATTATTTTTTTTTGTTTTTTGATTTTTACAAAATCACTTACAAAATTATAATTATTATATACATATATAATAATTAATAATTATAATATAAATAGTAAAGTAAAAAAAAAATATTTTTTTGAGACGGGGATCGAAGCGTTCAATTAGTGGGGATTGCTATAATACATAGATGGTGCTATAGAAACAATTTTTTATTGTTTTTGTTTTTCGATCAATTAGTAAGGATCTCTATTAAAAAAGCGCTTTACGATATTTAAAATTCAGCGGGCGTTGATATTCAACGGGCTTACACTAGTATAATATAATTGACACGTTCGTATAAAGAAGAAGGGAGTAATTAAAAAAATACTCTTTTGAAGAAAATTACTTTTAAAAGTTAATTATATATACATACATATGATAGCCCTATTCCACCTGTCTGTCTGTGTGTGTGTGTGTGTGTCTGTCTGCTGATAACGCTCGCTCCGGTAAATAATTAAAAAACCAAAACGTTACACGAGTGTGATTTGAACCCGGTATCACTGATTCGGAACAGAGCGCTTACGCGATGAGCCAAACCAGATGATGATAATAGGCAGGCTTCGACGTGACTATTTATATTATAAAAATAGGCTCGCGACTTTGCTAAATTGTTACTTTGTTGTATTATAACACGCCATCTATGCAACAACTATAAAAGCTATTAAATTTAATGATATTTTTAAGTACGGGTGGTGAGAAAGCGCTCCGTTGATATTCAACGGGCTTACACTGGTGTATAATAGCCCTATTCCATCTGTCTGTCTGTCTGGCCGGATAGCCGCGGATCGCTTGCATACATACTGCACGTACACATGTACTCACCCACACAAACACTCACAGTGCGGGTGATGACAAAACCACTCCGTTGATATTCAACAGGCTTACACTAGTTTTAGAATAATCTCCTATACGATAAACGGTGGCTAAAATTGGGCTAGGTTTCGATAGCAACATTCACAGTAAAGCGGGTATTACAGTTTACAGTTTACTCGCTACAATCTCGCTAGTTTACTTGACCGGCACGTAGAGCTGGTAGCGGGTAGCTAGTAAACCTATTAATAGCGGGTATTGCACAGGGATAGTTTACTCGCGACGATCTCGCCGATTTACTGAACCGGCACGTAGAGCTGGCGGCGAGTAGCCAGTAAACCTATTACACGTGTCAAGTTTACTCGCTAAATGTCGCCACTCGCTGCCGCTAGAGGCGCTGTCTAGAACCTCAAACTGTTAATCAAGTGACGTCACACGTGCCTGCTAGTGCGAGTAATAAAGTTCAAACATTCGAACTTCACTCGCGCGGCCGAAAAAGCATACTATTATAATACATAGTTAAACTAACCTACATACATACATACATATGTATTACACGAGACTATTTTACCAGCGAGATCGTGGCGAGTAAACTATCCCCGTGTAATATACCCCCATTAAAGTTCTGTATTTGACCTTGAATTTAAGATTTGAGACATCCTGCATAAATATGTGCTAATATTGTACAACCGTTCCAGTTCATATGTTCGAACGTGAAGACCGAAGAAATAGAAAATAAAATTGAAAGAAAAGTGAGGAATTTAAATTGGTCGAATAATTTAGCGCGATTGCTTTAACGGCAATTAAAATATTATTTGCACATCGTTTTTCGACAAATACACACGAAATTTCGTTCCGCCCATTAATTGTGATCAAACTGACCAAAATATAATATGTAGATATAGGTCCTTTCACTGCTAACTATGTACATACATACATACATATGTAGCACACGCATATGGTAATTTTTTTATATGTACATATGTATTTATATTCAAATTGAATTGATTGTTTCTATTTTTACCGTATTCAGTGTTTCCATACATACAATCGTGAACCTATTATTTTATATAATGCGAATAAAATTGATCATATTCGTGTTGTGGTCCTTATAGAGACATATCAAAATTTATTACACGTGTCGAAGTGGGTTATATCCATAATACAAACATTCAAGTCATAAAACGAATCTTATCTGTATAAAAACGTGACCGATACCTTTCAAAATTACTATTCTTAAAATTTATAAGATTTCCATAATAAAATCATTAGTTCCTTGTTAGATACTACAATATAATCGATAAAAGTAGACTAAAACCATTCATTCTATATATAAAATAGGTGTCAATTTTTTTAATGGTCACTATATAACAATATTTTTTTGTTTAACCTATACGAAATATAAAACGCAATAATTGAAAGAATTTATATGGGAATTTATGAATTAAATTTGACGCAACGAGATTTATGTACAAACATAACTCCAATACGCTCAAAGATTTTCAATACTCTATGAACATCTGCAGTACTTAGCCCAGGGGTCTTTTATATATTTGTACATACAATTTTTAATTATTTATATTAGAAGTATTACAAAAAAATTACAAAAACATATCGAGATGATTTTGTATTTTCAGAAGTTACTTGCTGATTGAGTCTCTGACAATTTTTTTTTGAGGAGGTTTTTTATCGGGCATTTATATTTATTATTTCATAAACTACTATTAGTGACTACTAAAGATGTGAGACTCATTTTCTTCAACCTTTCATTATAGGATAGTGATCGAAGTTCATATGGCATTTTTGTAATCCTTCTTTGGACCAATTCTAAACATACAATGTCTTATTTGAAGTTAGGGTTCCAAACATTTACAGCAATTCTAATTCAGGTATAATATAGGATTTATAACAGAATTTTTGACAGCAACTGGATACAAAATTTCTTAAATACACGTTTGATAATATATGTATGTATATTGTACATAAATGAATAACACTCATTTATTAAGGAGTTTATGTGAGATTTTTCAGCATTTTCAAATTTACTAAAATTGTGTTACATTAAACAACATCTTAAGCATATCCAGCATGAGATTGAAACTGAAATAAATTACCTTACTAATTGCCATCAACCACTGAATATATCATTGCATGGAATTGTAATTTACATATGCACCTTGTTTTCCTCCTCTCCATTAGGTACAATTGAAAAACATTTGATGTATACCACAGGCTCCCAACCTTTATCGAATGGCGACTCTTTTTTATAAAAGCCAAATGACCCAGATATATTTGAAAAAGGCAAAAAATATTATTCAAACATCAAGACACCGATTAAAAATGAAAATTGCATTCATCATCATTTTCAGCGGTTCGCCATCCACTGCTGGATGAAGGCTTTTCTAATCCTCTTCCATTCCCGTCTGTCTTGAGCAATCTGCATCCACTTGACTCCACACATTCTTCTCAATTCATTGGCCCATCGTCCACTCGGTCTACCTCGCTTTCTTTCACATCCTCTCGGATGCCGTTCTAGTATTTCTAACGTCCATCTGCCATTCATTCTGTGTCCACTTCAACTTTTTCACACGTTCCGCTATATCTGCCACTTTGGTCATACTTCTTACCCACGTATTATACCGAGAATACATCTTTCCATGCTTACACTAATATATACATGGGTACATATGTAGATAACGATTAATATGTGAAAATGAAGTTACAATACATTACTTTAAAATCATACACATCCAATTAACACGCACTGGGATTTTAATTAGTCAATTTGGCCAAAAAGGTTTTGCGCAAACAACCACATGACATTGAATAGTGTATTCTTGCGATTTTTCATATCAAAATTAATGTATCTTCATCCAAAAGTGATTTTTTTAAGCTATTAAATCTAACGTATCTGCATGCGCAGTGAAATAGTATCACCGATACATAGCGAAACTAACGTATCCAATATTTACTTCGGTCACTACCTTATCACGAAAGATTGAAAAGACTGAATCTCTCCACATTGGAGACGAGGAGATTAAGAGGTGATTTAATTGAAGTATTCAAAATAATAAATAATCATTATTCGTGTGATATGACCAACCTCATTATGTTCAATGAGAACCCTCATCTAAGAGGTGATACTCTTAGACTCCGAAAAGAAACATCAAATGAGATTGTTAGAGATTCATTCTTTTCAAATGGAGTGGTTGAAGTTTGGAATAGTCATATGTATACATTATTAATGAATAATGAAGTGACGTAACTACTAAAGTGTTCTTTTTTTTTTTTTTAGAATTATCAAAACACAATAGAAAATAACCTCATGCACTAAAAAAAAGTTTAAATAAATCAGTAATATATGAAGAAAAACACAAATTTAGAATAAAACTTTCATGTCCATTTATCTCGATATTGTTGTTTTGTCAGTTACGTTAAGTGGGTTTAGGACGTAGTCCAACATACAAGGCTACACATCTAGCTTGATTTTGAATTTGGCGCGCAAACTTTCGATTGGCCTCACGCCAACCAATGACAGTAAAGTGGGAGGAGCAAGAGGTTTCATATAGCAGTGTGGAGGCCGCCGTATAAGTGAAAATTTAGGGCAGTCGGGCGATCAGTCGACCAGTCGTGGTTCGCGCGAGATCAGTGCCGCGATCAGTTAGCTCCGCGCAGTGCAAGTGAGATCAGTGTCCCAATCAGGATGAGGAGCCGCTGTTTTTTCGCGGCCATCGTGCTACTGGGCCTCCTGGCCGATCTGGCCCAAGCTGTCAGAGTCCTACCCAAAAGGAAGAAAGGTTAGTTCGAGCAAAAAAATCAAAAAAAAAAAAAAAACCAACAAACTGTGTCCACAGTGAAATTAACATCCCCCATCGACATGAAATCAGTGAACGTGCATTTCAGTACATTTGTGTGTAATATCCTTAACAATTTTAATTTCGAGAGACTTGATCGAGCGGGGTGTATTGAAACCCGTTGTTAATCAATGGCGCATTATTAACAACGGGTTATAATTGCGTGTGCAAACGTGCTTTTGATAATTAAATTACGTTTTCACTTTGAGCATGTGTGCAGTTTATAGTGACACCGAATTACTTTTTTTAAATATGGCAAGTTGTATAAATGCGTGATGGTCTTCGATTGTACATAAATGCGTGTTCAGGATTTGTTTGCATTGAAAAAAGTTTCACATCCGCATAGAAAAACGATTTAAGGAGTATGTTTGATTAGTTTAGAAAGTTTGCAGTATGCTGAAGTGTATTTTATTCGTGAAAATCAAAGTTTTATTAGTTTATTTAAAAAAGCTTTTTATTGTTCTTATACTATGTTCACAATAATCTATTTTAATAGCTACTGGTCCAGTGACCATTATCTATTTTACACATTGTTCATTTTGTTAGTATTTATAAGGATTCTTTTATTTTAATGTTAGTGTTTAAACTTTAAAGCATAATAGGAGAATGAGCTCAAAAACCTATTTACAAGTTTTATTAGTTAAAATCCTGAAAATTAAAGAAAAATTTTTATTACAAAAATACATTGTACGTGTGAGAAATCACAATGGCGACTTGCTTTTAAATAAAAATTGAATAAAGTTCAGATTTCACTTAATAAAGGAATCAATAGAAGTTTGCTTAAAAAATCTGAAACTTCATTCACCTACATACTCTTAGGAGTTAATCAGTTTAGCTTCTGATTTATTCATATTTTGTATTTTTAAACTGATACATTTATTATGCGTAAAATTGCTTCATAGTGTACTAAAATAATTAAAACAAAAGATAATTCAAAAAAATCGTATAGAAACAATGTATTTATCAATTTAAAAAAAATTAATTAAAATCAATTTGAAATCGCGTGACGGGTAAAAATCATAAATCAAACGACGCATTTTTACTGTCGGGTCGACGTATTTTACTAACGATTGTGAACCTGTTGGATTTTTTTTTGCCAACTTTTTAACTGTTGAACGATGACGAAATTGTTATTACGGTAATGTCGATTTGAACACTTTCTCTCGGATTCGCACAGTATTAAACCATACTATGTACCTACTACTACACGGACACAACAAAAGCGAGCTTTTCGAGGCTTCGTTTGTTTTCGATTGTGCATTTTTGCATACGTTGCGAAGCGTTTGCGGATTAATTGAAGTGTTAAATGTACGCTCGTTTACACGCCACGATTTTCTTGTTTCACTGTCGTTTTCTATGCAAATGCGTGAGTCTCGGTGCGTGCAAATTTCAATTTCGCACTCACCAAAGAAAAAGTTTTATAATTTAACAGGCAAACTTTGCCAATCGACTACCGACCGCACGTATGTACATCAATCTTATCAATTGCGATTAAAATCGTACGTTTTTTTTCGATTAATTATTCAATTTCTCTTGTCGTGCTATGAACAGTTCTGATTGCATTACAAAGACTCGGATGACGGATTTAAACATAATTTTCAATTCAAAACTTTTACTTGAATTTATTTTTAAAGTAAGTGCATAAGAATGTGTATAAAAATGAAAACTTCAAGGTCACATTTAAGGATTTTTTATATAAATAAATTATATCTGCTTTCGACGATTTTAGCTACAAAAATAATATTATATTTGTACGAAAAATCAATTAAAAAATTTTAATCAGAATTAGGTAAATTCTTTTTTAAATAAAAAAATGGTTTTTTCATTTGAATTTTTTTACTGTACATTATATATATAATAGCCGAAATCCGTATGTCTGTCTATCTGTCTGCTGATAACGCTCGCTGAGGAAAAATAAAGTAAAGTAAAAAAAAAATTTTTTTCGTGGATATCGGGGATCGATCGATTTGGGTAATTTATTTTATTTTATATGATAATAGCTAAATTAGCTAATTTAACTTACATCTATTACATATTTATAACAACTACATAAATCAATTACACATTATACACTATACTTATACATAACTATGTACTATCTCTCACAGAGGTGTCTCCTTACACTTTTCAAGAATGCATGGGGATCTCTATTAAAAAAGCGCTTTACGATATTTAAAATTCAGCGGGCGTTGATATTCAACGGGCTTACACTAGTAATACTGTAATAAGCGACAATCATACACTATTACATCAATCCATCAAAGAAATGAATAGCACACAACATTTCCAAATTATAAGTGTACGTTCAATTATGACAAAACGCAATTAATCGACGATGAGGCCGACAAAATTTCATCCAAATGAAGAGAACATAATCAAACGCAATTTTTTTCTAATACAACTAAAGACAGATGATGAAATATCATTTTAAAAAAAAAACCTCTTCTTTTTACAATACGATAATATCGTTATAAAATATGTTCCGGGTTGTTGGAAAATTCGATCTGACTGAACATCGATTGCACAATACCGAATTCTAAAACCCGACGAACCGTTCAAACTATAATATATATTATATTAATCTGGATCGCATGCTTGTATACATACATATGTATGTATGTAGTACCCATCGTGCATGCAAAATGCCTGGTTAACCACGCTCGAGATCTCTTATCGCAAAAGCTTTGCGACTTTGCACTGTCTTGAGTTTGCAAAGTTGCATAACCGGCTCTGCGAATGTGGACCGGTGTGTTTGTGGACAACGTAGTTGTAGAATAAACGAAAGTCGTCCACTTTTTCGACATCCCCACGATGCGATTTCACTTGCTCTTAATATTATCGGTGTGTGTGTGTGTGTGCTCGTGCTTTCGACCGAAGTTAAAAGAGATAAAGCAAAAAAAAAAAAGACGACGAGCTTTTGCATGCTTCCGATGCTGAAAAAGGCTTTAGAAAGTGGGTTCGATGAGGAAGAAAAAAAAACGCGAGCATTCTTCAAATATGCACGTCGATCCAATTTCATCATCATTAAAAAAGAAAATTGCTCTATTAAACTGATTTATCTAGTGAAAATTTAATTTTATAATTTTATACGTACTATGTACAATTGAGTCGCCTAGTTCCAAATCCCGATAAGTCCATAAAACTCACTTGTTCGCAAACGCGGTTCTTCTGCTACGGACTTATTTGCTTGATGGCGTTTAAAACTCATTTAAACTTAATTTTGTTGATATTAAACAAAATATTGAGATTAGAAACATGGACTTATCGTTGTTTGTTACTAAATATGGCTTTTATCAGCTTTTATCATAGTGCAATTGTCAGTTTTTGGAACTAACACTGATTTTCAATATTTTTTTACGGCGCACTTGACGGTATTTGGAATAATTCAAGTATAAGGCATCGTTTGAAAACATTCTTAGTACCAGAAAATATTTTATCCTCGTTGTTTTTTTATATATTGTGGACTTATCGGGATTTGGAACTAGGCGACTCAATTGTACAATTAAGAAATTACTCAAATTTTCTATGAATTTACTCAGTCTATTTCTATATAAATTATATATATATTGACATAATATAATTGATTTTAAAGGGTTCTATGTTATTTCTTCTCACATTTACCGACTACTAGACACATTTTCCATAGTATTTATGAGTGGTTTGATTCATTGAGGGCCAAAAATAAACATTACTATGAGATTTGGTGAAAGTTTACATTCAAAATACATACATACGTATTTTGTAATAAAAATTCCAACCGTTAAGTTGTTCAACTTGACTCAAAAATTACAGTTCAAACGCGTCTTAATGCAGTTGTAATAAAAAAAATGAAAGTAAAAAACGCGCTCGTCGATATTACATTTTGTGAAATCAGGATACTGACAAAATTGCTGAATATACCAATTATCCAATTTTTTCTCGTTTAAACTTTCTTTTGCAAATTTCAGTTTAATAACATAATCGTATCTGTGAACATATTTAAAACACTGTTAAATTCGTAAACACTCGGAATTAATTCGAGAAAATCCGTAACTTGAAGCAATGCCCCGCTAATTAAACAAACCCATAAATACCGTTTTATATGTATAGGTACATTGCCACTACTATTTTTGATACTTTCACTCCAGAATAATAATAAAACAACGTTCGTAAAATGCACTCGATAATTAATGGAGTGTTAAATACATATCTTTAACGTTTTTAGATTCAATTTTATGACTATTGGTATTATTTTAATACAAATAACGTAAAAAAAAACGCACAATCGGATCATAGCGTGGCAAAAACAATAACCGTTAAATCAGTTATCTTATTTAATTATTGTGTTCGAGTCACGTTTGTCGAAAACAATATGTCACACTCGGTATGCTGTTTTATTTTATTTTTTTCGTCACATAAGCCACCGTTATTTTGGAACGTTTTAGTTAATTTGACGAGGTGCAACGAACTCTCGGTTAATTCGACCGTGAAAAGTTACTTTAAACCAGTGCACGTTTAAACTGTACATTTGTACTGCGAACACGTTACCGCTATTGAATCGTCTCAATGATGATGATCAAGATGACCGTGGCCCTTGACTGTGGCCAGGAGAGAAAAAAAAAACTTAGGTACCTCGTGAGAAACTATAATCACGAATGAAACACGTACTTGTATGCAACGGTATTTTTATATGTAAATAATTCACACGGAAACTAATTAGCTTAAAATTTACAGTGTACATGTGTCTTATATTGGAATACTGTCTGTCTGTCTGTCTGTCCGTCTGCTGATAACGCTCGCCTCGGTTAAGGCTGAAATTTAAATTGAATTGAAAAAAACACGAACGTCGCGAGTGGGATTTGAATGCGTGATCACCAGGTTGGGTGAGTTAACACCAGTGATTATAGGAGGCCTCCTATAATTTGAAAATATTAATCCTAAGTAGGTTTGCAACTTTGCTAAATTGTACTGTACGTAATAACACAATTACGAAAACATTTGATCGATATATTTAGTCGTTAAAATCACTTGCAAAAAACACATTCGTTGATATTCAACGGGCTTACACTAGTATTTTTTTTTGTACAAAATAAAATAAAATTAATTCTACATAATATGTACAAATAGTTACAAACAAAAAACAAATTTTACGCCTAAAAATAAGCTTTTACAAAATAAAAAATATATCTCTACATGACCAAACATAATATATTAATGTATATAGTTTTCAGAAATATCAAGGCAAATAACGACTTTTTTTTTTGGTTCAGAAATAAGACACGATTTTTCTAATCCTATAGCCTAGTGAACACGACTGTGTTACTAAAATATTCTGATCGGCTTGAAATTTGGAGATATACATAGTTGGGTTTTAAACGTATACATCAAAGTTCTCTCCTACTTTCATACTCTACTTAAAAATTAATTTTAATAAAACTAAAATTATGTATAATGAATTTTGCACGCAAAACGTAGTCACAGTAGATAATCATATTGTAGAGATAGTTGATAGTTATTTATACCTAGGACAATTAGTGAATATGACTGGATGTAAAGAAGAAGAAATAAAACGAAGAATGAAACTAGGATGGAGTGCTTTTGGAAGAATGAACATAGTTTTTAAATCCAACATTCCGGTATATGCTTAAAAAAGAAGGCGTACGACCAATGCGTACTGCCAGTCATGACGTATGGGTGTGAAACTTGGACGCTAAATTCAAGAATGCTACGAAAGATCCAGTGCACACAGAGAAGCATGGAAAGATGTATGCTTGGTATAACAAGAAGATTTCGTAAGAGTAATACATGGGTGAGAAGTATGACCAAAGTGGCAGATATAGTAAAACGTGTGAAAAAGTTGAAGTAGACACAGCGAGAAATACTGGAATGGTATCTGAGAGGATGTGAAATAAAGCAAGGTAGACCGAGTGGACGATGGGCTGATGAATTGAGAAGAATGTGTGGAGTCAAGTGGATGCAGATTGCTCAAGACAGACAGGAATGGAAGAGGATTGGAGAGGCCTTCATCCAGCAGTGGATGGTGAACGGCTGAAAATGATGATGATGACGTCAAAGTTATGTGGGACGTATTTACATACATACATAGGTATATCATCTCTGAATCATTTCAACGGTGAAAGTTGTAATATTTTCATGCGATACTTCATTTTATCATATTTTAACACGTTTTAGTAGACTTTTAGACACACTGATAACATTTTACATGGATAAAATCAATTTATGTAAAAAATTAACTACTCCTTATATTTTATCGACTTTTAATTGTATTTTTCGAATTAAGCACATACGTGCAAACTGCCGTTTATTATAGAAACGTATTGGAAAGAGATAAAAAACAATAATGGGTTCGATTAACGAGCCAAGCCGCGCCATATGCGTGTGTACATCTCTTCAGTGTATTTCTTGTACATAGAAGTAGAACTTTCACCGTCGACGCATCGGTCAATTTCGCTTTTAACGGCTTGTTTTTACCGTAAAACGCTAACTACCTGTCCGTGTCTGTCAGTTGAATATCTAACCTTGACAAGACCATAGAAAAAACCATATATTTTGTTTTACCATTAATATTTTTTCATCATTCTATCCTGCGATGACAACATTATCGTTGCAAAATTACATATTAATTTTACAGTTGATTCATATTAATTTATAATCGCTAAATTCAAGAATGTCACGCAAGATCCGGTGTATGCCACTTAATATCCAGTGCACACGTACCGTATCGTAAAAGGGTAAAAAGTATGACCAAAGTGGCAGATATACATAGCAGTACGTGTGAAAAAGTTGAAGTGGACACATAGCGAGAAGAATGAATGGCAGATGGTATCCGAGAGGGTGTGAAAGAAAGCAAGGTTGACCGAGTGGAAGATGGGTTGATGATTTGAGAAAAATGTGTGGAGTCAAGTGGGTGCAGATTGCTCAATACAGACAGGAATGTAAGAGCATACGACCAATGCGTACTGCCCGTTATGACGTATGGATGTGACACGTGAATGCTACGTGGGATCCAGTGCACACAGAGAAGCATGGTATGCTCGGTATAAAGAGAAGAGATCGCAAGAGGAATACATGGGTAAGAAGTGTGACAAAGGTGGCAGATATAGCAGAACGTGTGTAAAACTTGAAGTGGACACAGAATGTATGGCAGATGGACGCGTGAAATACTAGAATGGTATCCGAGGGGATGTGAAAGAAAGCAAAATAGACCAAGTGGACGATGGGCTGATGAATTGAGAAGAATGTGTGGAGTCAAGTGGATGCAGATTGCTCAAGATAGACAGGAATGGAAGAGCATACGACCAATGCGTACTGCCAGTTATGACGTATGGATGTGAAACGCGTATGCTAAATTCAAGAATGCTACGTAATATCCAGTGCACACAGAGAAGCATGGTATGCTCGGTATAACGAGAAGAGATCGCAAGAGGAATACATGGGTATGAAGCATGACCAAAGTGGCAGATATAGCAGAACGTGTGAAAAAGTGGACACATAGCGAGAAATACTGGAATGGTATCCGAGAGGATGTGAAAGAAAGCAAGGTAGACTGAGTGCAAGATGAGCTGATGAATTGAGAAGAATGTGTGGAGTCAAGTGGATGCAGATTGCTCAAGACAGACAGGAATGGAAGAGCAAACGACCAATGCGTATTGCCAGTTATGGCATATGGATGTGAAACGTGCATGCTAAATTCAACAATGCTACGTAAGATCCAGTGCACACAGAGAAGCATGGTATGCTCGGTATAACGAGAAGAGATCGCAAGAGGAATACATGGGTATGAAGCGTGACCAAAGTGGCAGATATAGCAGAACGTGTGTAAAACTTGAAGTGGATGATGGGCTGATGAATTGAGACACAGACAGACAATGTAAATTTATACTAATTGATAATAACTTTGGGGAAGATTGTTTTGTACTACATACATATATAATAGTAACAGATGATTTTAACTGATTTTAACAACAAACGGGCAACTGTCTGATTAATTATTTAACTTTACAGCACTAAGTTAAGTAAAAACTCCTTATATATTTATCGTAAAGGGTCAGTATTTGTATTAGATGATCGTTTATTTTCACTGGCCATTTGCATTAAAATAATACTATCATTTTTCTATCGTACAACGCATCTTCTGCACGCTCAAATCAATTATCGAAAAACTGCATATATAAAGCACATTAAAAGTACAGTTAATTACGTTTCAATGATTTTTCACAACACATCATTCAATTACAGTACAGGGAAACGTTCGTACAGTCGTGTGGAACAGTTTTTTTTATTCAATAAATAATGTTTAATATAATAATTCCGAGCATGCGAATGACAAGCATCGGTTGTCTTCGAGTTAAGCAGACGATGATGTACGTCGAAACTATACAGTGAATGTACACATACGTTTAACACCTGTCATTGTCTATTATTTCCATTTGGAAAATGAGCATACGTGTTGCACACTGGTCGTGTATCCATCACGCGACAAAAATAATAATCTACGTATATAATATACAAATAATAATACAACACAAACAACACGATGAATTTTCACGCCAAACTCACAAATACGTATAATGCATTATCACAATTTTGTACTCGTAATGATGCACTTGAATAATCCATTCACTTTTGTCGTATATGGAAACGCATTTATTTTCACGCAGTTAATTAATTTTGTATGTATATTTTCACGGTATTTGTGTATAATTGTGTTAGCGTTGACACTTGATTTTTTGTTTTTTTTTTTGCGTTACGATTTCACTCTCGTCGTAATCGAGATTGAGATGTTATCGCTCGTTAAACGGAATAGTGTTTGACGTGAAAATGTTTTAACATGTTAATTTGAGTATTATTTTTACGTAATTATTGTGTTGAATGGTGATTTCCTCGGTCTAACTGTTTTTATTGTGTGCGTATACGAATTTCTATTCAATTTACTGTAATAATGTTTGTAGAACTGATACACAGTACATGGTAATTGATTAAATTATATGAATATAGTATTACATACATTTAAATACGTGAGAAATTTCATTTAAATAAATTTACTTTTTATCGCTCAATGCTTTTCAGGGTAAATTACAAAAAAAATATAGCTTATACTTTTATTTGATCGGTATTTTAAATAAATTTTCAGTTTTTTCAGTGAATGATTATTTATTTGTTGAAAATTGATGTCCATTATTAAAACATGTTAAATACTTGAAAAATCACATGAAATTGTAAAAAAGATTTCATCGATCGTTACTGTATGCTAGTTTTATGCGTTTTCTATACCGTATTACATACATATACTTTTAATAGGGGAAATTTTCACTTTACAAATAACGTTTTCTGACGAGTCTCACTAATTACATCCTAATAAATCTTCGATCAGTCTGTTATAGTAGATAGTTATCTGCGTACATCTGTTACGTGCCACATGTGAATACATTTTTCACCTTCCAAATCAATTATGTTAATTTAGATAGAAAATTTCTAGTCGTGAGATTAGTTTAAGCGATACTATGATAGGACAAAATTGCGTAGTTCATTCAAGCAGTGGGATTTTTTAATGCCGAATCGAATCGACTGATTTAGCGATTAGTATCAATTCTCACACTAGATCACATTTAGCTAAATCGGAATGCTTGCTATTTTTTTCCAACATTTTCTCTATTGATTTTCTGCTTTTTCGTAATTTTATAACTTTTCCTCGATTTCGAATGTCGGTTTTGTAATCTCGACGGAATTTCCCCATATATGGCTTATATACGTATGTATGTGGATTCTAATATATGTATAGTTGCGTACACTAGTAATTTGAAATCGCGCACAATTCAAGTCATATTATGCAAAATATTTAAATTTATTTCAACAATATTTAAACGCACTTATCAATGAATTATTCCACATTTTTTTAAGAACATTTTCTTTAAAAGATTTGAACGCACGAGGAAGCGCGAAACCTTATCCATAAATTAATTTATACAAAGTTAAATATTTTACTATTGTACAGAATATTTATTGAATGACGTTAAAGATCTGTATAAAATTATAACGTTTCCTGTTTTCAGCAACCACGCAAATTGTACGTAATTTATTGATAAATAATTATATCATCATCACTTGCCTAATTAAGAAAAATCAAGGTTATTACTATATGATTACGAAAAATTGTATAGAAATCTTCATTCAATAGCGTGTGTGCTCGCATTGTATATTTACATTGTGAATATTGCATTAATCCAAACAGGAAAAATAATTTTAAAATGGAATTATTAGTGTATAGTACGATTTTTTCGCATAAATTCAGCGCTTCCGGTCAATTACTGATTCGAAAAATTTATTTGCACAATTTACATTTACAATAACGAGCGTCGAGACGATCTGGAATGTATTTTCGATAACAATTATAAAACATAAAGAACGCTTTCGTACAACAAACTGGTTTTACATAGTGCCAATGCCGATGGCTATGAAAATAATTCAGTTCAACCAAATCAGGATTCAATTTTGAGACTGTTCCGCATTGACAATGATGTAAGTGATGTAATACTACTTATAGACAATGTAAAAAATAATTATTCAATGTCGTTAAGTTGCTATAGCCCAAATGAAAATGCCTAGTGTTTGCCTGGATCTCACACAATCTTCGTAACATATGTATGTTCAGTTCAATCTCTGATATGACAAACTTTCCATTTTGATTTTTTTTAATTAATCGATTCTTTCACCGAATCCTGAGGCTCAAAAATATTACATTACCAATCCACCTGCAGGCTTTAAACAACATACAAATATGACACACTTCACATTTCAAACGGTCAAGTGGTCTCTTATGTAAAATTTGCATTACTTTTTTTTTTTTTTTTTTTTGCATTTAGTTTAATCACTGACAAACATTTCCTTTGGAGCACGCGAGGCAAAAGAAAAGTGTTCAATTACGCAAATGGACCGTTACCATTTTAGTCGAACAACCGACCCACTACACTATAATATTACGAAAGCGATTAAAATGCTATGTATACACAAATAAGCTTATCGATTGGATTTTTTTATAATTTATTTTGATCGAATTTCTCGTACACGTGAAATTTATACGACAACGACTGCAAAATTGCATCAACTTATTATAAAATATAAGGCATAGAATGAAGTCGTTTCGTATTGTAATTTATCGATCGTTTCTATCGTGACCATAAATTAAATTATTATACTTGAAAAGTTCATGCAAAGTCAACGCAAATTGTATATGAGACATTGTTCTATGTACTATTAACCTTTGCCTATTATTTATTAAGTCCAATTTTATCAAGCTCAAATTACAATTGGCCGGTATAATTTTAAATGGTGATAAATTTTAAGGTATCCTTTCTATTTCACATTGCAAACTTTATCCTGCTGCACTTTCGTTCTTGTCGTTGCAACACTACAACATGTCCATTGTTCGAATGCAAATTCTCATGTGACATTTAGATGCGTTCGATCTTTTGATTCGTATCACACATTCGCGTAAATATATACTGCATGTGATGCAGTATGTCTATTGTCTATAGAGTGTATTTATAGTAAAAATAGGTTGAATTCTTGTCTATATGACTTTGTGTTTGTAATACATACATATGTACATGCACACACCATTTGAATAATCGGTACAAAACTTTGTACAAAAAGACATATTCAAAATCAAAATTAATCCTATTTCCATAACTTCATGTCTATAAAAAGGTTTAAATTGTTTTTCAGATTAAACTGTATAATACTTTTTAGTAATACACTGTCAGACATTAAGAAATATCACGAAGATAACTTTTTTCTTACAGCTATCCATTTTATAATTATCCACTTGACTCCACACATTCTTCTCAATTCATCAGCACATCTGCTTTCTTTTACATCCTCTCAGATTCCATTTTAATTTTTTCACACGTACTCTTATATCTGCCACTTTGGTCATACTTCTTATCCACGTATTCCTCTTGCGATCTTTTCTTGTTATACCGAGCATACATCTTTCCATGCTTCTCTGTCTGCACTGGATCCTACGTAGCATTCTTGAATTAAGCATCCACGTGTCACATCCATACGTCATAACTGGCAGTACGCATTGGTCGTATGCTCTTCCATTCCTGTCACTCTTGAGCAATCTGCACCCACTTGACTCCACACATTCTTCTCAAAACAACAACCCATCTTCCACTCGGTCCACCTTGCTTTCTTTCACATCTTCACTGATACCATTGCAGTATTTCAACTAATTCAATCATATATCTGCCACTTTGGTCGTACTTCTTACCCATGTATTCCTCTTACGTTATATCTTCTTGTCATAACCAAGCGTACATCATTCCACGCTTCTCCGCGTGCACTGGATCTTATGTAACATTCTTGAATTTAACATCCACGTTTCACATCCATACGTCATAACTGGTCGTATGCCTTATTTTTTTAGCATGTTGGATTTATGTTAATTCTTCCAAAAGCGCTCCATTCCGGTTTCATTGTTCGTTTAACTTAACCAATGTTGCAAAGTTTTCTTTAATTTGGCTCTTAGCTCGAAAAAGGTTGCCGACCACTGGACTAATCGGTGCAAAGCTTTGTAGATGTAATTCTTATAATCCTGCGTGCAATAAGACATTTTCCTCGCGTGTAGTTAATGTGTATATTGTCTGTTGAAACAGATCGAGCCACGAACCTTCATTCAAAAGTTAAACGCAATAATCTTGTATGTACATATATTGTGGATGGCTTATAATTGGATTATTCATAGACAAACGTCGATTTGCAAATGTGTATGCATTCGGGTAAATCTTGCCACAATAATTAACCGGTCCACTAAACTCGTCTAATGGAAATCAGACGGATCGCTTTCTCATTTTGGGCACGGTGGTTTTTTTTTTTGTCGTTTTTTATACCATTTTTCCAGTGTTGCGTTGCAAAAGATCAGCTGGTTGCGATCTCAGCTGCTTCCTCGTCACAGAATATTTAAAGTGTGAACGTTTTCGAGTGGACTTAACAAGTCTCGCTTGCAACTGGTAGTTTCACTCTTGTTTTCGTCGGTCAATTGTCGCATTGTTACTGTTTTGCTGTGACATGTTGAAAAGTAGCGTGAAGAAAACCGCAACATACATAGAGGTGCATGTGGTTTTCTTTATGATACTGACGCGTTGCGAAAGTGACGTTGAAAGCCAACTTGCTAATTTCTTATGGGAAACATGCGCAAATTATTTCCTTTGTACATCGACAAACTTCAATGATTGATAGTTTATACAATTTTGAGAAAAATGTAAGTATACAATTTTTGTCCTCAGAACTATCATAGGTATATCATCTTACAAACATTAAAGTCTACTATTATATGTATAGATAGTGAATATGACTTGGAAGAATGAATGAATACGACCAATGCGTACTGCCAGTTATGACGTATGGATGTGAAACGTGGTTGCTACATTCAAGTATGCCACGTAATATCCAGTGCACACAGAGAAGCATGGAAAGATGTATGCTTGTTATAACAAGAAGTTATCGTAAAAGGGTAAAAAGTATGACCAAAGTGGCAGATATAGCAGTACGTGTGAAAAAGTTGAAGTGGACACATAGCGAGAAGATGTGAAAGAAAGCAAGGTTGACCCAGTGGAAGATGGGTTGTTGTTTTGAGAAGAATGTGTGGAGTCAAGTGGGTGCAGATTGCTCCAAGACAGACAGGAATGGAAGAGCATACGACCAATGCGTACTGCCAGTTATGACGTATGGATGTGAAACGTAGGATCCAGTGCACACAGAGAAGCATCTAAAGATGTATGCTCGATATAACAAGAAAATATCATAAAAGGAATACATGGGTAAAAAATATGACCAAAGTGGCAGATATAGCAGTGCGTGTGAAAAAGTTGAAGTGGACACATAACGAGAAGAATGAATGGCAGATGGTATCCGAGAGGATGTGACAGAAAGCAAGGTAGACCGAGTGGAAGATGGGTTGTTGTTTTGATAAGAATGTGTGGAGTCAAGTGGATGCAGATTGCTCAAGACAGACAGGAATGGAAGAGCGTACGACCGATGCGTACTGCCAGTTATGACGTGTGGATGTGACACGTGAATGCTACGTAGGATCCAGTGCACAAAGAAAAGCATCTAAAGATGTATGCTTGGTATAACAATAAGAGATCGTAAAAGGAATACATGGGTAAAAAGTATGACCAAAGTGGCAGATATAGCAGTGCGTGTGAAAAGGTTGAAGTGGACACATAGCGAGAAGAATGAATGGCAGATGGTATCCGAGAGGATGTGACAGAAACCAAGGTAGACCGAGTGGAAGATGGGTTGTTGTTTTGATAAGAATGTGTGTAGTCAAGTGGATGCAGATTGCTCAAAAGAGACAGGAATGGAAGAGCGTACGACCGATGCGTACTGCCAGTTATGACGTATGGATCTGACACGTGAATGCTACGTAGGATCCAGTGCACAAAGAGAAGCATCTAAAGATGTATGCTTGGTATAACAAGAAGAGATCGTAAAAGGAATACATGGGTAAAAAGTATGACCAAAGTGGCAGATATAGCAGTGCGTGTGAAAAGGTTGAAGTGGACACATAGCGAGAAGAATGAATGGCAGATGGTATCCGAGAGGATGTGACAGAAACCAAGGTAGACCGAGTGGAAGATGGTTTGTTGTTTTGATAAGAATGTGTGGAGTCAAGTGGATGCAGATTGCTCAAAAGAGACAGGAATGGAAGAGCGTACGACCGATGCGTACTGCCAGTTATGACGTATGGATGTGACACGTGAATGCTACGTAGGATCCAGTGCACAAAGAAAAGCATCTAAAGATGTATGCTCGGTATAACAAGAAGAGATCGTAAAAGGAATACATGGGTAAAAAGTATGAACAAAGTGGCAGATATAGCAGTGCGTGTGAAAAGGTTGAAGTGGACACATAGCGAGAATATGTGAAAGAAAGCAAGGTAGACCGACTGGAAGATGGGCTGATGAATTAAGTAGAATGTGCGGAGTCAAATGAATGCAGATACTCTTATTTATTTTTAGTTATCTAAATTCCGTACTACTGATAAATTTAATATTAATAAAAATAATAAATTACAACACATTCTAATCATTAATTAGTCGATTTATTTACTACATATCATTTTCTCGCATTACGCCAAGAATGTTCAATATTTATTGGTATTTTTTCCCGATATTGCGCAAAAATAAACGTATTGCAACGCCATGTCGGTGTTGCACCGACACATTTCGTTGCACAATTAAATACACAACACCTTTATTATGATTATATTCTAATAACTCATTTTCATTCACTCAAACTCTTTCTCAATACTCTGATCTCTGGATTATTGCAACGTAGATTAAGTTTAATAACTTGCCGATCGACTTATGTACATTCCGACTAAAATCATGCAATGTTGATTTAATACTAGTGTTTGAACTTGTCCATGTAAAAAAAAAATATTACTTTTACCTTTTACTTTGTGATTAATATGTCGATGTCGCCAACGCATATGTATACATATACATATATATATAAAACCCACTTGTATTGATTTTACATCACAGCCTCGACTTTTTAGTACCAGTTTTTAGGATAAGTGACCATCGTGTGTAATTGCTGGTTTTGACAGACCACACACTGTCCATTTCTAATAACCACAGTGAACCACTTTTACTTTTTTTTTTTTTTTTTTTTTGTTTAACTCTGTTACGTATTTATAACCCTGTCGAGGCGTGCGTTCACCGTGACAGTTAACATTGCTAATTTTGTTATTTTATTCGTGTCGAATTAATGAACTTTTACCGGGGTATCGCGAAACGGTCTCGCCGGTTCATTCGCTGCGGATTTGGCAACTTGGCGATATTACTTTTAGAAGCATTTAAATCGAAAATAAGTAGACTTGGAGAGTTCTTCGACCCACATTTCGCCATTGTCCATCCAAATGCCATCCGAAATGGAAAAATTCTCCAATTGCACTGAATAAAAGTGTTACCGTAAGCTTCGTTTTCGTACTGGTGGGCGATGAAGCATCACGACTAGTCTGCAAATAATATTGTTACCCAGTTTATTTTGAAACATCGTTGTTTATGCTGGGTCGAGCACGAAATCGATTAATTTGTATATCAAACATTGTGATCGGCCATTGTTAAATTTTAATTTTTGGTTATACCCTTTTCGTACAATTAGTTCGAATTATGCAAATTCGATTGTACAATGTATCACCGCAATGCTTAAAATCAATCTAAAACTGACTAACTGAACTGAACTGTATTGTAATCAAGTTATACTATAGTATATTTCACTATAAAATATGTTAAAATAATGTGGGTATTATTTTTGATTAAACTTAATGTTTTGATAAATTAATTCGAATTTAAAAGAACACCGAATAATTATTTCTTATCGTTTTTGTAACCTATAAATTGACAAATACTTACCCTTGATGATAAATTGGTATTAAATACTGACAAACCAATAACAAAAAATAAATTCAATTTCATTTAATTAGTCATTTTTTCGAACGAGTTCTATTGTACTCAAGTTATACTGTAGTATATTTCACTTTAAAATATGTTAAAATAGTGTGTGTATTATTCTTTATTAAGCTTAATGTTTTGATAAATTAATTCGAATTGAAAAGAACACCGAATAATAAGAATAATAATTATTTCTTATCGTTTTTGTAACCTACATATAAATTGACAATGTCAGTATTTTTTAAGCATACATTTAATAATAAAAAATAGTAAACAGCCTATAGTTTTTGACAAATACTGACCCTTGATGATAAATTGGTATTAAATACTGACAAACCAATAACAAAAAATAAATTCAATTAGTCATTTTTCCGAACGAGTTCTATTGCACTCAAGTTATACTATTGTATATTTCACTTTAAAATATGTTAAAATAGTGTGTGTATTATTCTTTATTAAGCTTAATGTTTTGATAAATTAATTCGAATTGAAAAGAACACCGAATAATAAGAATAATAATTATTTCTTATCGTTTTTGTAACCTACATATAAATTGACAATGTCAGTATTTTTTAAGCATACATTTAATAATAAAAAATAGTAAACAGCCTATAGTTTTTGACAAATACTGACCCTTGATGATAAATTGGTATTAAATACTGACAAACCAATAACAAAAAATAAATTCAATTAGTCATTTTTCCGAACGAGTTCTATTGCACTCAACTTATACTATTGTATATTTCACTTTAAAATATATTAAAATAGTGTGTATATTATTCTTTATTAAGCTTAATGTTTTGATAAATTAATTCGAATTTAAAAGAACACCGAATAATTATTTCTTATCGTTTTTGTAACCTATAAATTAATAATGGTTAACAATGTCAGTATTTTTTTAGCATAGATACATTTAATAAAAATAATAAATACTGACAAACCAATAACAAAGAATAAATTCAATTTGATTTAATTAGTCATTTTCCCTTAAAGTAAAGGATTAAATGAGTACAAAAAAATAGTATGTGTTAGAAACATTATAAATAATAAATTATTTTATCTAAATGACATGTTAGTAAAACTTATCGATGCACTATGATAATTAGTAGTAACGATTTGATTTCTATAATCATCGATTAAAACGAGGCACGACGAAAAAAAATCACTTTTTATCGGAAATGCATACAAAAAATCAATTTGTGTGAATGCGATTGAACTAAAATCGTATGCCATATGCTTGTGAAATTTAACACCTTTTCGCATTGCACAACATATTGGTTGATCAAAAAGTTTCGACGACATTGATCGCTGAATTCGAACGATCTCTTGAGCAACAATCAACACTCCGATTGATCTATAGATCCTTGAGATTCTTAACAACTAGATTTTTTTTCAACCGCGTCTAATACATAAATAATAATCTAATTTAATTAATCCGCATGCGAACGCGTGCAACCGACCGTCAGAATTACACATTTATGTAAATCTAACGAGACTTTTTGTTATACAATATGTGAATTTTGTTTCTCAAATATGGCGTATAACCCGTATGAATGTTGTGTGCGATAAAAAAAAAATGACACAGTTTCAAACGTTGAAATATTGTGATACGAATGATCCGACAAAAATAAAGAGGTGTTAAAAATTATGACAAACAGATGGATCGATTTCTATTTTATTATTTTATTGTATATCTACATATATGCAATTGTTTGATTGACAGTTTTGCAGTGCACTCATCGCAATGACAATCGGACAAATGCCAAGTAACATACGGATGAAGTTACAAAGTCGCCAATTTAACACACCGTGAAATGTGCAAGTCAGTGTGCCGCGATACTATTTCAACCAGGCAGTTGTCGTTCGCAATTTATTGGCATTGGATATTAAAAGATTTTTTTTGTGCTGTCGTTGAAACGTATAGCAACCTTCGAAAATGTGATTTTGTTAATTTTGATCAATTTGAAAAAGTTTCAAACCTTCGTCTATTTCATTAACCTTTTTTCGACAATGCCAACTGTGTACTTTCGTATTTGGAACGTATTTATTCTTCTTCTCTAATATTATGTACATACATACATATTAGATCAGTGCCTTTATTTTCTTGACCTCATAGTTTGTAGAATCAAATCGTTCTTTGTCTGGTTCATGTATTCTTTTATTTGTCGTCCTATTCTTCTTTTCCTCTATGATGTTAGTTTAAAATTCTTAAGTTCTAAAATTTTTATCCATTTTCATTGACGTAAAACAACACAAGACCAATAGGAAATATACTTCAAATCCATCTATATATTTATAGTAGTATTTATGCGTATAAACAATGTGGTTTAACACTAAAATACATAACAAAAATCAAGAAAGATACATTAAAAAGATTTTAACACTAATTTTGTCATCAGAAAGTATTATACATACATATATATATAATAGGTAATAGCCGAAATCTGTCTGTCTGCTGATAACGCTCGCCCAGGTAAATAATTAAAAGACACGAACCGTCCGCGCGCGAGTGGGATTTGAACCCGAGATCACCAGTTCGGAACAGTGAGCGCTTACGCTATGATCCAACGCTGACAATGCGAGATTTTAACATATAAATCCTTAGTAGGTTCGCGACTTTGCTTAGTTGTTACGTTGTTGTATTATAACGCGCTATCCTATGCAACAACTATAAAAAAACTATTAAATTTAATATTATTTAATAAGCACGGGTGAGAAACCGCTCCGTTGATGTTCAACGGGCTTACACTAGTTCACTATATATAATAGCCCCATTCCGTCTGTCTGTCTGCTGAGGTACATAAATGATTAAAAGGCAAGAAACGTCGCGCGTGAGTGGGATTTGAACCCGAGATCACCAGTTCGGAACGGTGAGCGCTTACGCTATGATCCAACGCTGACAATGCGAGATTTTAACATATAAATCCTTAGTAGGTTCGCGACTTTGCTTAATTGTTACGTTGTTGTATTATAACGCGCTATCCTATGCAACAACTATAAAAACTATTAAATTTAATATTATTTAACAATAGCCCCATTCCGTCTGCTTGTCTGCTGAGGTATAAATATAAATGATTAAAAGGCAAGAAACGTCGCGCGCGAGTGGGATTTGAACTCGAGTTCACCAGTTCGGAACAGTGAGCGCTTACGCATTCATCCAAACTAGGTAATGACGGGCCTGCTACAATTTAAAAGATTCGCGACTTTGCTAAATTGTGGCGTTGTTGTATTATAACGCGCCATCTATGCAAAAATTATAAAAACTATTAAATTTAATATACTAAGCTCGGTACTTTATTCATTTGTCAAGTTTGAAGTATGCATTTATATATATATTATATATATATAATAGCCGAAATCCGTCTGTCTGTCTGTCTGCTGATAACGCTCGCTGAGGAAAAATAATTTAAAAAACCAGAAGAGTGGGGGATCGAACCCGGGACCCCAAGCTCGAGAGGACTCGCACTTATGCCATCCGCTGTCGCCAGTTGTCAATTTAGTCCCTTTTTTTTAAACATTACCTGTACAAGGGATCGTCACTCTGCTTTACGTATAAAGGGATCGTCACTCTGCTTTACGTATAAAGGGATCGATGGCTAATAATATAGATGGCAATATATAATGTGTGTGCGTGTCTGTCTGTTTGTTGACTATTTATATGATAAAAAAATAGGCTCGCAACTTTGCTAAATTGTTACGTTGTTATTATAAGGCGCCATCTATGCAACAACTATAAAAACTATTAAATTTAATATTATTTTTCGGTACGGGCGATGAGAAAGCTCTCCGTTGATATTCAACGGGCTTACACTAGTGTATGTATAATAGCGCAAGGGTCTGCCTGGCATACATATATACTGCGCGTACACATATACTCACCACACAAACACTCACAGTACGTGTGATGAGAAACTGCTCCGTTGATATTCAACGGGCTTACACTAGTTAGAATAAAAATTTCAACGCTACAACGACAAATTTGGAAACAATATTACTACAGTCAATTTCTCGGTAGATTTGATCCACTTTTTGTTTAGTACTACATATATTACAGTGCCACAGTGTAAAAGACAAATAAAAAAATATGATTTTCACTACAAAAGATCACGAAAAGTTGACAGTGAGGACACATCAATCATAACACACTCACGACCGCTAATCCAAATCGACCTCAGTACACATTCAGAACAAAAGTCTCGTTGCAAATCTCAGTGCAAGGAGACACTTGTATGTACATATGATAAATTTTCCAGTTTAATCAACCTTCGTTGAATTGAGTGGCACGTCCCGTTACAGGTCAGTGGTAGGCCATTCATTGTTGCGAGTATCGTTGTTGTTGTTCTTGTTGGTATATCTGGTTACGATTGTCGGTCGAGTTGGGCGTTGGCAATCGCGGAATTATCTCACGGTTTTGTCACGACTTAAAACGCAGAAAAAAAAAAAAATATCTGTTGTAAAAAAGATAAAAACAGCGTTCGACCGTACCTATGTAGAATGTGCTCGAGCGCCAAGGATACCCCGTTTACTTTTGCTCGATCGAAGGCAGTGGTCGATAACCTTTTTTTTTTCCGCGCAATGCGAACGAGGATAGCGAGACACTGATGTCTGTGAGGGATGACGCCATTTTGTTTTAATATTAAAGTGGTGAAAACCGTAGATATGCCATTCCAAACAAATTTGCCTGGACAGAAGCGTGAGAAGCAACGGGGGGGCTGCGGGGGGTCTAAAGTGCGGGGAATTCTCAAAAAAAAAAAACTCAAGCAAAATACACGTCCACACATTCTCCTCAATTCATCAGCCCATCTTCCACTCGGTCTACCTTGCTTTCTTTCACATCTTCTCGCTATGTGTCCACTTCAACTTTTTCACACGTTCTGCTACTGTATATCTGCAACTTTGGTCACACTTTTCACCCATGTATATTCCTTTTACGATCTCGTTATACCGAGCATATATGCTTCTCAATGTGTTATTTATATTTAGCTCATCGATACATAGATCAGTGGTTAAAGTGTTAGTCTCTTGAGCGAAGATTCGCGATTTGTCGAAAGATTTTTTTGACTATTTTCGACCTTAAATAGGATATCGTCATTGGCAAGATTGTTTGAAAATTCAAATCAGCCGTCTCCTATTAGAATTTGCCAATGTATCTAACTTAGTTATAAGACGACTCTATGTACATATGAATTGTTGGCATTTGTTTCAATTCAGAAGGAAATGGAAAAGCACTGGGGAGTATCTTCAAAGTACCTTCAGAAGAATATACATATGTATGTTCACCATCCACTGCTGGATGAAGTCCTATCCAATCCTCTTCCATTGCTGTCTGTCTTGAGCAATCTGCATCCACTTGACACATCCACACATTCTCCTCAATTCATCAGCCCATCTTCCACTCGTTCTACCTTGCTTTCTTTCACATCTTCTCGCTAATTTTTCACACGTTCTGCTACATACATACATACATATATCTGCAACTTTGGTCATACTTCTCACCCATGTACATACATATATTCCTTTTACGATCTCGTTATACCGAGCATATATGCTTCTCTGTGTGCACTGAATCTTACGTAGCATTCTTGAATTTAGCATCCAAGTTTCACATACATATTTACGTCATAACTGGCAGTACGCATCGGTCGTATGCCTTCTTGTTTAAGCATAGTGGAATGTTGGATTTAAAAACTGTGTTCATCCTAGTTTCATTCTTCGTTTTATTTCTTCTTCTTTACATCAGGTCATATTCACCAATTGTCCTAGGTATACATATAATATATATATATATATATATATATATGTACATAGATATACAATACCATAGATATGCCATTCCAAACAAATTTGCCTGGAAAAAACGTCAGAAGCAACGGGGGGCTGCGGGGGGTCTAAAGTGTGGGGAATTCTCACAAAAAAAAAAAGTCAAGCAAAATGCACGCGAGGCATGCATTTTTGCATGCCCTTTTTGTATGTCATCTTTCGGGCGCTAAGGCCAATCTATGTTATTCTACATCTATGGGTGAAAACTAATCAAATTTACACATACTCAAAACTCATACTCTCTTATTAAATAAAACTGTAATCATAATTTTCAATAACTTTTTTTATTAAAAAGAAATTTATTCCCCTAGGTGAAATATAATTTAATTTAATGTAATCATTTAATTTCATTATTAGAATAATCTTTCGAAAAAAAAGTTGCATGTTGTCCATACAATTTTATAATACATACGAAAAAAAAAAAACCAAACCGAAAACATACATACATACATAGATCAAACGTGATAAATGATCGATTTCAATAAGTTAAATCATCATTGATTATTATTACATATATAATGAACCGCGTCACGTACACTTTCTTCAATTGTGCAAATCACAAAACCAAAAATAATCGAGAAACAGATCAAATACAACAGATTAACAATCGATTTCTCGACAGCATTGACCGATTGCCAATAATAATTGTGATAAACTTAAATAATGCTAATTTTAACATACATAAATAGGTACACACGATAGATGATTATTAAAAAAAGTAGAATTATTGTGTAGATTAAAAAATATACTATCTAGAAATACTTAAAAGTGTTAGTTTATAATGCAATTGTTCGTCCTAATTTTATATATTGTGGTACATTTTTTAATTTATTAAATACGGTAATTAAAGTACACAACATGCATACTATTTTAAATGTCAATAGATTAACTACATAGTATAAGTATGTTGAATGAATGTATATATTTTTAAATTAGATAAGAATTGTTTACCAAAATGTTTAATAATATACACAGTCATAATACAAGTGGTAAGAATAAGTTAATACAATTTAAAATTACTATCTTATACAGGGGTTTTGTTGAATATAAATAAAATTGATAGATTCCTATCCTTAAAACAGCACCTCTGACAAGTGCTAGTAGTTATTTATTTAATTAGCATTTTAAGCTTTAAATAAATAAATAAGAATACGTACATACGACACGACGCGTCCGAACAAACGGATATACTTAACTAGATCGAGCATTGTGTATTAATTATGAATACAAAACATTGAGACGAAGGTCTCTATAGAGTGCGTGCACTCGTTATCTGAACAATTTAATACATTATAAGATTATCCGATGGATATAATCGATAACGAACAAATCAACCCAGCACAGCCGAGTGTGATAAATCAGCAATTTTCAATTTATTATACACGACCTTCTAGAAGGTACTTGCACGCGGATACTGTATGGCCTTCAGGTTGGCGAATAAATAATTTCAAAACTAAATATGTATGCAGATATCACGGTTCTGTTCCTAGTATTGAATTGTATTTTTTATTTTTTTGCTCCATCGATAAGTGAGTCGCTGAAATGTGAAATTTCGTTCCGGATGTCGAGTTCATTGTTACCGGATGACGGTTTAATTGGATCGATTTCGGATATGATTTACACTCTTGTCGATCATTTCCCATTTTTGCAAATTTGATTTTCACATGCTCGATGTACATACATTTTTTTACGGATACAGGAAGTGCATGATTAAGTGTAACGCATTCTGGTAATTTAAAATAATATATACATACATATGTACGTACATATTACGGACGGATGCAATTTTTGATTATTCACTTTCTTTTTGTATTACACCTACGTATAATGTGAATAGTCTGAAATGAAAATGGACTCTTATACTATATACTATCTATATATATATATATATGTATATGATAAATATGATATATTAAATCAATTGTATTGTTTGTACTTATGTAGTATGAATAAATGGACTATGTATGTACATATGTAGTTCTCTTTTTATAATTTTAAATTATAGTGAGTGTTTGTGTTTCAACTTGTTTCCCCACAACATCGAGATTTCTCTAAGCTTCTTTTAAAACTTAGAAGCATGGAAAGATGTGTGCTTGGTATAATAAGAAGAGATCGTAAGAGGAATACATGGTTAAGAAGCATGTATGGTGAATATGACTGCATGTAAAGAAGAATAAATAAAACAAGGATGGAGTGCTTTTGGAAGAATTAACACAGTTTTTAAATCCAACATTCCACTATGCTTAAAAAATAAGGCATAAGACCAATGCGTACTGCCAGTTATGACGTATGGATGTGAAACTTAGACGCTAAATTCAATAATGCTGCGTAAGATCCAGTGCACACTGAAAAGCATGGAAAGATGTATGGTTGGTATAACGTGAAGAAATCGCAAAAGGAATACATGGATAAGAAGTATGACCAAAGTGGCAGATATAGCAGAACGTGTGAAAAAGTTGAAGTGGACACATAGCTAAAAGATTGAATGGCAGATGGTATCCGAGAGGATGTGAAAGAAAGCAAGGTAAACCGAGTGGAAGATGGGCTGATGAATTGAGAAGAATGTGTGGAGTCGAGGATTAGAGAGGTGTTCATCCAGCAGTGGATGGTGAACATTTAAATTCTTAGAATAAAATGTGGAATTAATATAATCTAATATATAAAACGCTTAAGTTTGTGTGTATGTATGGGTCATTCGTCAATTACCAGGCGTTGGTCGGGCGCGATTAATAGAAACGACGAAGTACACACGATAGTAGATGTTTTCGGCAGATTTAAGTAGATTTAAGCGGATAGTGTTTCGGGAGCCCAAAAAGGGGCCGCCGGGGCTTGAGGGGGGTCTGGGGGGGTAGTAAGGGGCCGGCATTGCTTTTCGGGAGTCCAAGAATGGGGCCGCCGGGGTAAGAAGGAGGGTTTGGGGATTGGTGCCCCGACGGCCCCTTTTTTGGGCTCCCGAAATAATTTACTAAACAAACACTATATTACATTATATTAATTACACCCCGGGCAAAGCCGGGTAATAAAGCTAGTTTATAATAATTCTATAGATTATACATATGTATGTATATGTATAGTATTAGGTAAGCTTAACTCAATTTCTTAGAAAGTCAATATAGTCCACTTTCAAAACCAACGGTTCAATTGATTTGAATACCGAGCTGAAAATTATTGATCCAAATCTATGTAACAACCCAGTATTCAAAATCGATTGAATTTTAATCTGAACATATTCTCACAAAGATAACTTTCACGCTACAAGTATGTATGTATGTATAACAATTTCCATAACAAAACTGACCGGAATAATTACACGCGTATTAGCATTTTTAGTCTGTTGAAGTTTTCCCAAGATTTTTCCAAAGAATACAATACAATGTGTATGTGAATTTTTGTGCAACGGTCAATTTTTCTTATAAATAGACTCGTTCAACGTTGTCGACAACAAAAAGCACATGTTTCCATTCAAACAACAACGCTAATAACTACTTGTTTGTTTTGTTACAGGTTGGTTCTATTCACATTCTACTCCATGAGATCTCAAATCACCGAACAGATATGGTAAAATTGATTATTTCACTGAAATCACTCGTCGAAACTATTCATTGGATAATTTAAATACAATTTTTTACACTAATTAATTAAATGGTAGTATATTTCAATTGTCGCTCACGAATTATCATCAGTGATTGAGAACAATGATGCAATCTGATCAAATTAGTCAAAATAGATTCAGCATTTCATAATCTAAATCACTACCTCAATAAACAAACAATGAAAGATACTAAAGAGGCTCAAATATCCAACGTAATGACGTGTTAAATCGAACATGCGCTTTCTACATAGCGAACAGTATCCAATTACTAAACTAAAGTTATTCGAGTAATAATATTCTGTAATAGATACTGAATAAGATTCAAAATTATTATGATAATAAACTAATTCAATGAAACTTGATATACGCGGATTTAAAACGATCAATTGTATACTTCCATATACTAAAATAATAAAAACAGTCAGTATGTATATTTTATCAATACTTTCAGTAGATGTTTTTAAGTAAACCATCAGTACTTGACAGATACTAAACTTTCATATATTTTAAATACTGACCTTTTAATAATAACCATTTATTAAAATAAAATAAAATACTTATTATCTATACGTACTACGTAAATGGATAAAGAAAAAATACTGAAAAATTACTTCAATGTGCCTTTTTGTCGGTAAACGTAATATGAATCAATTCATACTGATCTACACAGTTAAGCCAATAACTAGCTGTATAATTTCTCACATGAATACATTTTGACATTAGCCCTTTTAGAACCAAGCTACGAATCAAAGTGATCGCAAATGGTTCATTTCTCACTAGTCGTTCCGATTTAAAAATAATAAAAAAATACCGTTTCGCGTCAATACGATAATATTGCGTGTAATATTTCACACATTACTGTTTCAGAAGAAAGTGCATATACGAATTTCGCACGCAATTAGCAACTATGGGAAAATGCACTCTATTGACATTTATTTATATACACAACATATGTATTAGGTAGATATTGAGCAAAGTCACTGTTGGAATCCAGCTGGCATTGGATTGAATAACGAATTAGTTTTAGTATGATTAGTATGAGTATAGTTAACGCGAATCGCACTCAATAACAATTACGTGTATAATTTAACACGGTCAGAATCCTAATGAGGATTCTGTAACGATCCATCGACTCCTTTCTATGTAGTTTCCTTGTCAGATTAGACATTCATTCCACTGATAGATGACTATCTCCGTAATGACAATAAGTTTCGCAACGATTGCGCAAATCAAGCATTGTTTTGTTGACTAAGAATCGGATCAACAAAGTCCTCAAAGATACTGTAGGTTGCCACTTTCTCGAATATGTACATGTTTATATCCGATCTGAATATATTCACTTTCCCCTTAATCTTCTCATAAAAATAATGAAAAAACTAGTTTGATACGTCAAATTTGCGGTGAATATCGTCCGCTCTCTCCTTTTTAATGCACTTTTTTGCATCGCAAATGCAGGTGGACTTGCAATATCCGGGTACATTTTAAATGCATGTTTTGTACATTTTCAACGATGTGCTGCAAATCAAACAAATCTTATAAATATTGATCAAAAAAAGCTTCATTGCAATCGGTACTATGTACATAAATATTACATTTGATTATATGTATTGATAAAAGTGCTCTAACAAAATAATGGCATATATTATTCAAACAATTTACACACCATTTAAAGACAACGATCTAAGCTATTGGAAAATATAAGATTTTATTTTGTATTATTTAATTTGAATTAATTTTTTAACGTTTGATTAAAATTATTTTTTTCATTAAAAGGTGTATGATAAATATATGAATTAAATACTGTTTAAAGACAATAGTATGAAGTATCATATTATATTAAAATAATCAAAAATGCTAATAGGTCTAAATTTTACTATATTTGCATAAAACAAAGGTTCCAATCACACTGAAGTAAAAATGCTGATAAGCTTAAGAATTGTTTAAATCTTATAAATACGAATATTTTAGTTTCGTCACGCATTAAACTTCGACCGGCTTACCATCGAAGAAAGATCATCAGTAATTAAAACGATCTTGATGATCTGTTGATGATACTGTTTAAAGACAATAGTATGAAGTATCATATTATATAAAAATAAATTACATATTAATCTGAATTGATAAAAAAATAATCAAAAATGCGTTAAATGGAACAAATAGGTCTAAATTTTACTATATTTGCATAAAACAAAGGTTCCAATCACACTTTGATGTAAAAATGCTGATAAGCTTAAGAATTGTTTAAATCATATAAAAAAATTTGATTAATAATCTTAGTGAAAACAAATAAATACGAGTATGTTAGTTTCGTCACGCATTAAACTTCGACCGGAGTTACCATCGAAGAAAGATCATCATTAATTAAAACGATCTTGATGATACTGTTTAAAGACAATAGTATGAAGTATCATATTATATAAAAATAAATTACATATTCATCCGAATTGATAAAAAAAAAAATCAAAAATGCGTTAAATGGAACAAATGGGTCTAAATTTTACTATATTTGCATAAAACAAAGGTTTAAATCTACATAAAAAAAATTGTTCCAATCACATTTTGAAGTAAAAATGCTGACAAGCTCAGGAATGGTTTAAATCTTAATTAAAAAAAATTGATTAATAATCTTAATGAAAACAAATAAATGTGTTAGTTTCGTCACGCATTAAACTTCGACCGGCTGACCATCAAAGAAATATAATCATTAATTAAAATGATCTTGATGATCATCACAGTAATCTACATACTAACAATTTCCGGTAGACTCGTACGCCTCGTAATCACAATTAAAAAATAATAATAAACTCAAAATACAGTAAAAATGAGGCCAAAGGATATGCGCGACCCGTTTACGAATCGACGAATACTTTGCGGTTTAACCTTATTTTTAAAAATTATAATTTATATTGCGAAAACAACAATCGTGCATTGTTTCATCGCGCAAGATCAAGGTTGGACAATTTATTATTATATTTTGATAAACGACCCGTCTTAAAACAACAACAAAAAAAAATTGTACCAATTTAAAGGTTTTGTTCGGAAATTGGTCAGAATTGCGCAAACGGAGCAATCAACGCACGAAATTGAGATACGCAATTCGAAATATCATGTTTGAACTTTAATTTTAATTAATTGTTCGCTTGTGAGTTACACCAATCTATGGTTGAACATGCTATAAATTCAATGGTGAATTTCTATATAAACATCCGTGGTGAATTTTGTTAAGAAATTGACACGACACAACAATTGGCAGTTTATAATGGGCCATTGTGCGATCGTTTATAATAGGTGATAGTACAAGTTGTCGATTTTTTATTTCTATTATGTTAAACCGCGTTATGTTTTCATAAAACGGCATTGTGAATAGATGTACAAAACAAGATAAATCTATCCTACTAACGATCGATAATAAATTTCCAATATGACTTTCTAATGGTATTTTCACGCTTTGGCAACCGTGTGGTTATATATTTGTGAAAATTTGTCGAAAATCTTTCAACCTATTGTTTGTTAATGCGTTTGTTATTTATCTTGCGGTGTGTACGTGCTATAAATATGTGGAATTTATGTATTAAATTGTAATGTTGATGAAAAAATTAGTTCAAATTAAACTGTGGTAATAATTCATGTTGGTTTTTACCAGTATAAGTATGTATGTATTTATATGTGTTTAAATTTTAAATTATTCTAAAAATGCAACAAGTGTTGCTTGGATGAATATTGGATATTAATCTGTTATAATATTTGTTTTGTTTGATTCTAAACGGGGTTATGTAAAAATATTTAGTTCAGAAAATAAGGATTAAGAAATTTGGTGAAAGTTTGCAACTAAATTTATAATAATATATCTGGCTTGAATTTATTCATTTTCAGCCGTTCACCATCCACTGCTGGATGAAGGCCTCTCCAATCCTCTTCCGTTCCTGTCTGTCTTGAGCAATCTGCATTCAGTTAACTCCACACATTATTCTCAATTCATCAGCCAATCGTCCACTCGGTCTACCTTGCTTTCTTTCACATCCTCTCGGATACCATTCCATTTCTTGCGTCCATCTGCCATCCATTCTTCGCTATGGGTCCACATTCCGCTATATCTGCCACTTTGGTCATACCTCTTACCCATATATTCCTCTTACAATCTCTTCTCGTTATACCGAGCATACATCCATTCTCTGTGTGCACTGGATCTTGCGTAACATTCTTGAATTTAGCATCCACGTTTCACATCCATACGTCATAACTGGCAGTACGCATTGGTCGTACGCCTTACTTTTTAAGCATAGCGGAATGTTGGATTTAAAAACTGTTCATTCTTCCAAAAGCACTCCACCCTAGTTTCATTCTTCGTTTTATTTCTTCGTCTTCACATCCAGTCATTATCGGGTTTAAATCCCACTCGTGCAACGTTCTGGTTTTTTTTTTTAATTATTTACATCAGCGAGCGTTATCAGCAAATCCTGACTCCAAATTTTTCACACGTTCTGCTATATCTGCCACTTTGGTCATACTTCTTACCCATGTATTCCTCTTACAATCTCTTCTTGTAATACCGAGCATACATATTTCCATGCTTCTCTGTGTGCACTGTATCTTACGTAGCATTCTTGAATTTAACATACACGTTTCACATCCATACGTCATAACTGGCAGTAGGCATTGGTCGTATGCTCTTCCATTCCTGTCTGTCTTGAGCAATCTGCATCCACTTGACTCCACACATTCATCTCAATTCATCAGCCCATCGTCCACTCGGTCTACCTTGCTTTCTTTCACATCCTCTCGGATACCATTCCAGTATTTCTCGCATTCTTCATGCTGTGTCCCCTCCAACTTTTTCACACGTTCTGCTGTATCTGCCACTTTGGTCATACTTCTTACCCATGTATTCCTCTTACGATCGCTTCTCTGTGTGCACTGGATCTTGCGTAACATTCTTGAATTTATCATCCACGTTTCACATATATACATACGTCATAACTGGCAAGTATGTATAATTTGTAACTATCGACTATCTCTACAATACCGTGACTACGTTTTGCGTGCAAAATTCATAAAACAATTTTTAATCCTACTTTCATACTTTCGTTGCTTAATTGTGTTAGTATCTATCATAAAGAATCATTATTACAGCTCTCGAGATTTATGTTAGATGGTCAGAGCTTATAACAGATACAGTCAATATCTGTCAAAAGTTTCTACTAAAAGCTTTGAATACTGACCTTATTAATGTAACAAATTAAAATCAAGTTTATGGTATTTTTACATTTTTAATACGGAAATGGTTCGAAAGTGACCCAAATTTTAATATTTTTTCATCCATATCACTGTTAATATTATAAAAATAAATTTTAACATTTTTTTTATGATACATATCTATAAATCAACCTTCGAAACCAAAATTTGAATCGTTTACTACGGGGTCAATAAAAATGAACCTGTTCAAAAATAACAGTGTGTGCAATACGATCGATCAAATTTGACAGAAATATATGTACCTACGATTGAACCGTTTCATTGTTTTTTTGTCTTTCTCATTATTTATGTCACCGTTTTTCTCGATTCATTTTGCGAAATTAAATGAAACTGTTATGTAAAATGCGGTGTGACCGGTAATAGTAATTATGCACAAGAAAATACATACATAAAATTGCACATTTTTTCTCGTCTGTGTTGTATCTGAAACAAATAGTTTAATAACGACAAATTTTTAAACGTTTGATATATTTATTTAATGATCCACATTGCCGACGGGTATAATATTTTTTTAGTTTTTACGAACCATTTAATTTCCTTGCGCTACATTTTTTCTGTCTCTCTGTGTATATATATGTATGTATGTATATCAAATTACGTCAATTTCTCTTTACGTAAGACAATCCTGACGAAATTGTTGAACATTCTTGAGTGCGTGTATGCTTGCAATTATTTTCATTCTGACAATCAATTAAAAATTAATTAAACGATCCGGAAAATTGATGCCAATGTACCACTTTTATATCAATCTATAGCTTTGTACTATATAATACGATACAGAACAATCACGTCGATTTCCACATCTGTACACATTGTGAAATTTCTATTTTATGCGAATTTTGTGCATTTTTTTTTTTATTTTATTCGATCGTTATTCACAAGACGACCTCGTCGTACACACTATCTAGAAATGGGTAATGTGAGTTCTCACAATACCTTTTGTTTTGCACTGAAATGAATGCTGTATACCGAAAAAAATAAACAATTATCATCCATTGAACAGTTGTGAATGAATCGTCACGGTATTGTATGTAGTTCATATAAATTAACATATTTGGGTTAAATTGAAGCTAGTTACTAATTTTGACAATGTGTCATATAAAAATAGACATTAGTCATTATAAATTTATCTTAAATACTCCTAACTTTATCGTCTCATTCAAAATTCATCGAAAATATCAAAAACATCGTTGTAAATTTAAATAGTGTGAAGCGTCATGTTTGAGCCATTCGTACCGCATACGAAATATTTACCATTGATTAAAATTTCCCTATACGCAAACAGCTTACAGTAAAAATTTGAATTAAATACTAATTAAGCACAATGATATAATCTATAATATAATGTTAAAAAAATTGATAAATTTATTGATTACAGTATTATGCATGTACATAATTCACTACTAAAATGTTCTAAAATGAATAAATAGTTAATAATTATAATTTTAATTAAAAACCACTTAAATACAAGAATATAATCTATAAAATAATAATAAATTAAATAAATAAATGTATGTCTTAAATTAATCAAAATTTAAATTTTTAATTGGGTCACCTATTGTTGAACGAATTACGTTAGTACAAAATTCACTTTTAAAATTAAAATTTTCTTAAATATATTAATAGTATATTATACAATTTAAAGATAAGGATATAAACTTCTATAAAATCGTAATTTTGATTGTGTAATATTAATTTTGAATAAATTAAAAATGACACAATGAAATTACGTAGTTTCAACTACCAGCAATTTCCCCTATACAAAAATGAGCAATTTTACAATCACGAAAAACATTACGAATATACGTATTTATGTCAGGTTCATGTCGGTATTGCTATTTAACATTGCTCATACATCATTTTGATCTGAAAATCTTGCCACACACAATCGTAAAAGTTAACTAACCTAGTTTCCAACTGCACAATGATAAGTTCCCAGAGTTAAAACAATGCGATCGTTTAGTTAATAATTATGGCCGTACGCTATGTCGTGTCATATCAAATTATACGTTAACCTCTACCATTCAAATCTTAAAAGAAATGTCTTAATGATCGAATTCAGATCACTTAATTTAAAAAAAATATCCCCAATCTGTCAATTTTCCAAAAAAGTTTTTATCTCTAGCGTGATTTGATCAATTATGAAATCAATTTTCACGTCACAACAAGTGTTCGAATTTTTTATCATTGCCTAACGAGCGTTATATATATGTATGACCAAAATTAAAACAATTTGAACGACTCGCCCAAAAACCCAAGACGTGATTATAAATGAATGTTCACTTTCGAATGCGGAAATATCGTGTCGGGTGCAAAAAAAAATGCGTTTAAAATAACATACGACCTTTCGAAGGTTTTTGAATAATCAAAAATATACCGGAATTTAAAAAATAACTAAATAAAATTCAACGCAATCTAAATCAAACGATAAACATTCATAAATTTTGAATTAATCTGTATAGTTGACAAAATATTTACACTTAACTATTCTTGCACGCAAACTAAATTTATCACATCTAAATTAAATACCACTTAAAGGCAAGGCTATAATCTATATCAAAATATGAAAATTAAGTACTGACTATTCATTTTTGTGTTAAAATTACTTAACTTTGACCTTAGTGAACTATTTTCGCATAACTGAATTGCCTTTTAATAAGGCAAAGTTACATAGTACTTAATCGGTGTAATTACTTTGTATAATTGTAATGGGTATGCAAATTTTAAATTTTAAATCAATTTAGTACATAGTGACATGCACACGTATATAATAATTTATTGGAATAAATAATAAAAACTCAAATGAAAGTGAAACTAATACATAAACTTATTCTCATCTGATAAAATCGACTTGTGACCTCGTATACCAAAGTTAGATAGTTATCTTATCAAAAAAATATTTAAATCAAAGAAAATAGTTGAGCTTAAAAAAAAGTGAACGCTTTTATACGAATTCGTTACACTTATTATTCGATATAACAAATTGTACTTATTTGTCATAGTATATTTCATGGCTGTCGACTCTTGTTGTGCCGTAAGGATTTTTTTCTTTTACTCAAAATGAAAATAAATATGTATAGACAATTTACTATCAATCAATTTCAGTTTAATTTGAATCCACGCCCACACATCCTAACATAAAATTAATAGCTATGATTCGCATATTGCAAAAAAAATATCAATTGCATGCAATTATGATGGCGAAACACAGTTTCGCAATTCAGTATTATAATATTTGTGTATTTAATCGATTATATATGTAATTGTGTACCAAACGAACTTTCAGAATCAAGTATTTTCAGTCATTTGATATTAGAAATTTAACACAATCGTAATCGTAATAAAAAACCGGTCCTGTTTTCAAAAATTTATATCTCTAAAACTAATTTTTAGCACTGTGGCGTCATTAGCGTCGCTGATCTAAATTTTTAGTAACGAAACTGGTTTTTTTGGCCACTAGTGTCCAAGATATGGATCTAGAATAGAAATATAATTTATATCTCTCAAGAAAGTCGATAAAAAGACAAAACAGACACTCGGTGTTGAACCCACATCGTTCGCGAGGAATGAAACCGTGATTTATAGTAGCAAGTTCTGTTTGTTTTTCAGCATAAGTATATCAAACTTTTTTTCTTGTATCTGTCACATGTGTTGAGATGTAGCACAGTTGTTGCAACGTTCACTACCTGTCACAATGTGACAGTGACACCTCAATCTGTCTAATTTGTCAATTCCATTGTGTCGTATGCTTCCTCTGCTCGACGTACCGTTCCAATTAATACAATATATTTAATTTTAAACCCAACCTATGAAACAAAAATAGTATCAAAGCCCACTTTGACTTTTATCAATGACGAAACATTCAATTTTAGTACTCGTAATGGACAATGACTTTCTGCTAGTGTTTCGTGGGTGTACTATACCTACGTATATACGAGAAAATTGTTATATCATTGAATAATAATAATATAATCAATTGCAACGAACAAACGGTCACGTAGATCATATCGATTCAATTTGCACGGGAAAATGTTGAGAAATCATACTAGCCATAGTATAAATAGAATATATACTATGAACTACATACGTACATATGTACATTTATTTCATATAGAATAATCGAGATGTTATCAACGCAACTTTAAGTATGATTTATATTATATGTCTACTTATAAGATTGATTTAAGTTCAACGTTATGTTTTAATGATCATTAAAACGTGCACTATAGTTTTATATGTCATATGTCAATCTATGTATAGCTCGGTTCTAAAAGGGACCAATGTTACATACATATATACATATGTACTGGTTGTAAAGAATGAGAAATAAAACGAAGAATGACGCTATGCTTAAAAAAGAAGGCATACGACCAATGCGTACTGCCAGTTATGACGTATGGATGTGAAACGTGGATGCTACGTAAGATACAGAGCACACAGAGAAGCAGGGAAATATGTATGCTCGGTATTACAAGAAGAGATCGTAAGAGGAATACATGGGTAAGAAGTATGACCAAAGTGGCAGATGTAGCAAAACGTGTGCAAAATTTGGAGTGGACACAGCATGAAGAATGCGAGAAATACTGGAATGGTATCCGGGAGGATGTGAAAGAAAGCAAGGTAGACTGGAGTGGAAGATGGGCTGAAGAATTGAGATGAATGTGTGGAGTCAAGTGGATGCAGATTGCTCAAGACAGACAGGAATGGAAGAGCATACGACCAATGCGTACTGCCAGTTATGACGTATGGATGTGAAACGTGGATGCTAAATTCAAGTATGCTACGTAAGATACAGTGCACACAGAGAAGCATGGAAAGATGTATGCTCGGTATTACAAGAAGAGATCGGAAGAGGAATACATGAGTAAGAAGTGTGACCAAAGTGGCAGATATAGCAGAACGTGTGAAAAATTTGGATTGGCACATGGCGTGATGAATAGATGGCAGATGGTATCCGAGAGGATGTGAAAGAAAGTAAGGTAAGCTGATGAATTGAGAAGAATGTGTTGAGTCAAGTGGATGCAGATTGCTCAAGACAGACAGGAATGAAAGAGCATACGACCAATGCGTACTGCCAGTTATGACGTATTGATGTGAAACGTGTATGTTAAATTCAACAATGCAACGTTAGATACAGTGCACACAGAGAAGCATGGAAATATGTATGCTCGGTATTACAAAAAAAGATCATAAGAGGAATACATACATGGGTAAGAAGTATGACCAAAGTGGCAGATATAGCAGAATGTGTGAAAAAGTTGGAGTGGACACAGCATGAAGAATGCGAGAAATACTGGAATGGTATCCGAGAGGATGTGAAAGAAAGTAAGGTAAGCTGATGAATTGAGAAGAAAGTGTGGAGTCAAGTGGATGCAGATTGCTCAAGACAGACAGGAGTGAAAGAGCATACGACCAATGCGTACTGCCAGTTATGACGTATGGATGTGAAACGTGGATGCTAAATTCAACAATGCTACGTTAGATACAGTGCACATAGAGAAGCATGGAAAGATGTATGCTCGGTATTACAAGAAAAGATCGTAAGAGGAATACATGGGTAAGAAGTATGACCAAAGTGGCAGATATAGCAGAACGTGTGAAAAATTTGAAAAATTTCAAAACAATTTTAACAAACTTTACAATAGTATGGTTACACATTTTAGCATTGACCGTTTTACGCTTAAAACTATCAAATATATTATACAATGAAATTTTCATCTCGACATATTTTTCCTACACTTCCGCAGAACATTTTCCGTATTTAACAAATAAATTATTATAGGAAACAAAGATGATGTACAGGAAGGAATAATTAATTAATCAGACTGAGTTAACAACAGCAACGCACTTTTTTTCAAATGGGAAATGAGCGTGTATCTTCATCCACAAACCATTGTAGTACCACTTAAGCATTACAAAAAGATACACATCCTCATTTCCTGCCACTTTGGCTCTCGACAATTACAATTACAATACGTTATAAAATCAAATCTTACAAGTATGTGTTGGATTAATATTGAATTAGTGGCTAATCGAGGGATATTTCAACATCCGTACCTATGTATGTATGTATAATAATTATTGCAAATACCAAGTCCATCCCGTTCCATAGATCATGATCATGTCGAATCAAGGTTGCAATTAATCTAGAACAAAAGAAATATTCTACAATATGATGCTTTTTTTTCCTGCAGTATCGTTACGCGTGTTTGTTCTAAGCGACTCGACAAGTCGGTCACGCTTTGACAACTATCTCTAGTTATCGAATTACAAATAGTGAATAAAAAAAAAAGTGTAATTCGACTTGTAACAATGGCGATTGAGTAACTAGTTCGTAACGTCGGTTTTCGGTTAGCGAATTGCCATCTTGCTAAACTTCCCTCTTTTTTATGTTTAAAAGTTAACTAAAGTGACGAAAATTTCCAAGTATCAGCTGGCCCATAAGTCACTTATACTTTTGTTTCATTTGCAACTTTTAAAATATTCAATGAACATCAATGCAATTACCTAACAGTAGTTTAACTTATGTATACAATGTATGCTTATAATTAATATTCACACAGAGAAGCATAGAAATTATGCTTGGTATAACGAGAAGAGATCGTAAGAGGAATACATGGGTAAGAAGTATGACCAAAGTGGCAGATATAGCAGAACGTCTGAAAAAATTGGAGTGGACACATAGCATGAAGAATGGATGGCAGATGCGAGAAATACTGGAATGGTATCCGAGTGGATGATGGGCTGATGAATTGAGATGAATGTGTGGAGTCAAGTGGATGCAGATTGCTCAAGACAGACAGGAATGGAAGAGCATACGACCAATGCGTACTGCCAGTTATGACGTATGGATGTGAAACGTGGATGCTAAATTCAAGTATGCTACGTAATATACAGTGCACACAGAAAAGCATGGAAAGATGTATGCTCGGTATTACAAGAAGAGATCCTAAGAGGAATACATGGGTATGAAGTATGACCAAAGTGGCAGATATAGCAGAACGTGTGAAAATTTTGGAGTGGACACAGCATGAATAATGCGAGGAATACTGGAATGGTATCCGAGAGGATGTGAAAGAAAGTTATAATATACAGCTGTTCACCATCCACTACTGGATGAAGGCCTCTCCAATCCCCTTCCATTTCTGACTGGCTTGAGCAATCTGCTTCCACTTGACTCCACACATTCTTCTCAATTCATCAGCTTTCTTTCACATCCTCTCGGATACCATCTGCCATCTATTCATCTCGCTATGTGACCACTCCAAATTTGTCACATGTTCTGCTATATCTGCCACTTTGGTCATACTTCTTACCCATGTATTCCTATTACGATCTCTTCTTGTTATACAAAGCATACATCTTATCATACTTCTCTGTGTGCACTGGATCTCACGTAGAATTCTTGAATTGAACGTACAAGTTTCACATCCATACGTCATAACTGGCAGTACTGTGTTCATTCTTCTAAAAGCACTTCATCCTAGTTTAATTCTTCTTCTTTACATCCGGTCATATTCACCAATTGCCCTAGGTATAAATTACTATCAAATACTATACATACATATATGCATACATGATAACCAAACGATGACACTGTCAACAGGCAGTGACTAGTATGTTAATAAATAACAATTATTTCCGATTAAATTTTAGTATGCGCGTTCGTGCTCATCGTACGATATGTAACGTGGAGAAATTTCCAATTTGAATAAATGTAATTAAAAATGGATCATTTATTTTTTGATTTATTGGGTTATTGTTGTTGTGGCGAGCGATTCCGCTTCCCGAGACTTCGCCGATTTACCGTTTATCGATGCGCAACAACCGTCGACAATTATATGCAGTATCGGAGAAAGTCACTCAAGTATCAACCTTTTATATATTGTGCATAATAAAAATATACCGCATGACTAACACGCGACATTAACGATTGATTTAATCTGAAATATTGTATAAAAATCAGATAAGATACGTGGAAAAAACTCCCAGTTCCGCTTAACCGATTTGGATGACTTATTTTATCGTTTTAAATAGTAATTTTTATTGTTATTAAAATTTAATGATGCAAATCGTTGAAGAACGTAAATATAATACTTTTTTTTATATAAAATTTCAGCTAAATCGGTTAAATGGTTTCAGGGAAAAATACAACAAAAAGTAAAGACAAAACGGTGAAACTTTCCAATCTGTATAGAATTATAACGATTCGAGCGAAACAATAACTGATTACTATTGATTAATTAAAACTTTGGTGAATATGACCGGATGTAAAATAAGAAGAAATAAAACGAAGAAACTAGGATGGGGTGCTTTTGGAAGAATGAACATAGTTTTTAAATCCAACATTCCGCTATGCTCAAAAAAGAAGGCATACGACCAATGCGTCCTGCCAGTTATGACGTATGTATGTGAAACGTGGATGCTAAATTCAAGTATGCTACGTAAGATCCAGTACACACAGAGAAGTGTGGTAAGATGTATGCTCGGTATTACAAGAAGAGATTGTAAGAGGAATACATGGGTAAGAAGTATGACCAAAGTGGCAGATATAGCAGAACGTGCGAAAAAGTTGAAGTGGCACATGGCGTGATGAATAGATGGCAGATGGACGCGAGTCTGGAATGGTATACGAGAGGATGTGAAAGAAAGCAAGGTAAGCTGATGAATTGAGAAGAATGTGTTGAGTCAAGTGGATGCAGATTGCTCAAGACAGACAGGAATGAAAGAGCATACGACCAATGCGTACTGCCAGTTATGACGAATTGATGTGAAACGTGGATGCTGAATTCAAATATGCTACGTTAGATCCAGTGCACACATAGAAGCATAGAAATATGTATGCTCGATATAACGAGAAGAGATCGTAAGAAGAATACATGGGTAAGAAGTATGACCAAAGTGGCAGATATAGCAGTACGTGCGAAAAAGTTGAAGTGGCACTTGGCGTGATGAATAGATGGCAGATGGACGCGAGACTAGAATGGTATCCGAGAGGATTTGAAAGAAAGTAAGGTAAGCTGATGAATTGAGAAGAAAGTGTGGAGTCAAGTGGATGCAGATTGCTCAAGACAGACAGGAATGTAAGAGCATACGACCAATGCGTACTGCCAGTTATGACGTGTGGATGTGAAACGTGGATGCTAAATTCAAATATGCTACGTAAGATCCAGTGCACACAGAGAAGCATGGTATGCTCGGTATAACGAGAAGAGACTGTAAGAAGAATACATGGGTAAGAAGTATGACCAAAGTGTGAAAAAGTCGAAGTGGCACATACTGGAATGGTATCCGAGAGGATGTGAAATAAAGCAAGGCAGACCAAGTAGAAGATGGGCTGATGAATTGAGAAGAATGTGTAGAGTCACAGTGAACGGCTGAAAATGATGAATTAAAACTAGTAACTTTTATGATAATATGATGATAAATCACACATCTTTTTGAAAATTGCAAAAAATTCGATATGAATCAGTCAAAATAAGTTATTTCAGATACTCGGTATATTATACGGTCATTATCTTTTTTTTTTTTTTTCTTCAATTTTCAATGAAGATTTTTAGATCAACGGTTGTTCGACGAAGCAATGAACAATTTCCCGTTGCACAAGGATTTTTAGAACGTCCTCTACATTGCTTGAGATATTCAACTAAGGTCAATGCGATCGTTGCAAAATGCAACAGACAAACAATACATATAAATGTACGTGCAAAATTGCGAATAAGCCTCATTTTCGTAGCCGCAGACCGGAACGCAATAAATCTCCAATCAAATACTTAATACAATGACTTACATTTTAAATTCACGGTCGATAAAATTACAAGTGCCGATTTCAATATCGACTAGACATACATACATACATACCATTCGATAAATTTAAATTGTAATCGTTATTCAAATAATATTCATAGTCGTTGGACAGTTCACGATTCACTTTAAATTACGATATAATTATTATAAAGACTATCTTTACAGCATCACAGTGGCATTTGGCAGGAGAGAAAAGAAGAAAGTCCGTCTGTCCGTCTGTGTGTGTGTGTGTGTGTGTGCTTGTCTTATTTAAATTCCATTGATTGGCCTGTGGCGAAACGACAGATCCATAATTTGCGATTGTCCATGCTTTCCACATACATATAAATCGAAGCGAAATCGCTCTAGAAATGCCAATATATAATATTCTCGTTTGTTGCAATTTAAAAACTATCATAATTTCACAGTCAAAGTCATTTCCTTCGATTGTTATTAATAATGCGATAAATTTAATCAAATTTGAATATCGATCGAAACGACTTCGTCGTATTTATAATAAGCAAATTTATTAACAGTTAATCGATGTACGATGAGATAAAGACTGTCAATATTCTCACCAATGCAAAATTTGCATTGAATGAACTGTTCATCAACTCAACACATTCATATAAACGTGACCGAAAAAAAATCAACAATAATACGTCTTGCATGGAATTAATGATTTTTTTTTTTCTTAAAAAAATGAACAATCGTTAAAGAAACTGATTAACTATAACAAAATGTAACTAAGAGTACGCATCGTACAAAACTATATTTTACAATTGGAATAAACACTATCATATTATATATATGTATGTATAATAGCCGAAATCCGTCAATTTACGCACACTATGTATGTAATTATTTTGAATTTGTAGCGTCATACATACATACATAGATAGCGAGTTTTATTCATAAGCTAGAGTATCGCCCGTTGACAATCAATGCAGTTTATTGTGTGGGCTAATAATAGCGATAACTATGAGAAAACCAAAGAAGTGAGTCGAACGTTTGTTAACAGACATACAGACTTTTACATTATACATATATATATAATAGCCGAAATCCGTCTGTCTGCCTGTCTGCTGATAACGCTCGCTGAGGAAAAATTATTAAAAAACCACCAGAACGAGTGGGGGATCGAACCGACGACCGCAAGCTCAAGAGTCATCACGCTAACGCTTACTCTATCACCCTCGGTCGATTTAGTCATTTTTTTTGTTTTAAACATTACCTATAGTTAAAATAAATAGGAAATGAGGAAAAATAATTAAAAAAACCAGAATGAGTGGGGTTCGAACCCGGGACGCCAGGTCGGTAGTTATGACGCTAACGCATAAGCCACGGCCCATTGCTAAAATGCTCTTTTTTTTTTTTAAACATTACCTATACAAGGGTTCGTAGCTCTGCTTTACCTATAAAATAAAAACTCATAGATGCAACAACTATAAAAACTATTAAATTTAATATATAATTTTCCAGTACGGGTGATGAGAACGCTCCGTTGATATTCAACGGGCTTACACTAGTATATGTACATATAATAGCCCCATTCCGTCTGTCTGTCTGCTGATAACGCTCGCTGGAAATAAAAAAAAAAACCAGAACGTCGCACGAGTGGGCTGACTTCAACTAAAAAATAGGCTCGCGACTTTGCTAAATAGTTACGTAGTTGTATTATAACGCGCCACAGATGGCGCATTGTTGCATAGATGCAAAAACTATAAATACTATTAAATTTAATATTATTTTTCAGTACGGGAAACCGCTCTGTTGATATTCAACTATATTTAATATAAATATTTTCAATAATGGAATTTTGCATTCAAAAGTACAAATAAAATACAATATTGCACATGCAGTTGCACATCAATAATTCATGAGCCAGAAGTCGGTACTGTCACAAATTTATGCACTTATAATATATGGGACTTACTTGTTAATATGTACTATATTATTCCAATGGCGATTATCCGGCATTGGCTTAACCGTAATCGCTTAGCATGCACTTGACGCGTGCGAAAATAAATTCGCGCGAAAAATTCCTATCGATTCAACTATTTTTGCACGGCCCACTTTCGATATTTATATATGTATATGCAACAGCCATATTTACGTATGTGTATATCGTTTGCTTGTAATTAATTATTATAACGCTATAATATTATTATGACAAACGGATATGGCTTTTATGAATGGTTGAAGAGTGCGCGCGCACAGTGGTACTTATTGCACATTGAACGACTTATATCTATTTTACAAGTGGAGCGGACGTGTCTTTCACAGATAACGAGTCTGTTGACACATTGGTTGCACTCATTATGCAATCATGATATTAATTAAAATCCAAAATGCTATTTAAAAACCACTTTTGCTGTGGAAATAACTGCACGAAGCTTTTACGGCACGGTGCACAATAGAAAATGCAGCGGAATTATGTACGTCGAATCAAACTTTTTCAATTGCATTACAATGTGTTATTTATATTTAGCTAGGCGATACATAGATCAGTGATTAAAGTGTTAGTCTCTTGAGCGAAGATTCGCGGTTTGTCGAAAGATTTTTTCGACTGTTTTCGACCTTAAATAGGACATCGTCATTGGCAAGATCTGATAATTCAAATCGGCCGTCTCCTGTTAGAATTTGCCAATTTATCTAACTTAGTTATAAGACATATGTACATATGAATTGTTAGCATTTGTTCAAATTCAGAAGGAAATGGAAAAGCACTGGAGAGTATCTTCAAAGTACCTTCAGAAGAATATACATATGTATGTTCACCATCCACTGCTGGATGAAGTCCTATCAAATCCTCTTCCATTGCTGTTTGTCTTGAGCAATCTGCATCCACTTGACACATCCACACATTCTCCTCAATTCATCAGCCCTCGGTCTACCTTGCTTTCTTTCACATCTTCTCGCTACTTTTTCACACGTTCTACTACATACATACATATATCTGCAACTTAGGTCATACTTCTCACCCATGTACATACATATATTCCTTTTACGATCTCGTTATACCGAGCATATATGCTTCTCTGTGTGCACTGGATCTTACGTAGCATTCTTGAATTTAGCATCCAAGTTTCACATACATATGTACGTCATAACTGGCAGTACGCATCGGTCGTATGCCTTCTTGTTTAAGCATAGTGGAATGTTGGATTTAAAAACTGTGTTCATCCTAGTTTCATTCTTCGTTTTATTTCTTCTTCTTTACATCAGGTCATATTCACCAATTGTCCTAGGTATACATATATATATATATACTAGTGTAAGCCCGTTGAATATCAACGCTCGCTGAATTTTAAATTACGTAAAGCGCTTTTTTAATAGAGATCCCCACTAATTGATCGCACGGTTGTAAGTGACAAAAAAAATAATAGTTTTTATAGCGTCATCTATGTAGTCACGATCCCTTGTATAGGTAATGTTTAAAAAAAAAAGGACCAAATTGACCAAGGGCGATAGCGAATAGCATTAGTGCGAGTTCTCTCGAGCCTGGGGTCCTGGGTTCGATCCCCCACTCTTTTTTGTTTTTTTAATAATTTTTCCTCAGCGAGCGTTATCAGCAGACAGACAGACGGATTTCGGCTATTACATATATTATATATGTATATATATAAGCTAAAGATATGCCATGACAGCCGATAAACAAATCCGTACACGTGACGTCATCGTTTGTGAGCGAAATTTAAATTTAAGTAGCATATACATACATACATGCGTGTATATGTGTGTCTGTGCTATACATGTCGCCTGACAACCAATATGTTTGATCAATATGTTTCGGCACTATTAAGTACGCTACTCACACCATACACGCTACAATACGCAACATACGTGCTGCACGAGCATTACTGTACAGTACATCCGTTGTTGTTAACAGCAGAAATATTTAATTTGAAGAATTATACATACCTATTGAACCTATGCAAAACTGTGTTGTTAAATGAAACATAAAATAAGGCAATCGGAAAAGATTGTTGATCTAAAATTCCACATTGAATTGACGACCTTCATTATGCAAACGTTAACACAATAATTAGCACCGAACTTAAAAAGAAAACTATCGATTTTCTTGAATTATTTTTTAAGCGAGAAATCATTGTGAGCTAATAATAATTAATTCATGGTGTAATTTCGATGCGTGCAATATTTATGTAAAAATTGTAAAGCAAGTGTGTCAGAGAATTGCGGCACGCTGAATTTTACATCGTAGAACTGTATAGGAACACATTTAACGTGTTACACCACATTTATAAGATAATATTGTTAAAATTTTATGGTTATAAAGGTATGGCGAATTATGCCATGACCTCATCCATTCGAAAGTGTATTTTATAAATGCACTGTTGTCGCATAACATTATGATTCATCGACATAATAACATAGATTCGAAACGAGATCTATGTATGTATGTAGAAAGAAATGTAACAGTAGATTTAAATAGAAAAAAAAACACATGTAAGTGTAGGTAATTAATAACGAGCAATCGTTCGTTTTGTAGAAAATTAGTTAATATTAATTCCAACAACATAATGTGAATGCATATTATATTTTATAAACATACCATGCTATTATATCTAATCACAGACACAATCAAACGCGTGGGTATTCAACTTCTTAGAATAGTTTAACTTTGCCCCTTTTTTTTTATGTACCTTTTTCTTTATTTCCTCAACAGTGTGCACCATAGATGTAGAATAACATAGATTGGCCTTAGCGTCTGAAAAATGACATACAAAAAGGGCATGCAAAAATGTATGCCTTGCATGCTTTTTGCTTGACTTTTTTTTTGTGAGAATTCCCCGCAATTTAGACCCCCCGCAACCACCCGTTGCTTCTGACGCTTTGTCCAGCCAAATTTGTTTGGAATGGCATATCTATGGTATTGTATATCTATGTATGGTCTGCACTAGTATTTGCCCGGTTGCCCGGTAGTTTGCCCGGTTGCCCGGGGTGTAATTAATATAATGTAATATAGTGTTTGTTTAGTAAATTATTTCGGGAGCCCAAAAAACCACCACCCTCCTACCCCGGCGGCCCCTTTTTGGACTCCCGAAAAACTATGCCGGCCCCTTACCAACCTCCAAATCCTCCTTCTTACCCCGGCGGTCCCTTTTTTGGACTCCCGAAAAGCAATGCCGGAACCCTTACTACCCCCCAGACCCCCCCCTCCTGCCCCGGCGGCCCCTTTTTGGGCTCCCGAAACACTATCTGCTTAAATCTGCCGAAAACATCTACTATCGTGTGTACTTCGTCGTTTCTATTAATCGCGCCCGAGCAACACCTGGTAATTGACGAATGACCCATACGTACATACATACATACAAACTTAAGCGTTTTATATATTAGATTTTTTCTGCAATTATTTCACGACATTTGGGTGTGTCTTGCCACATTGTAAGGTCACACAACACACGCACATACTGTTCTGAATTCATTTATATTTAATTTACGGTGACCCTCGATTTTCCCGTTCACCACAAGCCACAAACAACAAAAAAACCACGCATGTGGTAATTAGCATAAATTAATTCGGTTTTTTTTTTCTCGTTCTACTTTTTACAGAAGTGCTCCCGACTGATCAATCCACTTCTGCATCATGGTGGCAGCCAGAGCTGAACGGTGGACAAACTTCGGTTCCTGACTCGTCGGACTTCTTCTCCTCCACACACGGCTTGGTCCAGACCCATCCTGGAACAGTGAAATCCAGCGGATACAGTGGAAGTTCAGGTGGTAGACTGAGCGCTGGGGTAAGAGCGAGTCCCCTACCACCAGCTGATCAAAATCCAAAATCGCCATTCAGGCATTTGGACTTCACAAGCAGTGCCACAGCTGAATTGAGAAGAAATCCACTGCTTTCGGCACCTGATGAGTGTGCTAGAGCTTGCAGAGAAAACGAACCTGCCAGAATATGCTACTACCATTTCACACTCGAATACTACACTGTACTCGGAGCGTAAGTACTACCTGCTGTTTATTTATAGGGCAGTTCCACAGACAGATATTTTTGTTCTTCATTGAAATCAGTGCTCGAAATGGAAATTTTCACGAATGGGAGCGCTCGATAATTTTCAAAAAATATCAAACGACCTTTTTTTTTAACTATATGTATAGAAAATGTACGTACATTTACATATATACATACATATATTATAACACCAAAACACAACATATGTACACCAATATAAATTAATTTATGGTTGTATATATTAGGTTATTAGTATTATTATTATAGAAACTGTATTACATATATACATGCACAATTTACACGGTTAATTTTTTTTAAATTTGAATAATTGTTAATATCACTATTTAGTTAAGTCACGTGCAGTAATTATAATTCAGACAACCTAAAAAAAGTTTAATAAAAAATATGAATAAAAAAAATAATCAAGCGATTCCCGATGATAGATTGAAATTGCAAATACGTTCGGTAAATTCAAGTTCTCTCATCAGAGGGACAGGCAAGAATGAAGTATTTTGAAATTTTGGTTCCTTTAGTATAATGGTAGCGGTACAGCTACTTTAGAAATTTTGTTAAAATAAGAAAGCCGACAATTCAAAGAAAGATATCGTAAATTATCGAAATGACCGATGCCCCGAGAGGGACCCGTTGCAGTTCGACCATAGTGTGACAGACAGTGCCGACCATAAAGCAATAAAACTTTTTTGCGCATAAAACCCTCGAATTCTAAATGTTATCTTCAAGTAACACAAGTGCATCCAGCTTTTTCAAAACATAATAATATTTTAAATGGCTTTTGGCTACAGATAAGATGCCTTTGTCGGAATTGAAATGTAAAGAATTTAACTTTCAGTCAAAGATTGTGATTTAGGAGTCATAAATGTAAAAAAAATTCACCTTCTAACATTTTTTCGGCAATAACTATTGAAAGAGCACGGAAATTTTGGTTTTTTACGAAAGGGAGCGCTAAATTTACAGATTTCACGAAAGGGTACGCTACGTTTTCAAATCTCACGAAAGGGAACGCCCGCTCCCTGCCGCTCCCGCTGAATTCGAGCACTGATTATCATGGAGTATTATATGTATTAATGTTCATTTTCAGGGCTTGTCAAGTGTGCACTCCAAATGCCACCAATGTTGTCTGGAGTCATTGCCAGTGTGTGTTGGCTGATGGTGTCGAAAGAGGTATCCTGAGTGCCAATCGTATGTTGCCAGGACCTAGTATACAAGTGTGCGAAAACGACAAGGTAGTAATCGATGTGGAGAATCATATGGAAGGTATGGAAGTTACCATTCACTGGCATGGAATCTGGCAACGTGGATCTCAATACTATGACGGTGTACCGTTCGTCACGCAGTGTCCAATTCAACAAGGAAACACTTTCAGGTACAAACTTTGTTTTATACATAGTGGCACAAAGTCGACTGACACATTTTAGAACGCTCTTCTGTTTGAATAAAATAAATTCTTGGACATGATACACTTTTTAATTGTTTTAATATTGTTCAAAACATCATAGTTTTCATTGGTGATTCCGAGTGTGCTAGAATTTCACTTATACGAAAAAACATATTCTGGATTATCCACATACATATACTGCCGTCCTAAGCCCACTTAACGTAACTGACAAAACAACAATATCGAGATAAATGGACTTGAAAGTTTTATTCTAAAGTTGTGTTTTTCTTCATAAATTAATGATTTAAAAATAAATACTTTAGTAGTTACGTCACTTCATTATTCATTATTAATGTATACATATGACTATTCCAAACTTCAACCACTCTATTTGAAAAGAATGCATCTCTAACAATCTCATTTGATGTTTCTTTTCGGAGTCTAAGAGTATCACCTCTTAGATGAGGGTTCTCATTGAACATAATGAGGTTGGTCATATCACACGAATAATGATTATTTATTATTTTGAATACTTCAATTAAATCACCTCTTGATCTCCTCGTCTCCAATGTGGAGAGATTCAGTCTTTTCAATCTTTCGTGATAAGGTAGTGACCGAAGTAAATATTGGATACGTTGTTTTCGCTAAGTATTGGTGATACTAGTTCTCTGCGCATGCAGATACGTTAGATTTAATAGCTTAAATAAGTCACTTTTGGATGAAGATACATTAATTTTGATATGAAAAATCGCAAGAATACACTCCCATAACCCCTAAAACACATCTAACTCATTTTCGTAATTTTTGTCAGTTACGTTAAGTGTGCTTAGGACGGCAGTATAATACATCATATAATTATTATTAATATTAAATAGGGATAGGGATTAAAAATAATACTGTGTAAACTTTCCCTAGTATGTATATGTATGTGTTATATTATTATCAAGCAGAATTACGTGAACTGCTATGAAAACCCTAATGTTTTGAACCTTATTTTATAACTAGTGTAAGCCCGTTGAATATCAACGGAGCGCTTTCCCATCACCCGTACTGAAAAATAATATTAAATTTAATAGTTTTTATACTTGTTCCATAGATGGCGCGTTATAATACAACACGTAACAATTGAGCAAAGTCGCCAGTCTATTAATATTATATAATATGTAGTCAAATTGAAGCACGGCCGTTATTATCTAGTTTGGATCACAGCGTAAGCGCTCACCGCTCGAACTGGTGATACCGGATTCAAATCCCACTCGCGCGCGGACGGTTCGTGTCTTTTAATCAATTTACCGAGGCGAACATTATCAGCAGACAGACGGATTTCGGCTATTATATACGTATATACTAGTGTAAGCCCGTTGAATATCAATGCCCGCTGAATTTTAAATTACGTAAAGCGCTTTTTTAATAGAGATCCCCACTAATTGATCGCACGGTTGTAAGTGACAAAAAAAATAATAGTTTTTATAGCGCCATCTATGTATTATAGCAATCCCGTAGTAACGATAGCATCGATTTTTTTTTTTTACTTTACTATTTATATTATAATTTTTAATTATTATATCTATATATAATAATTATAATTTTGTAAGTGATTTTGTAAAAATCAAAAAAAAAACAAAAATAATAGTTTTTATAGAGTTATCTATGTAGTCACGATCCTTTGTATAGGTAATGTTTAACAAAAAAAGGACTAAATTGACCAAGGGCGATAGCGACCAGCATCAGTGCGAGTTCTCTCGAGCCTGGGGTCCTGGGTTCGATCCCCCACTCTTTCTGGTTTTTTAATAATTTTTCCTCAGCGAGCGTTATTAGCAGACAGACAGACGGATTTCGGCTATTATATATATATGTATATATATAATTAAAATCCAAAAAAGTGCATCAATTCCTTCTTATTGTATAGAAGCATCCCTTAAATTTCAACTTTCGTTCAAGACCACCCTAACCTATCCTACATAATCTAACCTAATTTTAACTAGTGACCAGATTTCTCCCCTCTGCAGTGTCCCAACTCAAGACACTGACCTTTGATCACTGGTTCCTGTCAACCTGCCGAGACATGGTATTTGGTCATTGGTTCAAAACGCAACAAAAAAAAACCAAACCTAACAAAATCTATCCTTTAGCCTACTTACAAGATAACGTACATAGTCCTAGCTATCATACTCATCGAAGTATATCCTTTTAGATACCAATGGACTGGAAATGCTGGTACTCACTTCTGGCACGCTCACACTGGTCTCCAAAAATTAGACGGTCTCCTCGGAAGCATCGTCGTCAGACAACCACCATCCAAGGACCCCAACAGTCATCTATACGACTTTGATTTGACCACTCACGTGATGATCCTCAGCGATTGGCTCCACGAAGACGCAGCTGAGAGGTATCCAGGTCGTTTGGCAGTAAACACCGGCCAGGACCCCGACAATGTCCTCATCAACGGCAAAGGACAATTCAGAGATCCCAACACTGGATTCGTGACCAATACCCCACTAGAAATATTCACAATCACACCAGGGAGGAGGTACAGATTCAGATTGATCAACGCTTTCGCGTCTGTTTGTCCAGCTCAAATCACATTCGAGGGTCATGGTCTCACGGTGATAGCCACAGATGGAGAACCAGTGAGACCGGTGCAAGTCAACACAATCATTTCGTTCTCTGGTAAGTAGTGATGGATACGTGGTTGATTAATTTGTAAAAGCTTTCGACTTTCACGATCATTGAGCCACTTGTGGGCATCTATGTATGTACGTATCTCCTAAAGGAAGTACCTATACAAGATGAATCGTGCAATTTACTTGCATTTGAAATTTGAGGTGAACAATGAATATTCAATTTGTTTGTGGAAACCTATGTACGTAAAATCTGGCTCAGTACAATTTGAACATTGGGTAATGTGTGTGGTCAGCGATTGAACTGTTCCTATCATTGCAAACTAGAGTGTTGCATAGTTAACGTAATTGTATACATACATACATACTCCATGGGTGGGCCGATAATTGTGTACGTTTATATAAATTACTTCTCGTTGAAAATGAGAAGGTTCAATTGTAAATTACATAGGGGAAATACTACATCGTGTATCGATCGATACATACATACATAATAGCATGAAATTTATTTATTTATTTATTTATTTATTACACGCCTAAAAAGGCGTTTTACAAGAAAAAAAACAAATAGAGAAGATAACAATACAAGAGTAATATACATATAAAATTTATTAAACTAAGAAGAGGAACTTCTTAAAGAAAGCAACAGCTTGAGCTTTACTCATACAGAAATAATCCAATAAATTCCCATACTTATTGCCAGTCCTAATTAACCTAGGAATAGGAGATTGCATATAATAATATAATTGGTGCACGAATTGCCTTCATCCACAAACAAAAATTTAGATCGTGTAAAACGTGCAGGAACTTTTAATCGTAAAATCGACTCGACAAGAGTAGGACAATCAATTAAAGAATTAACAATTTTATAAAAAAAAAGACCAAGTCATTCATAACTCTTCTATCAGATGATTTATGCATTTTTAAACTAAGTAAAAGAGAGTCATAACAGTTATTATCAATAAGATACATGAATTGATAAATAATTTCGTATGCAATTTTTTTTTACAGTGTTTGTTATATATTAAAAATTTTAATGATGAATTATATATTCGCATATTTTAAGCTATCTTTTTCAATAATAAAAAGTTGTTTTGAATTAAAAAAAAAAAAGTTATCATCTTTTTAAGTAAGGTGGTTAGTTTTGGCCCACCGTGCATCAGTTCGTTTTTGGATCAAAGTGTGATTATTTTTAACAGGTGAAAGATACGATTTCGTAATCGAAGCCAATCAACCAGCTGGAGCATTCTGGATTCAGGTAAGAGGACTTGGCGAGTGTGGAATCAAGAGAACACAGCAGTTGGCAATCTTGAGATACGCAAGAGGACCATATCAACCCTCATCTCAAGTTCCAACATACGACAGTGGTCTTCCTCAAGGAGTGGTAAGATTGAAAAAAAACAGTTAAAAATAATATACCTACATACATTTTCGATGCTACAAATACATGTTGTGATTTTAACCTACATAAATATTTGCATGTAAATTTGTCACGCCGTTATAATCAACGGTTACACGTGTTTATGCAATTCATTGCTTCCTCAATAAAAAAAAAAAAAAAAAACGTTACACTAATATCCTCAACGAAACGCAGAAAAGTTTCTACACTCAATCAAACCATCATTGTGTGTTGTGTGCGTTTGAAAATATCCTAGCATGACTTTTACCATACATACACATCATATGAAAATATTAAAATAATGTGTACTTTTGTAGTTTATGTGGTAGTTTGAAATTTGACGTATTTTAAAGCACATTAGTTGATTGTTACTGTACAAAACGATTACAAATTGTAAATTTACATAGTATTGACGTATATTTTTTTGTATATAAAAATTTATTGTTTGACTTCACTGTAAAAAAAAATATTATATCCAAAAAAAAAATGTATGCATGAACGACTTAACAAATGTATATAAATAACTGTTTTATACGAACTTACATACGATATTTCGGTTTTTGAAACAATTTTTTGACTGACGAGCGAACCGTAAGTACGGACTGTCGAACGGTATATCATTATCGATTGATCGTTTTTTGAATCATGTTGTGTTAAAAACCAATCAGGTGATGAATCCTTTGGACGCGAGGTGTAATGTTGACAGAGATGATGCCATTTGCGTCAGTCAATTGAAGAATGCCAGGGATATTGATCCAGCCGTACTCCAGGAAAGACCTGATGTGAAGATTTTCCTTCCGTTCAGATTCTTCGTATATCGTCCTGAGATGCTTTTCCAACCTAATACCTACAATAGATTCTTGGGTATGTATTATTTTTATCATCAAACTGGGTTTATTTTGAAATTGAAATATTTTTGCGAGTGTGAAATTATGTAATTACAACATTTTCGATAAACTTACGTCGTATCAATCAGAGCAGAAATTATTAAAGTGCTTTGCATATTCTAACTATGAAACTGTTGTTATGTGTCTATTACATATTATGCTATTCAGCTGTGTTTCTCAACCACTTCAGTATCATAATATATTAACCGGTAATGATGTTTGTGTTCATATCAAGAAAATCACGATAGAAATCAAACTTAAAATTATTTAGCGAATGCAGAGACTCTAAACTAAATTCGTAAACATCTCATAACGTAATTTAAAATCATTTGCCGCTCGAATTAGTGCGTTTAGATAAAATGAAAAAATATTGAAATAGAAAAACCAATCTTTATTATTTTAGCACGGGGAAAAAATGACTAAATAACTAATTATAAGTATTTCAAAGCAATAAAAAATTACAATCAATAAGTAAAATATCTGACTATTGATTTCAATACTCACTTTGAGCACAGCAATGCTATATTTTGAGTTATAGACCGCAAAAGCCAAAAAATCAAACCAAACTTACATAGTAAATATTGATCAATTTCCGCTGTGAGCTTTTTTTGTTGCTCAGTGTTATTGAATAGAAAAAAAGTGCAATAAATATTATAATTAGTCCAATGGCTTTTTTCTCTTTAACATAATTCTATAAAATTTATAAGAAAGTTCCTATCAATCTTTCACTTTTAGTAAGTCAATTTGTGGCTCGTTTCTGCATACACACGAATTATACATCAAAAAGCAATTTAATTCAAATATTTATTTCAAAACTACCAGTTGTGAAACTATACACTTGCATTTATATACATATTAAAATAGAAAGTAATTATTACAATAAAATTTTATTTCCATTGCATAACACTCTCGTAAATATTCTGCCATATACTTGAACATTTTCATTTGTGATTTTAGTGGCACCACAAGGAGATCACGTCATAAGTTTAATCGATGAAATATCATATTTGGCCGCTCCTGCTCCACTTTTGACCCAATACGACGAAATCAACCCAGAACAGTTTTGTAATGGTGATAACAGACCGGCAGATTGTGGACCAAACTGCATGTGCACCCATAAAGTCGACATTCCACTGAATGCCATCGTAGAAATCGTACTCGTAGATGAAGGTACACTGTTTTAGTACATATCAACGCGTCAAACGTGGGCTTATAGTATGTTTTGCGAAACAAGAAAGTACAGAGAAAAATGCGAGTGGAATAAAAATATTGCATCATATTCCACAACGGAATTAGTACTCTCTTGTCTCAACAGTCAAACTATAGGTTACGTCTACGTTGAAGCGTATACGCGAGATTAGCTGCGAGTAACGAGTTAAGGCCCTCACAAACCTGAGCGGTGTCATTGCGTCAAACCGATGTAATTCGCATTGGTGCGAATCAACGACGATGGAGGACGTTAACTGACGCCCTCTATCGTCATTGAGTGACACCAATGCGAATAATTGTATCGGTGCGAATGGGACGACGATAGAGGCGAAAGTTTGACGCAGCGATTTCGCTAAGGTGTGTGAGCGCCTTTAAAGTGTAAACACTACATACATACACTGCTTCAAACTATTCGCTAACATTATTATATATATAATAGCCGAAATCCGTCTGTCTGTCTGTCTGCTGATAACGCTCGCTGAGGAAAAATTATTAAAAAAAACCACCAGAACGAGTGGGGATCGAACCCATGACCCCAGGCTCGAGAGAACTCGCACTAATGCTATTCGCTATCGCCCTTCGTCAATTTAGTCCTTTTTTTTTAACATTACCTACAAAAGGGATCGTGACTGCTAATAATACATAGATGACGCTATAAAAACTATTTTTTTTTTTTTGTTCTTTGATTTTTACAAAATTATAATTATTATACATATACATATATGTATATATAATAATTAATAATTATAATATAAATAGTAAAGTAAAAAAAAAAAAATCGATACTATCGATACTACGGGATTGCTATAATACATAGATGGCGCTATAAAAACTATTTTTTTTTTTTTGTCACTTACAACCGTGCGATCAATTAATCGGGATCTATATTAAAAAAGCGCTTTACGTAATTTAAAATTCAGCGGGCGTTGATATTCAACGGGCTTACACTAGTAGATGTAGAATAGTCTATGTAGATATGCCCTAATGTTCCGACACTCAGTTATAAAAATCCTAGTTGTGGGAGTCCAAGTGTTGAAAAAAAAAAAAGGTCACTTTCTTGTTATTCGAGTCTCGGGTTGTGTCCATTCATCTTGCGACGATTTTTGTCGAACGAAAAGTATGAAGGGGCATATCTAGTATGTATTCTATGTATATCTGAGCTTGTATCTAGCAGCTAGCCTCGTGACAGCGATTCGATGCGTTTGTATCTTTAACTTGTTGTCGTTCAAAATTAAGGCCGAAGCACACGCAGCACTAAATTGACTCATCTGGACACAAGAATTTAGTAGAGTTTAGCAAATTATTCAAATACAAATCGCTTAAATAAGCAATTGGTTGTGTGTGGATCGGCCTTATAAGGCGCTCACACGCCTTGGCGGTTTCGCTGCGTCAAACTATCGTCGATATAATTCGCATTGGTGCGAATCAACGGCGATAGAGGACGAAAATTTGACACGGCGATATCGCTCAGGTGTGTGAGGGCCTTTAGTGCGAGGTATGGGTGGATCCGCTGCTTCAGTTAGGACCACCGGCTACTTTCGCTGCGCGCGCTCGTAGTTACATTTGTATTATTATTTATTTTTATTATTATTTTGTATAATTTTTTCAATGTTTTCAGTTCAAATTGCAAATCTTTCGCATCCGTTCCATTTGCACGGATATGCGTTCAACGTGGTCGGTATTGGCCGATCGCCAGACACTAACGTAAAGAAGATCAATTTGAAACACGCTTTGGATTTGGACAGACGTGGTCTGCTCCATCGTCACCTCAAGCAAGGAGATCATCCACCCTCCAAGGATACTGTAGCTGTACCCAACAATGGCTACGTTATCCTTCGTTTCCGTGCCGACAATCCTGGATTCTGGCTCCTCCATTGTCACTTCCTATTCCACATAGTCATCGGAATGGACCTGATCCTCCAAGTCGGCACACACGCTGATTTACCACCAATACCACCTGGTTTCCCCACCTGTGGAGACCATTTACCACCTATACCCATCAATTAATTATTTAATATAAATATTACAGTGAAACAATAGTGTGAAACATAAGAGTGAACTCTGAATGCATATTATTTTATATATTTTCATGAACTCTTTCAGCGATGAATCATCCATTGTATTTTATTTTTTTTCTTACCCCGGCACTCTCTCTCTATAATAATATTTCTGTCATGCTAACTAAAATTGAGCTTTTGATACTCGTTTAATTATTTATTGAAAAGTTAAAATCCGTCGATTTTAATTTTGATGTAAAATTAATCACAACGGATTTTATATTTATTTATTTTATTGAGAGCTTAGTTTTTAGTTTTTACGATGGAAAAACTCTTAGTGTTTTGTAAATAGAATAACTTTTTTAATTTTGTTTTTTTTTTATACGGCCAATGCAATGGATAAAATTTTTGACAAAAATTTCACAAAAAAAACAAAATAATCTTGCCGATCAATTTTTTTTTATGTAGTTGAACCAATAATTTAAGTTTGATATTGAAAATAATACTCATTTTGTTTGTTTTTTTATTTAATTTATTTACTCGGCTGCCATTTTTTGAAGCGCCATGTTTTGCCAAAACGCTACAAATAATTTTCCGGTGCTTTAACGTTTCATGATTGTATTATTATTTTTTTTTTTTTTTTTGTATTAAACGAAAACGTGAGAGTTGTACGTTCGTACGTAAGTCATTAATTTGTTGTAAATATTTTATCTAATACCTTTTGAAGGGCTATTGGTGGTGTCCCGACGGATCGGGTGAGTATTTTGTGTACATAAGCGTTGAGATATAAAATGCCTGAAAACTTCTATACCCTTACTTGTAATTTAATTTCTAAGGCAATTTGACGTTTTTATTTACATATTTTGTTATTTAAGATAATTTTTTATACTCAAAAAAAAAATTTTTTAACAAAAAAAAATCATCTTTCACATTTGTATATACCAGTGTCAAAGCGCATTTGTAAATTCATCAAAAAAAAAAGTCCTATTCAATAATAATTTACCATTGATACATTATTATTACCATAATTATTACTCGTGGTCATGAGATGTAGGTACCTAGTCAACTGACACATCGAGAAAACCCTTACCATTTTTTTTTAGTGATCTGTAATTATACCTTTTTTATTCTGTATGTGATTTTATACCATTACCATCTTTTTTTGTAATAAATAAAATATTTAATTAATATTGTCCTCATATTTTCCTACATTTGAAATAAAACTTATGTCACCAAAAAAATTATATTAGAGGATCCCCGCTATTAAAATGTATTTATAACAAACATTCAAATTATGTAATTACAGAACTTATTTGAATACTTACGTGCAAAATTATAATAATCCAAAAAAATTTTTGAAATTTTTGAAACCATTCAAAGATTCATAGTAGTAATTTGTAGAAATTCTTAGATTTATTTATTTTCACTTAATTTGATTATATGCACTATTAAGTTTTACCGTGTTTAGCACATTGTAAATTATTACTATTTTTATGAATGATGCATGAAGATTATTAGCACATACAGTAATATTATTTCACAGTAGCATTTCAGAAGAAATTTCTTCAGTAAGTAATCAATAGTAAGTGTACATTTATTTTTTTATACTGTAAAAAATATATTTATATACATAGATTTCGAGAAACATTTGTAAAAATGTAAATATTTAATATTCATAACATAAAAACAATACATTATACCTAATACTAATGAATTTTATGTAAAATAAAATACAATAATTACTATAAAGTATAACATTTTACATTGCAGGTACTTAACCCATTGGATGCCATTTGCAATGTGAAACGTCCTGATGCTGTATGCGTCAGTAATTTGAAAAGTGCTGGACATATTGATCCGGGCATATTCCAAGAGAGACCTGATGTCAAAATATTCTTACCGTTCCGATTCTTCTTCTACAAACCGGAAGATCTCTTCACGCCAAACACTTACAACAGATTTCTTGGTACGTTACCAAAAGTTGTTTATGAATATTTGCTAGACAACAGTCTTATAATTTGATTTTGACTATTTTCAGTTGCTCCTGGTGGAGATCATGTGATAAGTTTGATTGATGAAATCTCGTATAAAGCACCGCCAGCACCTCCTCTATCACAAATAGATGATATTCCACCAGAACAATTTTGCAATGGCGATAATAGACCACCAGATTGCGGACCAAATTGCATGTGTACACATACTATTGATATTCCACTCAATGCTATTGTAGAAGTCGTCTTAGTTGACGAAGGTGAGTTTTTAAGTCAATATTTACCTAACTGTTATATCTTGACATATTAAAAGTTTTACTCAGATACATAAATAATTTACTCAGTGTTTTATTTACTCAACTTTTCATGGTTTTCAAGTAAAAAAATAATTTTGTTCAGTATAAACAGTAAAATATTTTTTTTGTAAGCATTCAGTGAAATGGTAAGCGTTCATCATACAATACATAAAGCCATTAAGTCTATATATCTGTCTGTCAGGAGTTGTATTTTAATTGTTTCAGCAGTCACAACTTCTTTTCTTAACCCATATTTACCGTTATTATTAGCCCACTCATATGTCAATAATAACCACCCGTTGATTGTCAACGGACAATACTCTAGTATGTACTAAACATAAAAGCCGTAAGCCTGTCTGTCTGTCAAGAACACTTGACACATTAAATTTTGTTTTTGCACCCGCTGCTCGTCAATAAATAAATGTCATACTATGTATTATTTGGAAAATGTCCAATAAGTAATTTCAACAAAAATTTTTACTGAACTTCTCGTATATAATATTGAACAAAATTGAATTAAATACTGTGCCTAATTAAACCGTTTTGTATATTTCAGTTCAACAACCAAATCTGTCGCATCCTTTCCATCTTCACGGACAAGCTTACAATGTCATCGGTATGGGACGATCTCCGGACAAGAACGTTAAAAAGATCAACTTGAAACATGCTCTAGATTTAGACAGAAGAGGACTTCTTCATCGACAATTCAACCAACCTCCATTCAAAGACACTATCGCTGTACCGAACAACGGCTACGTCGTCTTCAGATTCAGAGCCGATAACCCCGGTAATTATCCTGATGATTTTCAGTAATAAAAAAAGCAAATCATTAATGTTATTAATTGATATTACAATTCAATTTCAGGTTTTTGGCTATTCCATTGTCATTTCATCTTCCACATACTGATCGGAATGAATTTAGTACTACACGTAGGAACTCAAAACGACTTGCCGCCTGTTCCGCACAATTTCCCAAGATGTGGAGATCATTTGCCTCCGATTCAACTACACTGACAATAGTCATAAATATGTGTATACACGTTGTACATATATAATTAATTCACCTATTCATTGCCTAGCCAAATTATATGTATAATAATAATCAAAAACCAAAATGTTTGCAACATAAAAAAAAAAACTATTTATATGTTGATGTGCAATAATACATACACTCGAGTGACTATTGTGTATGTAATTAAATAGTGTTGATGTTAATTTTAAACCTAACTCCAGTTTTTAGATGAGGGTGCTTCAAATGCATCCTCAAGTCAATAGTAAAATGTTTAAATTATTTCTATTATTGTTAAATTGATTTTTTTTTAAATTATGGCGTCGAATCAAGTTGGAAATGAATATATACTTGTTATATTATATAATATATGCAAAGTTTTAGCGGGAGCCATAAATACCTATTGTTAAATAACTTGTGATCTATTAAGTCTATTTTTTAGTTAAGTTGATGCAATGTATTATTTATATTATTGCGTGCAAAACATGTGAAATGTTATTTGAGTCATTGATGCAAATCGAATTACATGTCTGCCATTACAAACAAAGATTTTTATAAAATAATATAATTCGCTGTTTTACTTACGACTATTCCTATTTTCCTCATCCATGATTTGTAAATCTAAAACAAGTGGCATTAAATACTTGGCTCAGGTATTTTATTCATTTGTCAAGTATTTTTGCTGATTAAAAAAATACTATTCTCCAAACATAAAATTATACATATAGATTATTAAAAAATCATCTGTTATGAAATTAAGTTTTTTCGTATACTATATGAAAATATTGCAAATATTAAAAAATAATGGTAAACAACAAAATGTGTTTAAAATAAAATCTAGCTCATATCAATGAAATAATAACATATTAAACTCAAAGTGTCAGTGCTTTATAAAGTTACATATAATTTTTAAATGTTATAGTTTTTCACGCCGTTCTTTCAGATTAATCCAAATTTTATATACTTCATCTAGGTTAATCTGTTCTTCTATTAATATATGTATGTACATATGTATATGATTTGATTCTCATTAAATTATCAAAGTGTTTAATCTCTAATTTATTGCGTGATTTGGATTTGATGGCATTCATCAAACTAAATCCACATTCACCATCGGCACTTGATGCTTGAAAGGTTCCACAAATATCGTAAAGAACCGATAGTTCTTCAAATTCTTCGTCTTTAAGGGCATAAGTAACTATATCATTAAATGTTTCAACACAACCAGTTTTATATTTTTCATTCATTAAAAATTTATAATTAATATATTGTTCCAATATTTTGTTTGCATAGTTTACATCATTATTTCTTATTAAATATTGATATTTTACACATAAACGGTTTATATTATCTTTTCCGTGCTCTGTTTCAATTATTTTTCATTACAAAAAGATCAAATGAATTCCAAATCTTTTATCTAAGTGATCGCAAAGTACTTGAGTAAATCAGAATTTCTGAAGTATCTATATTATTATTAAAATTTAAAATATTCTGAACCTTCACACTCCAGGAAACTACGTCATCTAAGTATTGTGCTCTTATTTTATCTATTTTAGCCCTTGCAAATTGGTGTGCCTCCATAAAATTAGTTATGTTAAATTAGTCCTTTGCAAATTTTTCTTTAACGCTGCTAATTCCTCAAATTCATGATGAAGAATCATACAGACTACTCGATATTGTGGATCTTTATGGTATTTTAAACACTATTTATTAATTAGGTCTTTATATTCTTCTACTTGCCCTGTGCAGTAATTTATCAAAACATAATAATTTCTTATCAAAGCATTTAATGCGAAATATCTAGATAGGTACATTACTTCATTGAGCATGGAAACAGGTGCCTATGATTAAAAAGATTGAAACCCTTATAAGAACAATATACAAAATGTTTAGTAGATCATCTGTAAGAGTTGAAAAACTTAAAAAATTAGCTAATATTTTAGAAACTTATGTTATATCATAAATGATATATCCGAATGAAATAATAAAAACTTTTGAACTTGATATGAACTTTTTGACTCAAATGTCTCTTTAAATAGTCTAATTTCTCTTCGGCCCATCAAATCTTACAAATGACGTCATTTGTTGTACTGCGATAACTAAATATATCACAGATTTTAACAGTTATAATTTGTGATGACGATGGCATTTCAGTTTCAACTGACCAGGAAAGCCATTCAAGTTTGAATTCGTTAAAACTTTTCTTATTTCTCGGTGAATAATTAGATTTACTCACTGAAGGTTTCGAAATCTAGGGCCGAAATATATTAATCCAGTGTTTAGTCATATTATTTTATATTTAAAAAAATGAAAAATTATTAGTTCAAAATCTCCCATACGATTTTATTGAATTGTCATAGTTCTGTTCTTCGCTGTTCTGTTTTGTCACTGTTTCTTCATACTTCATGTTCTGTTATATCATGTTCTGTTTCGTCCGCTTAATGACACATTAATATCAACATAGATTTTACTGTATCCAATTGCAGGCTGTTCCTTTCTTATATACATAATGAATTCATTAGAGAGAAAATGCGTTCCACTGATGCATCTTATCCTGGCATAGTTGAATAAAAACTAATAAGTGGTTCTATTTCACTGAAGTGGAGCTGTTCCTTCTTGAAATGGGTGTAAAACTTATTTAAGCAGAAATAAATTATGTCATTAGGTTATAAAATAGGGAACGACAATTCAACGCTCACTAACTTGCTAAATTGACTAAGTAATAAATTTTGACTTGACAACATCTGCAAATGCGTAATGTTTGTTAAGAGTTACATTACAGTTACAGTTTGAAAACAGTTAAAATAGCTGAACTGTCACTATTGATATTTTTTAAAAATTTTGATTTTTCTAACAAAAATTCGGGATTTTTTCGGACAGTGAACGAAAAAATTAAACTAAAATAAACATCATACATAATATTTAAGGTTTTTGAAATAAAATAAGTAATTTAACAATAATAATAATAATGTTTATTACAGAATAATAACAATAAATAATTTACGTAATAATAATAATAATAAAAAATATTCATAATTACACATAAAACTATTGTGACAAGTTCTATAATTAAAAAAAGAGAAGAAGAAAAATACATAGTATCTTATGCATAAACTTTCAATAAAGTATCACAATAAAATATTTTTGTAGAAATGCAATGAATACTAATAACAATGAATTAAATTGAACTTAGTATATTAGTATGTATAAGATATTTAAAGAAAATTTTACTTTTTCAGAGTTGCTGAAAATAAATTGTTAAATAAACTTTTAATTAAATGAATTAATAGAAAGAAAACAGTTTTTAGGTAACTCTTGTGTGATAATTAAGTAGTTTTATGTATTAACGAAATTGAATATTGACTAGATTTTAATAAATAAGTAAAATACTTTTGAGCATTTCTTTGGTACACAACGACGATGACAACTTTCATAAATTATATATGTAGTATTTAAACTTATTTTATATCACCTTAACTTTTTAATTAAAAAAATAAAGTATTTCGATAAATATACATAAATAAACACAAAAAACTTTCTAGAAATAGAACTGCGCCGTTAAAACATATTTTTAATTCAGTCACGTGTCTGCTCATTAAAATTGCCACACTTGGGCAACACGTTGACAACTTTCTTCGGCAATTTAGGCTTTACCGTTATAACAATAGCTGTTGGAAGTGAAGATACACCACAAGAACGACATTCTAATAACCAAGTACCCAAATTATCAGCGACGACTCGCACAATTACAAATCCCCTATTTGGAACTAATACGGTATCCTTTCTTGGTGGATTTAACAAGTTTCTAAAAGGAAATTTTATATGAATTAAAACACACTGTGTTAAAATAAACTGTATATAATAATAAAATATACCTTTTAATATTGCCTTGGACGTCTAATTTCTTAACATCGTCAACGGTAATACCGTCAGTATAAACGGGAGAAGTGTACAGAACATACATTGGATTACCGTGCAAATGGAACGTCTTGGAACTGTCACTATTGAATCCTGTAAAGGTTACTTATTAGTATAAACAATAAACATTCAATATTGAATAATACAAAACTTCATAAACTAACCTTCATCGACAATAATCAATTCCAAGGTAGATTTATATTCAATGTTGAGGACTTGGACGCATTCTAAATCTTTAACTTTTGATTCACTACCAACATTACATATCGTTCTATCAATTATATCTTTGGGTTGAGTCAATAATGGAGAATTGGGGTAGAGGAAACTTTTACCGTTAATCTGAACAACGTTTCCTTGTTTGTGATTTATGGCTGCAACATAAATGCATTTGTTAATATATTCAATCTATCTGTGTGTATAATATAATACATAATATTCCCTTGATAGATAATTTCCCTCCGAAAGGAAGAGAGGAAGACCAAGGAAGGAATACTTAAGCCAGATAATAGCTATGATTCTACCCGCTCTGAGGTCAAGAAGAGAAAAGTCACTAACCGAAACAGTAGTAAAATAAATAAATTGAGAAATTGAGAATTAAAAAAAAGATCATATAATATATGAAAATTTTTCTACTTACACAATTCCGCTGGATAAAATGGAGGAACGGGCATAGCATCACTTAAATATCTAAACTCGCTGTCGTCATCGTCAACGTTGATGTCATTCGCTTCTATTTGTAAATATACAGATTGTTCAGCAACCGGTGAAATGGTAACATCAGCTGGAGTGCCCGCAGAATCGAACAAATACTGACCGGAAATAACTTTCTCGGATATTAGCACTGGCTGTAAATCAATAAAATTACCATGCGAACGTAGTTAAAAGTTTTATGCACTTTCTATGTCCCCTACACCAATAATTTGATTTGATTATTTGATAGGTATCGACATTATGACACAGTATTGGATCATAAAGAGATGAAATGTAATCTAGTATAGAACTTTCACAAGTATAATATGTACATACATACATATATGTATATATTATATATATAATTAGATAATCATATAGTTTTGCAAGATTGAACATAGTTTTTAAATCTAACATTGCGCTATGCTTAAAAAAGAAGGCATACGACCAATGCGTACTGCCAGTTATGACGTATGGATGTGAAACTTGGACGCTAAATTCAAGAATGCTACGTAAGATCCAGTGCACACAGATAAGCATATTCTTGGTATAACAAGAAGAGGTCGTAAGAGGATATACATACATGGGTAAAAAGCATGACCAAAGTGGCAGATATAGCAGAATGTGTGAAAAAGTTGAAGTGGACACAGCGAGAAGAATGGATGGCAGATGGATGCGAGAAATACTGGAATGGTATCCGAGAGGATGTGAAAGAAAGCAAGGTAGACCGAGTGGAAAATGAGCTGATATATTGAGAAGAATATGTGGAATAAAGTGGATAGAGATTGCTCAAGACAGACAGGAATGGAAGAGGATTGGAGAGGCCTTATGTTTGTCTGTATGTCTGCTAATAACGCTCGCCTCGGTAAATAATTTAAAAGAGTTCAACACCGGTGATGAGAGACCTTTTAAGGTGAGTCCACATTGGCTAACCGAACAGCGAACGAAATCAAAAATATACATACATACATATTATATTATAGATATGGTTATATTATTCTTTGTAATATAATCCAATAGTAAAATTTTGTTTTCTTACTTCAACATTATCGACAGACTCCAATTCAGTAGAGTTTAAACCGTCGTACATAATTAAACCGTGCTGATGTAAACCTTTGCAGTTGTTCAATCCGTCTACGTAAAATCCATAAGTAGAAGAATGTTTCTTGGCATTCAGTACAAAATCAACCCTTTCACCTGAAAACAAAATCAAATATTATAAACAATAACTAATAGGTACTTTTACAATTTATTGTATTAATCAAAGATGAAAGATATGGACAGTTTCCCTTTAACGCTGTTTCAATTTACAATATATTCTCCCAAAGCACCCTTTCATTTGTTCCCGATGATTTTATGATTATTAATTAGCAATTTTAATATTGCGTTATCTATTAATACCTTCACATAATAGTGTCTGAGCAGTTGGATCATAATATGTATGTATGTAGAACAATGAGCGATGTAATGGATTTGAATGCAATTTTCATTATTTTTAATGTAAATTTTTAATAATGAAAGAACTCAATTATATTTTATAAAATATGCACACATTGTACACGTAATAAATATTATATTTCATGTGTAACGTAAACGTAAGTTTTTGTGAATGAAATGTTTATTTCAAGCAGCTTTTACTTTATAGCTCAATTAAATATTACATGTGTAAACTTTTGATTAAAAAAAAAGATACGAAAAGTGCAAGTGAATACCTATTTTAATTTTAGTTTCACCAAAAAAGATCATTAAAGAAACATCGATAGACTTAATCTTACCCAACCTAACCTAACATAACCTAACCTCACTTACATACATATACCATGCTAAAGACATATTAAGTCGTGCTAAATTTCGCCATAGTAAGCTCACCAAATTAGTAATTGACTAAATGAACATGCTAAAAAGAAAACAAATCTTCAAGTCATTCTCATTAATCGACTCTCAGTTTAACAATAGTACAATATAATAACACACGAATCTAATCATCAAAAAGCGATTCAGTGATGACCGGCGAAAGTTTCGATAAAGCAAAAAGTGAGAGTAAAAGCAACAAAGGCATACTGGACAACAGTTAATTACTTCCTACGGCATAGCGTTGGTGTACTTGACCTTTAGAATAAACTTGAAAGTGTTATTTTTATTAAATGGTGGATTGCCTACCTAGATACATTAAGAAAGATTCTACATTCGCCGGTTCACCGATCTGCTTCTAGTCAATATTTTTTTTTAGTTTACTGTTTCAGTTGGCGACCCCACAGAAACCATTCGCGACCCCATTTGGGGTCACGACTCATAGGCTGGGAACCCGTACAGTATAAATGGTGGATAACCTACCTGGATACAATAAGAAAGATTCTACATTCGCCGGTTTCACCGGTCTGCCATCCGATGAGATGATTATCATCTGATGATTTTGCAGGTTGATCATTATCGGACAATCAAAGGAATGGCGTTGATTACTCTGATGCGATACCTTGACCCACTGTTTACAAAAAACCTGAAATCATTTCAAATGTAATATAAATGAAAGAGGGAAAAAATTTTTTTTGAATAACACAATCCATCAAACACTCTGAAATTTAAACAAAAAACCTGAAACCGTTTCAAATGTATGTACATATAAACTCTTTCGATCGTTGTGGTATGAACTCTCTCCTTTGCGAAAACTATTTGATAACACAAAGTGAAAATATGTATCTATCTAATAAAAAACTTAAAAAAATGGTCATTCTTATATTCCGTGACATGTGAAATTAAAAAAACATTAACGTTACGGTGGTAAGAGTGGAATAAATTTTTCTTTCATTTTTTATGTATGTACATTCTCATTTTTATGCGGCTTTGCCGAAAAATGATCATTTTTTTCTTATAATAATGTCCATTATAACGTGACGTGACACACTATCTATACTGCCGTCCTAATCCCACTTAACGTAACTGACAAAACAACAATATCGAGATAAATAGACTAAATTTGTGTTTTTCTTCATATATTACTGATTTATTTAAACTTTCTTTTAGTGTATGAGGTTATTTTCTATTGTGTTTTGATAATTCTAAGGAAAAATTAAAACAAAAATGAATACTTTAGTAGTTACGTCACTTCATTATTCATTATTAATGTATACATACATATGACTATTCCAAACTTCAACCACTCCATTTGAAAAGAATGAATCTCTAACAATCTTATTTGATTTTTTTTTTCGGAGTCTAAGAGTACGACCTCTTAGATGAGGGTCCTCATTGAACATAATGAGGTTGGTCATTTCACATGAATAATGATTATTTATTATTTTGAATACTTCAATTAAATCACCTCTTAATCTCCTCGTCTCCAATGTGGAGCGAATCAATCTTTTCAATCTTTCATGATAAGGTATAGTGACCGGAGTATGTAAATATTGGATACGTTATTTTCGCTATGTATTGGTGATACTATTTCTCTGCGCATGCAGATACGTTAGATTTAATAGCTTAAAAAAGTTACTTTTGGATGAAGATACATTAATTTTGATATGAAAAATCCCAAGAATACACTCCAATAACCCCTAAAACACATCTAACTCATTTTCGTAATTTTTGTCAGTTACGTTAAGTGGGCTTAGGACGGCAGTATAGGTCTACGTTCGTAGTCTTTATTAGTAATATTTGTGTACATATGTACATATGTATATTGCTCAAAATGTAAAAAATACGAAAATTTACCAAAAAACAGATTTTTATTATAAATGAGCCCCCTTTTGAATATTAGGAAAACCGTAAATGCGCCACAAGCTTAAAATTTATTTACAGATAAAAGTTTTGGCAGTGAGTTAAGTCCCTGGATGAATGTCGAATTGGTTCATTCGTCAGTTCATAATTATTATCTATACCACAGGTTCCCATCCTCTTTCGAGTGGCGACCCCTTTTTATAAAAGCCAAGTGACCTAATAGTGACCTAGTAGTGAAATATTATTCAAACGTCAAGACACAGATTAAAAAATAATGAAAATTGTATTCATCATCATTTTCAGCCGTTCACCATCCACTGCTGGATGAAGTCCTCTCCAATCCTCTTCCATTCCTGTCTGTCTTGAGCAATCTGCATCCACTTGATTCCACACATTCTTCTCAATTCATCGATCTACCTTGCTTTCTTTCACATCCTCTCGGATACCATTCCAGTATTTCTCGCGTCCATCTTCCACCCATTCTTCTCGCTATGTGTCCAATCCAACTTTTTTACACGTTCCACTATATCTCCCACTTTGGTCATACGTCTTACCCATGTATTTCTCATACTATCTCCTCTTGTTATAATACCAAGCATACATACACCTTTCCACACTTCGCTGTGTGCACTGGATCTTACGTAGCATTCTTGAATTTAGCATCCACGTTTCACATCCATACGTCATAACTGGCAGAAAATTGCATTATAGTCAATAGAAAACCCTTTGCGACCCCATTTGGGGTCGCGACCCATAGGTTGGGAGCCCGTGATCTATACAGTAAATCAGACTAAATATGTACGTATGGCCTAAACATTATCCTACGCACACTATTTTTATTTATATAACAATAGCTAATTAGCTAATTTAACTTACATCTATTACATATGTATAACAACTACATAAATCATACACATTATACACTATACTTATACATAACTACTATTTCTCACAGAGGTGTCTCCTCACACTTTTCAAGAATGCATCTATTGTCTTAGAAGACTTGATGCACTCCGGGAGGGCATTATACATTAACTAGTGTAAGCCCGTTGAATATCAACGGAGCGCTCTCATCACCCGTACTGGAAAATTATATATTAAATTTAATAGTTTTTATAGTTGTTGCATTTATGCACCAATGCGCCATCTATGGCGCGTTATAATACAACGAATCCCAATGTATGTATAATCAAATCGAATTTTTACTTTAATATTTATATTATAATATTGTATATAATAATTATAATTTTGTAAGTAAAATAACAAAAAAAAATTATAGTTTTTATAGCACCATCTATATGTAGGTAATGTAGGTAGGTATGTAGGTAAAGCAGTCAAGATCGCTTGTATAGGTAATGTTTAAAAAAAAAAAAAGCATTTTAGCAATGGGCCGTGGCTGATGCGTTAGCGTCATAACTACCGACCTGTCGTCCCGGGTTCGAACCCCAGTGCGAGTAACTCGAGCCTGGGGTCATGCGTTCGATCCCCACTCGTTCTGGTGGTTTTTTAATAATTTTTCCTCAGCGAGCGTTATCAGCAGACAGGCAGACAGACAGACAGACGGATTTCGGCTATTATATATATATATAATACACCCCTGTGAAAAACACCACCAGCTGTCTTTGATTTCCTTACTCTACCTACAACTAGTTGGTTTTTATTTCTAGTAGAATAACTATGAATATCACTATTTCTAATGATATAATTCTTAAAATAACTTGGCAATAACTTATGATCTAACTTATAAACAAAAGACAATGTACTTCATTTTAAACAATATTTCTAATACTCACCCATCCCAATTCATCTAACACACATACTTCTAATACTGACTATGACAAAATAAAATCATCCAGGAACCAAACTTATCGGTTTATGTTATTCAAGATGGCGCCTTCATACAATTCTGCAAGTGCCATTTTACTTTGTATATTTACATTTTTGTGTCGATTGCGATAAAAAAAACCAACCGTCTACAATCGAGCTTAATACAACAACTGATTTTGGCTCTAATACGTCATAATATTTTAACTAAACCAAAAACCAACGCTTCGTTTGGAAACAAAATATATACAAAAACATGTATGTAATGAGGTAGACCGGTCGCTCTTCCAATCGAGAGTCTTGTACCGTTCTGCTCTTGGTATTGAATTTGAAGAGTCAAAACCAGGTGAAAGAGAAATCAGCCATTATGTATGTAGAACAATAATACCTTAACGACTCTTTATTTCGTTCCGCAACATAAATCTGCGATAAATCATTTTAATAAACTATGTAGACCAAATATACCTTCGAAAATCGTTCGACTTTCTGTCGTGATTGTCGATCATCAAGTTCACGGGAGTTGTACTTTTAAAACTGGAAGTGCTGGCTGAAACTATGACAACATCCTCTGTACTTCTATCGTGATCGTATAGAGAAGAAGCTGGTTCAAATGGGGCAGGTTGTTTCACAACCAGCGAACCAAAAAGTCCATCCAATTGTTGGGATACTGAAAACGGTTAAAAATCAACGACTTTGGTTTCAAAACTTCTCGTGAGGAATTACTAGAGCGTATTAAATGTGTCAGTGCTGTTTGTTCCCTTTAAAGGCAGCCAGAGACACTGTACATATTTATTTATTTATTTATTTATTTTATATAATAATAGCTAATTAGCTAATTTAACTTACATCTATTACATATTTATAACAACTACATAAATCAAATACACATTATACACTATACTTATACATAACTACTATCTCTCACAGAGGTGTCTCCTCACACTTTTCAAGAATGCATCTATTGTCTTAGAAGACTTGATGCACTCCGGGAGGGCATTATACATTAATACATCCCTGTGAAAAACACCACCAGCTGTCTTTGATTTCCTTAAAGTAAGGAAATAAATTATTAGGTAGAGTAATGTAATGAATTATTATAAGAAATTTGCGAATCATTGATTTTGCTAATTGTCCGCGGATAAAAGAGTATGATATAGAAAAAATAGAAGTTATGTACGACGGTTATGTAAATACATAATTAAATCAACAATAATTATGTATTTTCTCATTGCTCAATTTATTCATTGATGTTTCTCGAAAGAAAAAATCTTATATCGCACACTATAAGACACACAGATTCAAAGAAAGTACAAAAATGTACATTATTTACCCTATTTACCAATTAAAATCGGTGAATGCGAATTAAACTTTGTAGGTCTAGGTATTATAATATTTATCTAATACATACGAATTTACCAAAATGACCAAAATTGTGACATTTATATATAATATAATAGTCAAAGTGTGTAATTATGTACATAACAGACAATTAGTGAAATCCCCGCATTACATACCTACATAGTATTTAATAAGCGTTTTAAAAATAAATCAAAAAAAAATTTGAAATAAACAAAATTCAGTTTTTCGTTCGTGCTTATTTCTATGTATTTCAATTTATGTAAAAAGCGTAGTACATTTTGCATTTTATTTTTAGCTTTTTATAGAAAGCTGGATTTCGCACTGGCTATTTTTCCACACTTTCATATTATGTTTTAATAGAAATCAATCAAAAACTAGTTAGTTTAGGAAACACTACGACAGTAATCGTCACGGACAGAATTTATCAAACATTTGGAAACAGCAAATAGGTATCACAAAATGGTAAAATAAGACATTCACAAAAAAGACAATCATATAAACAATGTTGAACTACAACAACGTTTCACACAACTCTGTTAAACGACACTAATAACATTTAAACACCTCAAGATTCCATTGCAAACTTTAAAACCAAAATAGTACAACATGAAAAACATATTCACCTGAATGTGCATGGTAGAAATGAGTACCGACATCATCAGCTCTGAAGGCATATGTGAAACTGGTGCCACTAGTTATGGGACACTGGGTCACCATGGGCACTCCATCCATGAAGGGACTACCTCTTTGACCAACTCCTTGCCAATGTAGGGCGATTTCTCCTCCTTGCATCTTATTTAGCACATTAACCACCACCAAGTCATTCAGACACACTTGAATAGGAGGACCAGGTACTTGTCCGTTGATTGCCAACGCGGCCTTCTCATTCAAAGCCACCATCTCGACTTTGAATTCAAAGAGGCATCTCTTCGGCTTCTGACCGAATTTGCAAAGGCGAGCACAGTGTTTAGAATCTGCAAATTCAAATAAGATGAACACGAATTATAAACTTTTAATAAAAATTATGAGGACATATAGTAGGTCGCTGGAATGGCACAAAATAGAAAATAGAAAAAGATTCGCTGACGACATAATTATAGTTGCACGTGACCCAGTAGATTAACAAAATAGTAACAGTAGTCACAGTAAATAATCATATTGCAGTGATAGTTGATAGTTATTTATATCTAGGACAATTGGCGAATATGACCGGATGTAAAAATCTAGGGTAGAGTGCTTTTGGAAGAGTGAACATGGTTTTTAAATCCAACATTGCGCCATGCTTAAAAAATAAGGCATACGACCGATGCGTAGGTACTGCCAGTTATGACGTATGGATGTGAAACGTGGATGTTAAATTCAAGAATTTTACGTAAGATCCAGTGCACACAGAGTAGCATGGAAATATGTATGCTTGGTATAACGAGATGAGATCGTAAGAGGAATACATGGGTAAGAAGTATGACCAAAGTGGCAGATATAGCAGTACGTGTGAAAAAGTTGAAGTGGACACATAGCGAGAAGATGTGAAAGAAAGCAAGGTAGACCCAGTGGAAGATGGGTTGATGATTTGAGAAGAATGTGTGGAGTCAAGTGGGTGCAGATTGCTCAATACAGACAGAAATGGAAGAGCATACGACCAATGCGTACTGCCAGTTATGACGTATGGATGTGACACGTGAATGCTACGTAGGATCCAGTGCACACAGAGAAGCATGGAAAGATGTATGCTTGGTATAACAAGAAGATATCGTAAAAGGGTAAAAAGTATGATCAAAGTGGCAGATATAGCAGTACGTGTGAAAAAGTTGAAGTGGACACATAGCGAGAAGATGTGAAAGAAAGCAAGGTAGACCCAGTGGAAGATGGGTTGATGATTTGAGAAGAATGTGTGGAGTCAAGTGGGTGCAGATTGCTCAATACAGACAGGAATGGAAGAGCATACGACCAATGCGTACTGCCAGTTATGACGTATGGATGTGACACGTGAATGCTACGTAGGATAGCTACTAAAGATGTATGCTTGGTATAACGAGAAGAGATCGCAAGAGGAACACATGGGTAAGAAGCGTGACCAAAGTGGCAGATGTAGCAGTACGTGTGAAAAAGTTGAAGTGGACACATAGCGAGAAGAATGGATGGCAGATGGACGCGAGAAATACTGGAATGGTATCCGAGAGGATGTGAAAGAAAGCAAGGTAGACCGAGTGGAAGATGGGCTGATGAATTAAGAAGAAATTGTGGAGTCAAGTGGATGCAGATTGCTCAAGGCTCATGAAAATGACGATGATGAATACAAATTAAGACTATAAAATTTCAAAACCAGTTTAAACCCAGCGGAAATTAATAGGTCCATAATTGTTTTTTTTCAAACATATCAACATTTGCTATCAGAGAATTTATAATTTTTAACAATTTCCTTTTTAGTGTGATCAAAAACGGATGTAACACTTTGAAGGGCTGTATTTGTCACTTCAATATTCATAAGAAAACAAGGTAAATGTGCTCATTTGCTCACTTTCCATGACATTTATATACAGATAAAACTATTAAAGGTATCCCTAAACCTAATTTAACTCACCTGATATTTTATTATTGGAATATCCATAAGTGTGAACCAAAACGGTGTCTATTGAAGCGTCTCCCCATATTCCAGCATTTCCTAATACTCCTGCAAGGCACACTAGAATTCTCGTCGAAACTCTCATATTTTCACGTAATTCTCGTTGAACATTCACTAGTAATTGGTATTGCAAATGTATTAACTTCACTTTCGACAAAGAATCTAAGACGACAACGCAATTTCCGATGTATTCACAGGAGAACTGAGCGAACGTTCTTACACCACGACACGAAAATGATAAATAAATAACCCAGTACTCGACGACGCGGCAGTTTTTTTTATAATTTTTTAGAAGGCACTTTTTTATAATATAGAGTTTGTATAGAACAAAGTACTTGATAGGAAGTAGAGTTTTTCGACCAATCCGCACGATGGCGTTGATAAAGAATAAAGAATAAAGATAATCAACCTGTGAAAGATCACACGAAATACAAAAAAATGATTATTAATTAGCGTATGGAATTCAAATTAAAATCAATCGTATATATGTACTTATATAGTGCGCCCATTTTCTTAAAATAAAAAACCGGGACACTCCGCCCCCAGGATTCTTCCTCTTCGTCTACATTTTATATTGGAAAAACGAAGTAAGGCCCGTAACGCACTTGGCTGCCTGGCTGCGCAGCCATGGTCGCGGCGGCCACAACGATGTTAGAAAATGTATGTGGCTGCCTATTTGACAACGCACTGAGGCAGCCAGGAAACTCTGGCTGCGCGGCCACAGGTACCGGCTCCGATACGCAGCAGCCAGACAGGTAGCCACTGGCCGCCGCGGCCAACACGAGATGTATTTAACAAAGCAAATGTATGTGGCTGCCTGTGCGATGCACGCACTAGCAGCCTGGCTGCTCGGCAGCCAGTCAATTCACGTTTGCCATTTCAGATTTTCAGCCACTTCGGCTGAAAATCTGAATAAACAATTCCAATTCCATTATAAGTTTTATACTAAATTCAACGAATAAGATAAAAATATTTAAAAAAAAAAATCTCGCTAATGTTGCGCGTTGGAAATAATGTATATAAAACTATTTTCAACGAATTATTTGCATCTACATACATATGTACATACAGTACAAAAGGATCCGAGATCCGAGATTACAAACCAAATATTGCATTGAAAATATGTTGTATCTATTTACAATGTTATCGCTGACCATTTATGAGTGTGTTCTCATCGTTCTGGCTGCCCCTTTGGCTGCTTGAACTGGGTGCACGTTTTTCTGGCCGCCGCGGCCATGGCTGCGCAGCCAATCAGCCAAGTGCGTTACGGTCCTAAGGTATTTTATGCAAATGCGTTCTGTTTGTCGCGGTCGTGGGGAAACTGTTAAAAAAAATCACACTCTTAGTATTTTTGAAAATTATTGTCTGAAATTTTTGATTTCTAACAAAATTTTGGGATTTTTACCGTCCCGAGACACATTTCTCGAGACAGGGGACAGCATCTTTGAAAGCCAGAACGTCTGTGCAATATAATTCCATATATATGTATATGTATGTATATAAGCCGCCTTGAAGAGTAACACCTCCACGCCCTTTCTCCCCAAGACCCTCACATGAGGCCACCCCTATTTTTAGAAACATCATCTATTGAAGTTGATTCATCACTATCGTAATATTAAGTTGTTCCATATTCTCCTCAATTGGTTGCATAGTCCGATGCATACTCGGAGATAAAATATTCGATCTGGCTGATAGAGATGGTCTCCCTATGGGGTCTCTGATAGCGCGTAAACTCATAATTGAAGAATTCAAAATTTAAGAAGTATCGCTAAAAAAAAAATATATATTATTTATACTAAAATATATAAAACTAGTGTAAGCCCGTTGAATATCAACGCCCGCTGAATTTTAAATTGCGTAAAGCGCATTTTTAATAGAGATCCTCACTACTTCTTAAATTTTTTTCCAGTCCAAAAAGGGACCGCCGGGGCTTGAGAGGGGTCTGGGGGGTGGTTTGGGGGTCCGGCATGGTTTGAGAGAATTCAAAATAGAAGCCGCCAGGGCGTGAGGGGGTCTGGGGGGTGGTTCACGGTTCGGTAGAAAAACTTAAAAAATCATACATATTATACATAAATTATGTAATAAGAGTAAAACCAAAAACCAAGCGAAAAAAGGGTTACAATCACCAACCGTCAATAAAGTTGAATATCCAAGAAATATAAACGCAATAAAAATATTTATTGTGGTAATGTTGTCAGTCTGCAATGCACATGCCACATGATGCAGTTGGCAGCTCCGTTTGCTCGCACCTCGGCTATTGCTTCTTTCACACACGCCTCACTTTTCTGTTCTTCCGAGTCTTCATTCGTCGAAACTCGGATTCAGGTAACATCTTATGTTTTCTCATATACTTAAAATACATAAAATTCGACGTTCGACTCGTCGAAGGCTTCTAGAGAGAATACGGCAATAAAATTCAGCGGGCGTTGACTATCAACGGACAATACGCTAGTTATATATATTGTTAATAAAGACGCACTTACCCAAGTCCACTTTTTAAACTTTAATTTAACCTCCAAGAGTAAAAGTCGTCAAGTAATTTTTCTCGCACCTTTAATAACGTAATCATTGCATTGGGCTGATCTTATGAATTAATTTATCCTTTAAAGACTTACCTTACTTATTTTAACATTCACCTGGTTCACGAGTAGGTTTCTTTTTCACCTTTATAATTTACTACATGAGTCTAAAGCCTTCCATTACAAAATATTATTGTTAAATAAAATTGCTGAAAGTTTATTATATATAGACTTATCATAAAATTTTCTTTTCAAACCGGGACACCTTCGAGAATTTTCTTGAAGTAGTTAGTGAGCCACTTTTATGTGATTTTAGATTGAGAGAAGTATATTCATATATATTTACGATTCAAAAAGGGCTAAGTAATGAATTGGTGGTTCTTGTCTCTTATATCCCCGCCGGAAGTAGGGGTACCAACAAAAGTGCTTCCCACCGTTTGAAAATCCCCTCCCTGAGAATATATTGGAGAAGCGTGTATATGTGCATTGTTGACATATTGAAACGTCAGTCAAGTATGAAATTGGCCAATAATTGAACTACGTTAATGACAATGATTTACTTCTAGACCAGGGCAGATAGTCTTATAACCTTCCAAAGAATCTATTTGTAATGCATTTGCAGATTATTTTTATTCTACGTTCTTAACTTCATCCCCAAATCACTCGCGACAAATAACAATTAACCCCAGTCCCCTTCTTGAAACCTCAACTTATTTATCTTCCATAACAATTAACCCAGCAGCCGTTTGCATACTACTCAAAAAAATTGATCCCTCAAAATCGGCCGGACCAGATCATTTACCTTCCCATTTCCTAATAAAATGTGCTGAAGCAATAGCTATTCCTATCTCAATATTGTTCCGTAGATCGTTGGTTGAAGGAATTATCCCTGATATTTGGAAACAAGCATACATAACACCAGTTCACAAAAAGGGACCAAAGACTGACATTACAAACTATAGACCAATTTCCAAACTGTGCATTGTGTCAAAGGTCTTCGAGAAATTAGTCTATGATCAGCTATATCCTTCGGTTATGCAGGAGCTCAGTCCTCTTCAACATGGATTCCTAAGAGGACGGTCAACGGTCTCCAATCTGGTATTGCTCAACGACTACATAACCGAAGCTATGGAAAATGGACTCCAAGTCGATGTCATTTACACGGATTATAGCAAAGCTTTCGACAAAATCAACCATAAATTATTGCTTCTTAAACTTTCAAGATAGGAATTTGTGGAGACTTACTTAGGTGGTTCTCATCCTACATAGATAATCGTACCCAAGCTGTAGTTACTAGTAATTATATCTCTAGTTGGGTTACAATTCCTAGTGGCGTCCCCCAAGGGTCACTTTTAGGCCCGTTACTCTTTGTTATCTTCATTAATGATATTCAGCTGTGTCTGAGGACTTCTAACTTGCTCTGTTTTGCGGATGACATGAAAATTTTTTCCCAAATATCATCTCGTTCTGATGCCATAGCTCTTCAATCCGATCTCTTTCGTATTGAAGATTATTGTACTCATAATCATTTAGAGCTCAACCCATCTAAATGTAGCTTAGTTACATATAGTCGTAAACGTAACCTCACGCTTTCAGACTATACTCTAAAGGGCCACATATTACCAAGGGAGTGTGGTATGCGAGACCTTGGAGTGTATCATGACTCTAAATTGATCTTCGATTCACACATAGATAACATTGTAGCCAAGGCCTATAGGGCCCTAGGGTTCATAAAGCGTTGCTCTAAGGAATTTAATCGTATCAAAACACTCAAAATTTTATATTGCTCACTTGTCCGTAGCAATCTGGAGTATGCCACCCAAATCTGGAATCCCAGATACGATACGTACATTTCGCGTATCGAGAATATCCAAAAAAAATTTATCCGCTATTTGTGTTATCGTAATGATGACATACTATATAACCATGATAACTACCTTACTCTCTGTAGGATTCATCATCTACTTCCCTTAGAAGTAAGACGTGAGGCTGCTGATTTAACATTCCTTCTAAAAATTGCTTCTGGTTCCGTTGACTGCCCCCGGCTACTATTATCCCGAATTTCACTTTTGGCACCAGTAAAGCTACTCCGGTCCAATCAATTATTGTATCTCCCATCGGCTTGTACAAACTACAGACAAAATGCGTTTCTTTGGCGGGCAAGCAAGAATTTTAATGAGTTGTCTAAAAGCTTCATTGATCTTGACCTCTTCTGTACTAGTGTTGCGTTGGCCAGAGGTTTTTTAAGTCATCGTTTTTTTTCTTCCCCATAGTAGTTCTTGTGACAATTATGGGATGTTTGCATTATTCTGGCTCTGTTATTTTATTTTATTATACATACATACTCTATACTGTTATGCTTAATTAGTTACTGTTATTTTATTTTTCTGTTACTTTATTTTATTTACTATACCACCTGTGCATTTTACTATTTGTTGTTATTTTATTCTATTATTCTTATGTTTTCTTACTGTACTATTGTTACCTTACTTTAATTTACTTTTGTACTATATTGGTTGTTGTTTTGTGTTCTTCAATTCTGTTGTTTTGTGTTCTTTAACTCTGTTGTCTTGTGTTCTTTTACTGTTTTTTTATTATTGATTTTGATTTTGATTTTCTTTCTTTCTTACATTGTTACTATTTGTGGAGACCTGTTATTGGCTTTCTGTATTTATAAGTTTCTTACTTTTTCTGTTGTAACATAGCTGTTGGTCTTCCTAAAATAAATAAAATAAAAAAAAAAAAAATAAAATAAGTGTTCCCTGCTATGGTATACCTTGATCTTGACGACCTCTCCCTCCATATAACAAAATTTTCTTCTTTTCATCACGCTAAAAATCAAGGGTAAAAAATAAATAAAATTTTCAAAAATGCATGAATCAAAAATTAAAAGTGCAATTATATTTTGCAATTTTTTTATTCTTATTAATTAGAATATGCACGTACTACACGTGCTACTGGCAATCAACAGAAATACAAAATTTATAATTTAAAATACATAATCTTGAGTTTTTTTGAGTTTAATCTTGAGTTTAACCGATCCTTGGGCTGTAAAAGCAGGTATTAGTTATTTGTGTATATCGTGAGAAATTTGTTTTGTTGAAATATCCAAAGTGCAATATCCTGTAAATTTTTACACACGTAAAATGAAACAGTTGAAAAGTTATTTAATTTTACTGAGGGCCCATATTTTCTAACAGATAGCGGGGCCCCACTTGCCATCAGGCAATGTCGCTTGTATGGCCAGTCCTCCACTGGCGCTAGAAGTAAATGATTGATGTATTAACGTAGTTCAATTATTGCCCAATTTCATACTGAAACGTCAGATCAGTATGTCAACAATGCACATACACACGCTTCTCCAATACACTCTCGGGGAGGGGATTGTCAAACGGTGGGAAGCACTTTTGTTGGTACCCCTACTTTCGGCGGGGATATAACAGACAAGAACCAAAAAAATTCAATTTGACATTTTAAAATTTTTCAAATCGGAGTTGGATTATGGGAAAATGTCGAAGTTGGAGTCGTGTTTATTTTAACGACTCCACAGCCCTGGTAAATTTACAGAATATTCTGGGTCAAGTGTTTTGATACCTGGTCGAGATTCATCGTGTCATGACTCATGAACTATCCGAGTTGGTGGTTAGTGGATCCAAGCTTTCTAACTTATGATGGAGTGTCGACTTTGCTTATGTTCTGTACCAGTGGAGTATTCCATCCCTATTTGTTCGTACTCTGACTTATTAGCGAAACACGTTTGGAGCTGTCGTCAGCCACAGGTTGGTTCAACAACTTATTCGCATGACATCATAGATATACATAGAATACATAGATATGCCCCTACATACTTTCGGTCGACAAAAATCGTCACAGGAGTAGGGATGAATGTAGGTAGGGACTCCCAGAAACTAAGATTTTTATACCTGGGCCTTTTAGAGCATATCTACACTATTCCACATCCATACATGCTCTAACCTAAGTCGGATGCGAAAAGACTCGTTTATCCCTACAGTGCATGATTTTTTATATTTAAAAATAAAAAATATAGGCTAGTGTGAAATCGTATTTAGAATATGGGAAAAATAATTTTAAAAATCGTGTTTTATTTTTTCATTATTTTTTATTAGAAAAAGTGCATGCATCATCGTGCATTCGTTATGTTTCATGAAAAGTTTTGAAACAATTTTTATCCTTATTGAAACACAGTGCTGTGCTACATTTCTCACACACAACATATGTTTGTAACTTGCCGGATGGCAGTTTGCACCGCACACGTGTATCTCCCCAAATCGGCAAATGATTTTGCCTATCTAGCCGCACATCGGGCGGAGGTAAAAGCGTCGCATTGGGTTTCTTCTTTTTTGCAAGCGATCTCCGCTTGCAAGCCGGATGGTCTTCCCCGTTTTGCCAACGAAGGTAACCCAATGGTGCACAATGTCCGAGCCGGATCTATTCTAAAATCGATTAATTTCATTACATCCTTGCCTTCATTGCATCATCGCATAAGCAACCAAGCATTTATAACAGAAATATCTAAAAGGTGATGACAAAGCCGCATATACCACTTTCGTGATCGCATTTTAATTTTATATCTGCCAATCATGCTATCTAGCAAATCAACTCAATGTGACGGTTATATTGGCGAACTACAGCGGGGCAAGGAATGGTTATTTTTCCTTTTATTTTACGATCATATCGCTCTACCATATGCATTGGTTCTAAGCCCACAAACGATGATAAAAATACAACCATTTTGTTGTCTTTCCAAAAAACATTACATTTTGATTCTGATTCGGTCGGAATTTTACAACATGGAATTCGATTTCTCCTCACTGTTCCAAGTGAATGGATTCCATGTTCTGCCAAATTTCTAACGATTGACATTGAAGTGTAATAATTGTCAAAATATAATTTGTAATTACAATTTCTTGGAATATCTCTAGACAATCGCACAACTATGTATATTAGTACTTGCTCCAAGATCCGGTTCATCCGACAATCGTTTTGAGGCATCATTTTCAGTTCCAGTGTAAATTTCGAATTTTAAACAAAAGCCAGACACTCCAGAAAGGATAAATAGTTTATATCCCCATTTGTGGGGCTTGAGTGGCAAATATTGTTTCATATGATGGCGAGCTTTTGTGGAACATATTTGTTCATCAATAGAAAGCATTTCCTCCATGGGAATTGAAATAAATTTGGAAGAAAGTGAGTCTATGATGGGCCTCAATTTATGTAGTTTATCATTATTTGCGTCTACCAAATTATCGTTGAAATGCAAATTCTTTCCAATTGCTTCAAATTCATTTACGCTTAGTGTATTTCGCACAATTTCTCGACCGATGATTTCGTTCCAGTATAACCTCGTGTTCGAAATCGAAGCTACTGATGAAATAATGCAAATTCCCAAATATTTCATAAGATTTCTTTTTGAAAAATCAAACGGTTTTGCTGGATTATTCTGAAAACTATACCTTATAGTTTCTTCGACAATTTTGTCCATTAATTCATCATCAAAAAAATATTTAAAATATTGATACGGCGTTTCTAATTTTGTTATTGAATCTGGCAGCACCGAATTTCCTGTAAATGTCGATGGTATATTTGAAATTTTATCTTTTTTCCACAACAACTTTCTGACTTTGGAAGATGCTGAATTAGGTTTATTTTGTGATGTAGTAGGTTCTGTTGATTCTACTTGATCATTCGGACGATTGTTTGATATTGAAGATTCTTCAATTGATTCTATTTGAGTAATATTTAGTGGAGGCACAAGAATTGTCAATTCAGAAATATTATGATTTTCTAAATAATTATCTAGCAATGACTCCGAAACAATAAGATTATCTTCCTCATCGCTCGCGTCATCTAATTCGTCATCACTGCCGGCAGGTATGTTTTCGATTAAGTCGAATAAGGCATCGCTATCTAATTTTTCCAAATCTATTCTTTCAAGGCCCATTTTTGTATATGAAAGGCATCTAAAATTAAAAATATATATATAAATACGTATTCTAACTAAAGTACTAAATATAAGCATATACAACTGCATGCTGATTCATATATGAATCATCCAGTATTTGTCGTATAAGAGAAATAAATACAAATCAATTCAAGATCTGACATCACGACATAATTCTCTAGAATATGTATATACATACAATACAATTACATAATAAAATTTAGACATACCTTGAAGACGTAAAGGAAGATATTTGTTTGCAAAGTAGCACAAAGTCACTACCCGTGTTGACCAGTCGAAAGATCGATACAAAATGGTCAATACAAGTTTAGGGATTATTTTTTGACCTAACATCTGGTGGGTGGTTGGTTCACAATGGAATCGCCATGCATTCAAGTAAAAAAATTCGGGTGTGGCCAACCCATGACTTTATCCATATATTTGAGGAATACAAAGAGTCACGAAATTAATTTTTTAATGTTGAATGCGCCGCGCGTATGTAAAATACGATTTTCGGCATATATTCAACTACCACTTCCGGTCGGCGGTTTTTGATCAAAACCTTATCAACTCTTAATTTTTATATGAAAATTATAAATATAAATTTTCGACAAGATAGCCGGAGCAGTTTCAGAAATATTCTGTGGTAAACTTTTTGACAAAAAAAACCTACTTCCGGTTGACTGATTTTAATGATTTATTTTTTGCTAAATAGCAATTTTTCTCGAAATTGCAAAATTACAATATTGTGACGATACTACATATTTAAAAGGCCGAAAAAAATAAAAAAAACAACAAATCGTTCAAGAGTAAACTGCCACTTTCGCTCGTCAGAAGTTAACTAAAATCACAGTATCTCTTACGGCTAACGTGAAAACTATAGATATGAAATTTCGACAAAATTCCCGGAGCCGTTTCGGAAATATTCTGTCGTAAACTTTTCGACGAAAAAAAAAAACCTACTTCCGGTTGACTAATTTTAATGATTTTTTTTTTTTTAAATATGATTTTCTCTCAAAACTACAATATTACAATATTGTGACGATACTACATATTTAAAAGGTCGAAAAAAAAAAAAAACAAAAAATCGTTCAAGAGTAAACTGCCATTTTCGCTCTTCAGAAGTTAACTAAAATCACAGTATCTCTTACGGCTAACGTGAAAACTATAGATATGAAATTTCGACAAAATTCCCGGAGCCGTTTCGGAAATATTCTGTCGTAAACTTTTCGACGAAAAAAAAAAAAAAAACTTCCGGTTGACTAATTTTAATGATTTTTTTTTTTTTTAAATATGATTTTCTCTCAAAACTACAATATTACAATATTGTGACGATACTACATATTTAAAAGGTCGAAAAAATAAAAAAAAAAAAAATCGTTCAAGAGTAAACTGCCATTTTCGCTAGTCAGAAGTTGACTAAAATCACAGTATCTCTTACGGCTAACGTGAAAACTATAGATATGAAATTTCGACAAAATTCCCGGAGCCGTTTCGGAAATATTCTGTGGTAAAAGAATTTTAGAATTTTCTACAAGAAAAAAACCCTACTTCCGGTTGACGGATGTTGACCAAATTCCTTATGGCTTTTACACCTTACGTAAAAATAATAGATATGAAATTTCAGCTTGATAGCCTTGATAGTTTCGGAGAAAACACACATACAGACACACACACGCATAAGTACACAGACACACAGGCATACAGACATTTTTTAGAAATCATGAAAACGTGATCAGTGGATGATACTCGATACAAATCAGTAAAAATCTCTTCCTCACAAAGTTATATGCAAAAATGTACAGCGATGCATATATGAATCACTATGCACTGTAGGGTTAATGTATATCTACTTTGCAGGTGAAAAATCACGACAGATTGCCAGATACAATATGTTTGTCATGTGAATCCAAACTCAAATTGTTCACCAATTTTAAAAATACCTGCACTAAAAATGATGAAATGGCAAGACTAAAACTAACCAAATGCTTGGATATTAAAGTGGAAGAAGTGTTACTAGACGATTTGGTTTGGGAAGATGAGGGTTTTGATCAAAATTTACAACCGTGTAAGTCACCTGTTGATGGTGAAAGTGATTCTGAAAAAATTACTACCAACGAAGTAAATAATCATCCACCCAATCTGTGCAATACACAATATAATGATGAACAAAAATATTCACCGGTAATATTTCTATAGTGGTGTAATTTAAATTATTAGTTTAGCTTTATCAAAATATTGATTCATAGAGTTGATGTAGAATTTCATTTATCTTTTGAAGAGTATTGTTTATAAATATAATGTTTTGATTTTCAGATGGACATAGAAAAATTAAACACACATGTGAATCCCCAACCTGGGAAAAAACCATACAAATGTGAAATTTGTTTAAAATGTTTTGTAGGAAAACAAGTCTTAGAACTACATAAGACCATTCACACTGGGGAAAAACCATACAAATGTGACATTTGTTCAAAAAGTTTTGCAATAAAGTTTAGATTAATGGGACATATGAGAATTCACACTGGGGAAAAACCATACAAATGTGACATTTGTTCAAAAAGTTTTGCAATAAAACAATCATTAAAAGGACATATGATAATTCACGCTGGGGAAAAACCATTCGAATGTGAAATTTGTTCGAAATGTTTTGCAATGAGCTCCAATTTAAGACGACATATAAAAATTCACACTGGGGAAAAACCATACAAATGTGAAATTTGTTCAAAAAGTTTTGCAAGAAAATATAAATTAACATTACATTTGAGAAGTCACACCGAAAAAAAACCATACAAATTTGAAATTTGCTCAAAAAGTTTTCCAGTAAAAAATACACTAATAGAAAATATGAAAATTCACGCTGGGGAAAAACAATTTGAATGTGAAATTTGTTCGAAATGTTTTGCAATGAGGTCCAATTTAACACGACATATAAAAACTCACACTGGGGAAAAACCATACAAATGTGAAATTTGTTCAAGAAATTTTGCATTAAACAGCAATTTGAAAAAACACATGAGAATTCACACTGGGAAAAAACCATACAAATGTGAAATTTGTTCAAAAAATTTTGCATTAAACAGCAATTTGAAAAAACACTTGAGAATTCATACTGGGAATTAACAATACAAATGTGAAATTTGCTCAAAATGCTTTGCAATTAATCACAGTATTGTAAAATCGAAAAATAAATTAGTAAAGCAAAGTTTTGGCAGTTTTCGCGATATGCCATATTTACAGCAAAGCAAACGAAAATGTTAAACCGAATATGCATTACATATCAACCAACAATTGCAAAATATGCATAGATCTGGAGATATAGTAGAAAAGTCAGTAATGATCTAAATGGATATCGTAAAATCCAAAAAAAAATTCGTAAAGCTAAGTAAGAATGGACCGATTAAGAAAGACCGATGTGCTGACCGATGCCCATTCTGGTGACAGATTTAATTTACACAAAAAATTAAGGAAATAGCTGGCATCCATAAAAAACGCATACATACATTCTTAGAGGCGGTGTGAATTGGTGTAAAACATAGAATAATTATTGGCAACTTCTACTGGAATCAAAAAGCTGAAGTTCAACTTGATAACCCAATAAAACCCAAAAACTGAAGAATTTTAAGTCAGAAAAGGTATGGTGAGACAGGCATATGTTATATCACCCATACTTTTCTGTTGAATAATAATTCAGCGCAGCAATTTCTGGTCTCGACGGGGGGATCAAAATAAATGGTAGGGTATTATATATTTATGTATTATATACTCATTCCAGAGACCGATAAGAAGAAGATTCGAAAGACTTGTAGTGGGACCACACAAGCGTACTTACTCGCGTGAATTTGTGGATTTTATAAATATCTACAGAGACAACGAGTCTTTGTGGAATGTGAGGTCGTCAAATTACTGTAATAAACAATCACGCAATTCGGCATACGATATACTATTTGTACAAATGAAAAAAATCGAGCAAAATGCTGAAAGGGACTCTGTGGTAAAAAAATTAATTCCCTGCGTATCGGAAGGAGCGAAAAAAATTCACATATCTACGGCAAGTGGCAGTGGACTAAGTGACAAATACATATATACCAAGATTGTGGTATTTCAGCGTGTTGTCTTTTTTAGATGACCAATTTGTGCCTGTGAATTCAAATATGGATAACGATTACAGTAATATCAATAATACACAGGTTAGAATATTATTTATTATATATATGTAAGTTTATCTATAGCAGTGGTCTCCAAACTCAATAAGGGTGTGAGCTATTTATAAACAAAATAATAATTGAAAAATATCTTGAAATAAGTGTGAGTAAAAGTAAAAATAATTAGTGAAAAGAATGGCATACATACAATGAAGCGCCCATTCGTCTATGTAGAGTCGTAGACGAACCGGTATTAACATGATAGCTGATGATACGATTACAATTTCAGGTTAGAGCAGTGAAGCCACTGGATTTGAAGCCATTGGATTGTTGCTGATTGACTTTGCCGACATTGCTGCCAGAATGGATTACCTAATAACCAACGTTATGAAAGTTAGAACGGAGCCTCGTGGATATAGGTAGCCCTAATCGGGCAGAACCATATTGTACATACAACAGCAGATCGTCAACAATGGTATTATTATTAATTGATCATATTAATGCGAATAATGTTGGTATTTTATTTTTGATGTCCAACCACGCCTCTATCCCAACTATTCTGTAAAAAAAAAAAGTGTTCTATGTTTGATTACGATAATAATGAATTGAATGACCAAGAGACTGACTGTACATATCCGATATGATGAACGTGAATTTATTTACCTGTAAAAGCGAATGGTTCAAATTTCATAAGAAAATAATTGTTTAAACTTAAGGGTTGTATTCTTAAATGGGACGTAATTGCTCGCACTTTGAATGTGATTATAATCACTGGAACTATTTTTATTTTGCCATCAGTAAAATTTTCAATGAAAATATTTTGTATACATATTTGTCCGAACGAATAATGTTACAAATGTATATTACTTGTAGTTCTGGAGCAACGATTGAATAAATGTATTACTACCCACACCCCTACTAATACACTTCTTTATCATATGTAAACACATATTGCCTTTTAAAACAATCTCTCAATATATATTTATCATAAAAATTTATGGATTGATTGCAGCTCGATATAGAAGAACACTGATCAGTCAATTTTTAATGCGATGTTCGCTGGAACTGAAAGGGCTCGCTAATCTCGGCGAGGAACTCACGCAGAACTCTACTCTGGCAGAAACATATTGTACATACAACATCAGATCGTATGATTATTTATTTATTTAATTATTTAAAATACATGGGCAGGCGGCATAGCCGATGGAGCCCAGGGGTCTGACATAATTTATACATTTATACAATTCTTAATTATTTCTATTTGAAGGATTACAAAAATCCATTTGTGTTCAAAAACTTATCAAGGTGATTTTTAAATAGATTTGTATTTTCGGAAATAACTAGCTGATTTGGTAGATGGTTCCAAACTTCGACCACTCTATTTGAAAAAAATGAGTCTGACAATTTTGTTCAATTTTTCTGCGTTTTTATTGAAAGCAAGGAGGTTTTTCATTGGGCATTTATATTTATTATTTATTATTTTGTAGACTTCTAATAGATCGCCTCTTAATCTTCTCGTCTCCAAAGATGTGAGACTCATTTTCTTCAACCTTTCATTATAGGATAGTGATCGAAGTTCAGATGGCATTTTTGTTATCCTTCTTTGAACCCTTTCTAAACATACAATGTCTTTTTTAAAGTTAGAGTTCCAAACATTTACAGCAAATGCTAGTTTAGGTCTAATATACGATTTATAAATTTTTGACAGCAACTGGATACTAAATGTCTTAAATACACGTTTGATAATATATATATTAAAGAATAACACTTATTTACTAAGGAGTTAATATGAATAGACCATTTAAGGTCTTTTGTGATAACAACAACCAGGTCCATTTGAGATGCAACTTTTGGGACACTCACATTATCAATTAAATAACGGATTTGGGGGTTTGATCGGCCTAGGTGTAAAACAGAGCACTTAATAATATTTAAAGATAATAGCGATGTTTGGCACCATCTATTTATAGAGTTTAGGTCATCCTGTAAACTGTTTGTACCTGGAGAGACGGGAAAAAAAAGTTTAATGTCATCAGCAAATATGGAATTGTTAGATTTAATTTCACTCACATTGTCACACGTATAAATTATGAATAACAATGGGCCCAATACGGAACCCTGTGGAACACCACTGAGTACCGGCAATGTATCTGACAAACTGTCGCCGATACGAACGGTAAAACTTCTTAATCTAAGAAAACTGCCAATCTAATTTAGTAATTTACCTCTAACACCAAAGTGGTCGAGTTTTTTCATAAGACGTTCAATGGGTACTCTGTTGAATGCTTTTTCGAAATCAAGGTAAATTACATCATATTGTTGTCCAGATTTAGTGACCATTCGTTGGCAGTCAAAAGCATGTTGCTTACAACTGACCTCCCTGGGAGGAAACCATATTGGGTAATTGGTAGAATGTTATTTTCTTCTGTAAACTTTAGTAATTCCTTGGCAATGATTTTTTCCATACATTTTAATAATATTGGTGACAAACAAATGGGGCGATAATTAGAAGCATTTAGTTTGTTGCCCTTTTTATAAATGGGAACAACAATTGATGTTTTCCATTCAATCGGTAGTGATGCCGATTGGAAGGACTCATTAAAAAACTTAACTAGTATATTGCATAAATTGGCAGAGGTTTTTTTTTAATAATATTGAGGGCAAGTTGTCGATACCTGGGGCTGAGTTCTCTTTAAGACCAGATATTGTTTCTCAGATACCTTTCTTGTTGAAATTGATGTCTGTGATTTCGTTGGGATTGCGTAACTGGGCTGAGAGGATAGGTAATCGGTCGATTGGTTCTTTGATATAAGTCTTGTTAAAATGAATTTGCAACCAATTTTGGTTCAGTTGTAAGTATGTCGTTGTCATCGTTTATAGTAGATATTATTATTTTAGATTTAAGGTTTCTATTAAGGTATTTAAGAAAAGTTTTATTATTTTGGGATACAACTGTTAATTCAATAGTCCCGCTTGGAATTTCTGATTAACGCCGTGACTTCATTATTTGCCTTCCTATATTTTGGGTAACCTTCGGGTGGTTTGCACTTCGTATAGATATTCCACAGCTTACGTTTGATTTTTATTTTATCTAAAATTATTTTGTTTATCCAAGGTTTATATCTTGCTCTGAATTGCTTCATAATTGGAACAAACATAGAAATCCCTTTATCTAAAATATTTTTTATGGCGATCCACTTTTCTTGAATGTCTAAATCATTTTCCAAAAACTCCCAATTGCTATCTGATATAAATTTATTAAGCATTTCGTAATCTGCCTTGTTAAAATTTCTAATCTGTTTTTTAGTTGAATCTTTCTTCCGTTGGGAATCATTCCATTGAATTGTAGAGTTTATTACTATGTGGTCACTTTTACCAATCGGAGCATCTGGTAAAATGAAAGATAAAAAATCTCGCCAGCATCAATGATTTGCTTTCTCAAAGGCCCTGTTATAAAAACGACCATATGTACATAATTTTCTCCTTTCGGTACAAATTTATGGCTCACCTTTATTTGGGCCTTCTCTTCCTCTGTAATATTTGCAAAGTTTTGGCTGTTAAGTGCCTCCACTAATTTAACCTCGTCCTGTGCCATTTCAATAGGTACGCCAAATATTTTTATTCTGGGCAGCGTTTGGTTTGTTAACTTTGTTAACATTCCCTTTTTGTGCACACTGCATGTCGAGAAGCAGTGATTAATTAATTGATTTATGCAGGTGCACAGCAATACGTCAGTGTAACACGAACAAATAATGAAGACTGATGTTCATGATGTTCATATTTTTATTTTTATTTATTTTATTTTATTTATAAACAGGTTTTTAGCCCAAAATATAATTACATATACATACATATCAAAATTAAATACATACATATATAAAAAAAAAAGAAAAAAAGAGTATTAAAAGATACATAAAAGTTACACAGAGTATAATATAATATAATAAAGAAAAAAAAAACATTAGAAAATCAAACAACAAAAAAAAAAATAATACTATAATTTATAAGTCTTTAGTTTGATTACAAACTGCGCCAGGCTGATGTTGAAAATGTCAACATCAGTCGACAACGAATCAAATAATTTGAGAGCAGTAATCACCGGGCTGGACCCCATAAGCATTGTTCTGTACCCGGCACCACAAATAGCTCGTGACCCGTGCACGACAATAAACATCCGAGTGTAAAGTTGCAGACGCTCTAGTATTTCCCCATTGAACAGATGTCCATTTATAATCATGAACATATGTTTCAACAGAGATACTTTCCTCCTCCACTCCAAAGACCTCATGCCAGTCATACCCCTAACGAATTTTGTTGGGAAGAGAAAAGGGTAGTAGCCGTACATCCTCTTATATATGTAACAGGCAAATTTTTTATCTACCCTTTCCAAACATACCAATGTACGACTGTTCATGAGGAAACCAAATTAACGAATTATATTCAAGTTTCGATAAAACTATGGAATAATAAAGAATCTTAATTACGTCAACATTGCGTAATAACCCAGAGTTCCTTATTAAAAAGGCTAAAAGATTTAATGTTGATTTAACTACATTAAGAATTTGGGAATGGAAATTTAACTTTGAATCAAAAATGACTCCAAGGTCTACAATTTCCATTACCCTCTCCAATGCTACATCATTTATGGAATAGTTGAAAACAGTAGGATTATTAGATCTCGTATAGCTGACCACCCTGCATTTATGAATGCAGAATTCCATATTACTTGTACGAGTCCATTCAACTAATGCATCTACGTCATCCTGTAACAACTGACAAGATTCAATGTCAACCACATTCCTATAAATTTTGAGATCATCTGCGAATAGAAGAATTCTCGAAGAATTAATTACACTACTGACATCATTTATGAAAATGATGAAAAGCAGTGGTCCCAAATTAGACCCTTGAGGCACTCCAGAAAAAAGCAAGAAATGTTTCAGAATTGAAACCACAGAAGTCAACATACTGACTTCTACCTTGAAAGTATGAAGAGAAAAAAAACGATGGAGCTAAATGAGAAACCAAATGAAGCCAATTTCCTAAGCATCACATCATTATCTACCTTGTCGAACGCCTTTTTTAAAATCTGTATAGATGACATCAACCTGAGAACCTAAATCCAAATTCTGAATAATATAATTGCTGAATACTAATAAATTAGTAGTTGTGGAATGCTTCTTCCTAAATCCATGCTGAATGTTTCCAATATATGGATCCACTTTAGCATAGATATATTTATGTAAAATAGTTTCAAATACTTTCGCGAAAGAAGATAGTATTGCCACTGGTCGGTAATTTCCAATAACGTTCTTTGGCCCACATTTATGGACCGGTGTTATTCTAGATTTCTTCCATCTATCAGGAAAAGTATCCGAATTCACCGCCAGATTAAATATGAAAGTTAGTGGTTCGATCAGTTGAGAGGCGAAGCCCGAACAAGAGCTGATGGAATTAAATCTGGACCATAAGAACACTTTGGAGCCAAATTAGTTAAAGCATCTCTTACATCAGATTCATCAATACTATTATGAAATGAAATCAATCTACTATCAACGGATGAATACCTTACTGCATCCATGGGGTCCAGCTTCGGCGAAGTGTCACCATAAACAGATTGAAAGTAATCCGCAAAGGCCTTAGATATACTTCCTTTCCCAGAAATCAATTTATCATTTACATACATCGTCTCCGGAAAGGAATCCACCCGACGCAAATTCCGGATGTAACTCCAAAAACTTTCGGATCCACCCTCATATCTCCCTCCGATTTAGTGATGAATTCACGATGCGCTCTCCTAATGTCAGCCTTAACATCACTCCGACATTCAGAGAATTTAATATAATTAGAGTGATCATTCGTCATCTTCCACTCAGCATGAAGTTTAGCTTTCAATTTTATTTTACTAATTATCGATTTATTAAACCAAACTGGATACTGACGATATGGAACCCGGGCTGACGTTCGAGAGAAACATCGATCATTCAGTGAGTAAACCAACTCATAAAGACACTCCACCGCCCGATTCACATCAGACGCCGACAACACATCACTCCAATCTACATCATTCAGCAAACGACAATACATATCAAATTATACATATCAAGTTATCAATATCAAATTTCCATCGAATTCCTTCTGACATGTTAAAATTATTAAAGTCTACAGATTTATGATGATGATAAAGAGGATAAGCATTACTAATATTTATACATAAAGTAGGATGATAGATGTCCTCTGGCACCAATGGACATGGATCCCTAGATACCATCGTACCATCAAAATCAGAGAGTACCAAGTCCAGGACATCCCCGTGCCCATTAACAATCGTATTGTATTGGTTCAAGCTTAACAAATCTTTAAAAAAACTAAAATCATTTTGAATGTCCGGTGCTGAGTTCAAATTAAAATCACCAATAATTAATATATTTTTTCCTCTAATTACTGGACATTCACATAGTCTATCAAAAAAATCATTAAACATGTACCTTGTGCTCCGAGGGGGAAAGTATACAACACAACAAAAAAAAACAAAATCATAATGTACAATTTTCACTAACACAGCATCATACGAAGCACCAAAGTCAAAAACACAAATTTCACTCGTTACGAGGTGAGCACTGTGGCTATGCGGCTGTACCTGCTCACTCCGTACCGCCAACAAAACACCACCTCCCTCCTACCACGATCCTTCCTAATAACTACATAGCGGTGATCAAAGAGTTCCCCATTACTCACAGAATCATCAAGCCATGTTTCAGTAATGGCAATGACACTATTTCCCTGGCACAGGACGGATTCCAGAAAATTCAGTGTTTTGGTTTTAAGTCCCCTCACGTTTTGATAAAGTACACAAAAATTTTTACTGCCGCCGAGATTTGGGACCGACCTCTCGTTTTGTGGGAAACGTCCAGAGGTATCTGATTCAGATATATGGTTTACATCACTCCTAGATAGCCGTGACCTTTCGTATTGCGGGGGACGGCTTTTTCGATCGACGAAAAAACCATTCTCTCAGCCCAACTCCAAGTGGCCAGAAAGCAGGATCCAGGATTTTTGGAAAATCACCAATTTCAACACTAATCTTGAACGATGTGTGAGCAGAAGATTGGTACACCCTTTCAACAGTGATATCATCGCGACCCAATTTAGAAGAAATAAAATTTTTTACAACATCACAAGTACAGTCATTCTTAAGATAAAATATGTGCAAGTGCTTCTTTATAGGGGCAACTTGCAAAACACTGTCACAGTCACCAGATCCACGTATAAATGGACGCTTTCTAGGCGCAGGAGTAGCGGCAGCAACCTGTGCAAAAGAGCGCCCACCATGTTTTCATTGGGTTGACGGCTCATGCACTTGTGTTATGTTGTGTTGCGACGCGATATTTTGTTCATTTGTTTGTGTTGTTGGGGACGTCGACGGCTGCATTGTTGTCACCAATTCCGACGGTTGAGGTATTTCTTGCAACTGTAGCGATAGCGGTGAAGACGGCGCCAACTCTGATGATGATGACAAATATGGTGTCTGACCAGGAACATTTGATGGAGATGGAGATGAGGTGACCAATCCCTTGATAGTCGACACTTCCTGAAGAAGAGCGCCAAATCCTCTCTCCAACGTGGAAGATCTTGCAATGGTGACGAGTCTCACCACTGACTTTAGGATAACATCCCTTCGTGTGTTCGAGAGCGTATTCGGCCCCATAAGCACGTTCAGGATCTTCTCCTGCAGCTCATCGATTTCACCAAACGACATGTCTGCAGTACGAGTAAACACGTCAGCACAGGTTCACGGTCACGGTATACTGTTGTTGTACTGTCCCAGCACCTCCAGCCATCGGGCAAGTTGTCCTTCCGGTTTCTTGAAGTTTCTTATCCACGTTAGCGCCGAGTGATCTGTTCGCAGGATCAACTGGGTCCCTGCGAGGTAGTGGTGAAAGTGCCGTACCGATTTCACCACACCCAGCAGTTCCTTTCGGGTAACGCAGTAGTTGTTTTCCGTCTTGCTCATCGTTTTGCTGTAGTACCCGATCACTGGTTCCTCCCCTTCCTGTAGTTGGGATAGTACTGCACCGATGCTGTGTTTACTGGCGTCTGTGTCGAGAATGAAGTGGTCGTCGGGTCGTGGATGTGTCATCACCGGGGCCGTCACCAACGCATCCTTCAAGAGGTCAAATGCTTTTTGACACTCCGGCGACCACTTGAAAACACTATCTTTTTCCGTCAGCTTGTGTAGTGGCTTCGTTATCTCGGCGAAGTTACGTACAAACGTCTGTAGTACGTGGCCAGCCCTAAAAAGCTCCTCACGTGTGTTCTCGTTTTTGGGACGCCCCAGTTTCTGACGTCTTGGATCTTCTTCGGGTCGGTGGTGATTCCTTCGGGGGACACTCAATGTCCCAGAAACTCGAACTCCTTGCTGAAAATCTTGCATTTGTCGGCGTTCAGCTTCAGCCCAGCGGCCTGCACCCGTTGCAGTACTTTTTCCAGTTGGTCCATGTGATCCTGGAATGTCCGCCCGTGAACTATGATGTCGTCTGAATTTCCATCAGTACTGCACGTAAATTCGTCAATACCACTGCTGCTGGGCATGTGACACTTACCGGAATTCCCGGATAGTAATGAATCTCGTCATGAACGAAATTTCCAACTGACATTACGATGTTGTTTATTGACACAAAATTGTGTCCAAGAGACATCAATCGGTCTCGCATGTTTGGAGTCAGAAATGTGTTACGAAATACAGTGTCAGTAGCCTCTGTGAAAGTGCGAGCCTTAAACTGTGTATATAATCGAAATTCAAGTTGAGCCAGAGCAACACGATAGAAACTAAATCGGTTGTAATTGACTGGCGGAACTGCGAGCGTTGCTTCTAAGTTTGTTACTTCATATTGAGTTAACAACCCTACTCCTGCTGTTGAGATGGAAGTGATCTGAGCTGATTTACTTGTGATAGATAATGCGCTAACTGCGTTGGTCAAAGATCCAAAACCTGGATATAATGTTTTAAAGATGTCGTCTGCGATCCTGTCCATACCAGTGATATTCTGTTTCACTCTATACGCTTCTGCACGCTGATTATCACGAGCTCTATTACCTCTTCCTCTTCCACGGTTAACCGGTGGTGCTGGTCGTAGTTGCTGTTGTTGTTGATACTCATCCTGCGCTGGAGGTTCTTCATGAACTTGTCCTGCTCCTCTGCGGCCGTTGGGCCTGCGGTAATTGTTTTGTCCTCGATTCATTCTTAAAGATGAAAAGTCGGTTTTCCGGAATACCAGGAAAAACGACTTCTTCAAAAAAACCTTCAGACTGGACTCCCTCCGGGTAGCCTCATTAACGTTTTTTTTTTTTTTTGCTGCCGCTCAGCCATCACGAGTGATTGAGACCCATGATCCTCGTGCGCGTTAAAAAAATAATTACTTGCAAGAGCCTTCTCCGTTAGAGTGACCTCTTTTGGGCACTACAGAGGAGAAGGGGTGTGTGGTGGAGGCGAATCTCCTGGGATCAAGGCTATGATGTCGTCTAAATATGCAAGTACATTGCTCTGCATATCGCCGACGATTTGTTCCGTCAATCGCACGAACGTTGCCGGTGCGTTGCATAGTCCAAACGGCATTACTTTGAATTGAAATAGGCCATGTTCCGTCACGAATGCCGTTTTTTCTCGGTCCTTTGGTGCCACTGGTACTTGCCAATAGCCGCTCTGTAAATCCAGCGTGCCGAAGTATCGCGCTCCGGCCAACTGATCGAGCGTGTCGTCTATCCTCGGGATCGGATGCGAGTCAATCTTGGTGACTCGCTTGGCGTTTAAGCGACGATAATCCACGAACAGATGTGACGATCCGTCCTTCTTATCCGTTGTTGAAGATCCTCGATCAATTGGCGGACTTCTTGTTTCTTGGCTAACGGTGTTCTTCTCGGTGCTTGCTTGACATTATTGGAAAATGAATTTAATTTATGTGAAATTAAATGAAGGTCTTCTAAACCTGAAGTAGAAAAGTGAATAGATTGTAAGACAGGGTTAATAACAGTTTGATTTAATAGATGGTCATTACAACAACTGTCTTTCGAAATATCTAAATTGGATAGAAATTACTACTTAATTGACTTTCAGAAGTTATTGTAGTGTCAACTGAGTACCCTTTGCAACCAGGTTCCATGGTTAATATACCAGTTCCTGATACATACATATACATATATCGTCAATTTTATTATTACAATTAATTGTCAGAGTCGTTGGTTTGTTTAATACGAAAATCCAAGTATTACTATTAGAAAGTTTTTGCCAAATATTCAAGTTTTCTAATGTTTGTTGAATCATACAATTCTTTGGAATTGTCATTGAATTTAATAATTCCGTTTCACATATCGGACGAGCATGAGATATGTATTTTGTTTGGAAATTTCGACAATGTTCTAGAGAATCTGATACAGAGTATTTCAACTTGTTCAGAGAATAAGCTAAATATTTATTAGTAGGATGTATAGAAATATATCCTTTCGCGGTTAGGATTAGTAACGGAATGAGATGATACTACTTAAAAATGTCATGATTGACAAGTGTTGCAGACAATTTGAAAATAATTTTGTCTTTTACATAGTATACATGAACCTCTAGAATGTTTATAAGATCATTTAGATTTTTTATAGTTAATGGTATCGGGTATTCGTTTCCTTTTGGTAGGAATGGTTGTATTGCTAATAACTGTTGCAATAACTGACTAGGGGTAATAACGAAAGGATAGAGAACATTAAATTTTGCAAAAAGTATAGAATTTAATAAAGAATCAATATCTTTTTCAATTTCATCAATGAAGAATATTAAGGAAGATAAATGAGCTGATAATGACTGTGATGTTTCTAATTCAGTTAATTTAGTTTGGGTTTTTCCAATGAAGTTATTGATTTTATCAATATTTTTGTTTCGTCATTTTTAAATATTTTCGTCAAATATTTTGTCGTCTTGATTTCGTCAGCTTGTAAGGCTGTTAGTGTTTGGTTGAAATTAGAAACAGTTGAAATTATTATACTTGTTTGTTCTTTCATCAGATGAACTAATTCGGTTTCGTCTGTATTTATCTGATTTATCGCTTCGTCATAACGAGATGCGTCTTCTGCGTCTAATGTTCCGAATAGACTTTTCACAATAGAACCTATACCATTTATCAATCCTCTTTTAATTCGAATATTTATAGTTTCATTGACACTGTATTGTCCAATTATTTCTGTTAATGATTTTTTTAAATTGTGAATTATCGGTAACTTGACTTGAATGTATTCTAATTTAGTTTTACACAATTTTTGATCTTCGATATTAAGTTTTATCATACAGGAATAGCTAGTCTTTTGAAATATATATTCGGCCAACGAGAGTTTATTTTCTAAATGTGTGATATTATAATGTACTAAAATAATCCATCATGAATCTGTGAAACTGAATTTGGTATACCGAATTTACAAATAAAATGATTTACAAAAGTAACTGCGATAGTTACTGCTTCATGATTCGGTATGGGATAAGCTTGTGAATATTTAGTTAAATCATCTTGTATAGTGAGAATGAATCTATTTCCTTTTTCAGTTAAAGGCAAGGGACCTACTATGTCCATAGCAATTCGTTCGAATGCTTTTGATGATGTCGTAGTTATCTCCATCGGTGGAGTGTAATTTTTACGATCGATTTTTAACTTTTGACATGATTCGCAATTTTTAATATCTTTTTCCATATGTTTCCATTTATACTTTAATTTAATTCGATTTAGGGTTCTATGAAATCCTGAATGTCCTGACATAGGATTATCGTGATTTTCTTTTAAAATCTCCGGTATTTGTTCATGAGTTGGATTAATGATTTTATTATTACAAATTGTTATTTTAATATCTGTATCTTCGAATAGAAAGATTAACATTAACTTAATTTTTTCCCAATTAAGTTTGTCTAGTCCACAACCAATTCTTGGTAAAAGATATTGAATTCATATTATTTTTAATTAAATAATTTTTAAGATTTAATAAACTTATAAATACGTTCTTATATGTGGGCTGTTCCCAAAAATTTTCTTTAGTTACTAGATGAAGAATTTCGTGTTGGCCTTTCTGAATTAATAATACATCTGTTATCTTATTTGATTTTGCTTTCAATTCATCATAGTTTGAAATAATTGATCTAATTTGTTCTGCAAGACCTTGGGACATCTCCAAGTCATTGGAGATACAATGAGCGATGTGATCTTTACGATCCAAAATTGATTCGTCAATTTCAACAAAAGGAAATTCGATTTGATCTAAAGTTTGATAATGAAATTTTAAGAATTCGTCATACGAATCATTTCCTGAAGTAATATGTAAAATTTGCGGATTAATAATTTGAATACGCGATAAGGCGTCAGCGTTAAGCTTCTTTTTTTCTGCTTTATGGACTATTTCATATTCATATTCCTCTAATAATAAACGTCATCGGATCATTGATTTTAAATAACCATTTGAGAGGTAAATGATCTGTTACTAGTGTGAATTTACGTCCATATAAGTAAGGTCGGAAGTGTTTAACTGCCCAAATTATAGCGAGTAATTCGCGTTCGATCGCGGAATAATTACGTTCGGCTTTGTTCATGATTCTAGATGCATAAGCGATTGGAAGATCCTTAGATATTTCTCCTTGTGATAAAATAGCACCGATTGCAAAGTTGCTTGCGTCTGTCGTGAGAACGAATGGTCTGGAGAAATCTGGATATTGCAAAATAGGTTTAGAGATTAATTTATCTCGTAATAATTCAAATGATTTTTGTTGGTCTGTTGACCACTTGAAGATAATATCTTTCTTTAACAGATTTGTGAGTGGCTTGGCAATTTCACTAAATTTATCGATAAATCTACGATAATGGCCTATTAAACCAAGGAATGTCTTTTGCGCTTTTGGGAGTAGGATAATTTTTAATTGCTTCTATCTTAACTGGGTTAGGTTCGACACCTTTTTCTGATACAATATGACCAAGATGCATATTTCTTTCCTAAGGAATTCGCATTTGTCAGGTTGTAACTTTAAATTATGTTGGTCGAGTCTATTAAAAATTTCCTCTAGTTTATCGTTATGATCGATTAACGAGTGAGCGTAGATGACTATGTCATCGAGATAAAGAAAACATTTTATTCCTTGAAGATCGCTAAGGACTGAGTTCATCATCCTTTGAAAAGTGGATGGAGCATTTTTTAAACCGAATAGCATTCTTAAAAATTCGTAGTGACCCAAGGGGGTACTAAGGGGGATTTGATGGAATCCCGAAGCAAGATCAAGAATAGTGAAATATTTCGAGTGACCTAATTCGTCCAGAATATCAGTTATATTCGGGAGTGGATATGCATCACCAACAGTGATGTCATTTAACTTTCGATAATCGATAACGACTCTCCATTTTGCTTTTCCTGAAGCATCTGGCTTTTTTGAAACGACCCAAACTGGGGAAGACCAGGGGAAATTAGAGGGCTTAATAATATCTTGATCTAGCATGACTTGAATTTGACTATTTACTTCTTCTTTGTGAATCTGAGGATAACGATACGTCTTAGTAAAAATTGGTGTATGGTCACCAGTAGAAATCGCGTGCGACGTTACCGTCGTGTGGGTAAGCTCGTCGTTTTCTAAATGAAATAAATGGTTATAATAATGATCTGTGCGAATTGTTTTATGCAATATATGATTTCTAGATAGATCGATTTTTTGAGTATCAAAAGAAAGAACTTGATACTGATTCATCGGAATTAAATTAACATTTATTTGATCGAGTTCAATGATCTCGTCGTTAGTATTGATAATTGAAGTCACGGCTTTAGCATTCTTTGTTACTTTGACAATGGATTTGCACAGGAATACTCCTTCTGGTAATCGAATTTCCTTGATGAGTCCTTCTTGGATCTCTGGGTTTGCAATGTTTCTGATCTAGGTTCAAGTTTAATTCTAACTGTTTTATAATACGGATTTGACTGAAAATTAAGCCTTTTTGATTTACATGGTTCACTATTCATAATAACTTTAGAGGCTTTCTTACGGATAAGCTCAACTTCGTGTTTAGGTGACACGGATAACGTACGAGTAACTGCAGACTCCTTTGTACGTTCCAAACCGGATTCTTTCGGTTTATTACATCCGAAACCAAGATTAACATTTGGTTTGCAGTATTTCAAACTGGATTTTACCAATGAAGTAGTTAGAACTGATTTGGTAACGGGAAGTTCCGTATGCAAATCAACGACTTCTGACTCAAATAACAAGTCATTTTTACGTTGCATGGGGTTGACATCGTTATTTTTAACAATATTCGGGATTTGACCGAATCGAATAGCGTATTCCGTATTATATACTTTAAATGTTTTCGTTCTGAGACTAATCTCTGCTTCATGTTTAATAATGAAGTCCATCCCTAATATGCCGTCATATTTGAGATTAAATTTTTTATAAATTAAATGAAATTTATGGGTTAATAGATTGTTACATAAGCTGAAAGTAAGATCACAGTTCCCTATCGTTCTAGGTGGTGTATTCTGTGTATCAATTCCGATTAAATTTATGATTTCGTCATCATATACTGGAGTTTTGTCTTTTAAGACATAATTCATTACTAATGATACATTTGAACCTGTATCAACCAATAGCCTAAGTTTACCATTTTCAGCTTCTAACGTTTCTATTTCTATGTAGGTATGGGCATTTAAATTTAAAATTCTGCCTTCGATGATTTTACTGTCCCCGACATGGCAGTCGTTCGAGGACCTAACCCGTTTAAATGATTTCTATTATTATCCGTTTTTTGTTTCCGACAATCTTTATTCATATGACCCGGTTTCTTACAATAGTGACAAATTATTGAAGGATTTTTATGAACATTGAGGTGTTATGATTGAGCCAAGTGATGGTTAGATTTATTTTAATTGAATTGAATTTATTTTGGGTTATTCGGGAAAATATTATTATTACGTGATGTAAAAGAATTGTTCTGATTACGTGGAATGACTGAATTGTTAGTATTCCGATTAGTGAAATTGTTTGAACGTGATGTGTAACTATTAGTTGAATTGTGATATTTATTTGATTCGCGATGATGGGCTACTTGTTGGTAGTTAAGAGTTTTATCTTCCTCTATTGCATATTCTGCAGCTTCTTCGTAAGATTTAGGATCTCTACATTTTAAAAGTGTTCTATATTGAGGTAAGATGCCTAACATAAAAGCTTGAAGGGATAATTCTTTTACCATAGCTAGTTTCCCTGTTATTTCTAGCGTGACTACTGTTTCGGTGTTATCTAATCTGATAAGGTTACTGTCATGTTCTATCTTTTGTGTAAATACAGTTATTGTTTCATTCGAATTTTATTTTATAATTGATTGAAACTTTTGGTTTTGGTTTGGTTAGGTAAATTGAAATCGGGCGAGAAATTCTTCCCAAGAACTGGTTCCTTCATATGAGGGGTAATCGATTCGCTGACGGCCCATTAACTCCTGCCGACTATGGTCGTAAACGGGTGACTCATTCAGCCGTGACGGAGTTTATTATGAAAACGATGGTGGCCCACCATCGACTTTGTCAATCACCGCAACCTGTTCTAGATGTAGTCGTAAAAACGACTGTGAATCATCCTCGACTTTGTCAATCACCGCAACCTGTTCGGGATGTAGTCGTAAAAACGACTGTGAAGCACCCTCGACTTCGTCAACCGATATTAGCTGTGACAATAGCTTTTTTACTTGCTCTAGTTAGGCACGTAAATCGCTCTGTGCCAAAGTATCCGTCCGTCTCGGTGTAGTCATTGTCCCAGCAATTGACCCGCTTGGACAGACCTCCTCCCGATTCGGCTCCTTTTGTGGTGTCCCCTGAATCGCTGGTGACACCTGCTTGCCTTTCTTGACCATTCTGACACCAGTGTAGCGTGGACAGGAAGTGTAGTTCCGTAAACGGAGAGAAACGCAGCAGTATGGTTGCAAGTGGTTTATTGGTTGAAGCCGAACGGTCCGTTCGCTCCAAGCCGCCGAGCCCGAATGGCTTCTGTGGCAAACAGCGCCTGTATTTATACCAGGCGATCACAGCGCCATTGGTCTATTTTGAGTGTGGTTTAATATCCTCTGTAAGTCCTGTTTCTACGTCATCATTTTGCTTTTGTTTATCTCCCTTATGAGATTTTAGAAGATGAAGATAGAGGAAGTGTTTGGCTAAAGTGCTCCATATAGCAGATATTAAGGCTAAACTCCATCCAAATGTCTTATATAACAATGTGCCATTTAATACCATATTTCCTAGTAATTTTAATCCCATAATTACAAAGATGATTCCTGTAAAACCTGCGATGTTAACAGAGAACTTCCAGCATGCACCGTATATTCTGGTTATAAATGATTCTTGCAATGCATCAATAGTTTTGCTATTGAATAATCCTTCCATACTGAGACTCTGATGATCTATGATGTTGCCCCTTACAGATGAGGTTATGATGTTCTCAATTGCTGGCTTCTCCATAGGAAATATAAGCTTCCTCTGGTAAGACTCTAATTCTGCGATGCTATAAAGTCCTGATGTCATTAGATTGCTTGTTTTAGTATATGTCCAGTCTTTTTCATTGGACTCCGGTTCTAGATTAATATGTGATGGTACTAATACAGGATGAGGAGTTAGTTGCATCCATCCTTCAGAAAATTTATACAAAGGGGGTGCCAGTGGGTTACATTCTATCTCAGTACCTAACTCTACAAGTATTCTCGTTCTTGGTTTCAAAAACATGGTTTTATTTTTATACAACACTGGTATTTCTTGATAGCAGGACTTGCTTTTATTGAGAGTTACTATAACAGGATTGCATTTCAAAAGATATATCGATTCTCCTCTTAATAGAGCAGTAGTCCCAGGAGTGTGAGTGTAGGCCCATGCAAATTCTTCAGGAGATATGAATGCTATGGATACTAATTGATTTAGTATCTGATAATTTTGTTGGCAGATCTTATATCTTAAATTTCGATACATTTCTTGAAGTTGTCCAGAAAAATGCTTTTCTATGTATACAAATACTAGAATAGATCTATGTTTTCAGAATCAATGGAAGACCCTTCATAGCGAAATATTCCTGATATAGAGATAATAACAGTTAATTTAGGATGATCAGTCTCATAACCATGGTGTCCACATATTATGGATTCCCCTTTGAGACCTACAGCTAATGCCTGCTTCGAATTGTTAACAACTATAACATCTTGCATTGAATTCGATTTATATACGAAAGCTAATCCTGTATATATTAGTATATGAGTAGATTGCCCGCAATGCTGGTCATATGATTTTGGATCCCAGTACAAGTATCCATACTCAGGATCAAAGCCTGATCCTTCGTTAACATTATAATTGTATCCTGATGATATAATTAACCTAGAATCCTCTACAGAAATCTTAGCATTGACATCTCTCAATGTAATTTTGACACTCGATGTCCCAAAAAATCAACTTCCGTTGCGAACAGTCGGCACTTGTCGGCGTTCGGTTTTAGACCGGCGGCTTGCATTTGTTGCAAAACCTGTTTCAGCTGCTCCAGATGTTCCTCGAAAGTGTGACTGTGGATGATGATGTCGTCCAGTTAATTCAAATAGTCCGAATGGCGTGATGATCGCTGTTTTCGGAATGTCTTCAGGTGCCACTGGTATCTGGTGATATGCTCGTGCCAAATCTATAGTGCTGAAGATTTTCGCGTCCTGCATCCGATGTGTAAAGTCTTGAACTTGTGGTATATAGGGTAGCAGTCCGGTATGGTTTGAGCGTTGAGGGCTTGTCCAATTGCTCTTGGATGGCCTGCAAATTCCGCTTTCCAACAGTTTGTTGAATTCGGCGCGAGCTGCTTCCAAAGTGTCCGGTGCGAGTCGGCGAGCTTTGGAAGTTACGGGGCGACCTTTAGTTTCAATGATATGTTGCACATTGTGTGTCGTTGTTTTCCGTTCCGATCGTGGTGTAGTGACCGATGGAAGTTCGGCCCTGACAGCCGCAGCGAGCGGACGTGTTCCGCTGACCGCTCCCACCGCTGACCACTGCCTGCTACCTGCTAGCTGCTACCTGCCCCGCACCATCGAGCCCCCGCTTCAGCCCCGCTGACAGCTATCGTCGCGTAGGGCTCCGTCCGCCGCAGCGCCCCTCTCGGGCTTCGCCCCTGCCTCCTGTCTTACGACCCGTGCGCCCCATTGTACGCCCCATAGGGCTCCGCCCCCTGTGCCAAGCGCCCCACCTGGGCTTTGTCCCCTCAGCACTGGGTTTTTCCCCAGTTTGAGTCACCGGCAAAACCCGGCTACCTGGGAGCGACCCACGCGCCCACGTCCACCTGCAGCGCAACATCACCGTGCGCACTGCCCAACACATTGAACCCCTTCCCCCCCACCCACAATGACCTCCGCTTAAATGGCCGAGGCAAATAAAAAGACTGCCGTCGAGGCTAGACTGCTCCGCAGTCAAGTTAAAGTAAGTATGGAGAAATCCCCCTTCCTCGACAACACACCAAAACAAAAAAAAAACCAAAACACACGCCGAAAACCGCCCTCAAAGGAGCACTCCCGCTCTCCGTCCCACTCAAAGGAGCGTTCCCGCTCTCCGTCCTACTCAAAGGAGCGTTCCCGCTCTCCGTCCCACTCAAAGGAGCGTTCCCGCTCTCCGTCCCCCTCAGACTCAGATCCCACCCATTCTGGCCCCCATGAAAAACCGCTTACGCACGCGGAAACTATTTCTGAGTGCGCCGAGCGTGCACGAGTCCTGATGGACACCGTCATGGACGTGCTCATCACGCCATCCACCATTAGCCCTCACCTGTCCCAATCGGAAACCGTGCTTCTCACAAGGATGTATGCTGGAGTTCTCGCGGCTTTCGAGACCATCAGTCAGTCACACTCATCCTCCCCACCCTGCCCCCGCCGCTGTCAGCGATCGCTCGATCGAAGATCGAGTGGTGGCAACCATCGGAAAAAGCCCTTCCGGGATGGTGAAAGCCATCACGGAGTCCTCCATCGCCGCCATCAAAAAGGCGGCCAAAGTCACCCCAAACCCTCCATCAGCCCCGCGGCCGAAGCCAGGCCCCGCCTCTTACGCGGCTAAGGTAGCATCCGAGCCGGCAAGGTCCATGCTGGTGGTCACGAAAGTGACCACCGATGGCAGCCAGACTTCCGAGTCCACTCGGAAGGACATTATGAGTGCATTAAACCCCGCAGCTGACGGCTTTCAAGTCGTCAAGCTGCGAAAACAAAAGCAGGGCTCCGGCGTTTACCTCTCCGTTCCGCAGACACAGGCGGCGCGCCTGGAAAAGTCCCTACACGACAAAGGCTTCACGGCCCAAGTCGATGAAAAAAGACTGCCCAGAGTGCGCATCCTGCACGTCCCCTCCACACTCGCGGACAAACCAGAGGAGCTGAGAGCCGCTCTTACCTCTCAGAACCTCGGGGGCGTCCCCCTTTCCCCGGCTGACGCGGCGAAAATTTGCGTCAGCCACAAATTTGGCCCGAGGGGGGCCAAGACGGTCCACGTCGTTGTATACGTGCCCGCAGCTGCGCGCGCAAGCGGCTTCTCGATACCGGGGTCGCGTACCTCGGCTGGAGTAGCTGCCGAGTGCGCGACTTCACCGGCGTCGCGAGGTGCGCCAATTGCCTGGGCTACGGCCACGGCAAAAACACGTGCTTCGCGAAGAAGCCGACCTGCATACACTGCAGCGAGGTCGGCCACACAAAGGAGGACTGTCCCTTAAAGACAACCCTCCAGTACGCAAGTGTCCGGCCTGCACAATTTACAGAAAGCCGTCCGACCATTTCTCGGAGGACCGTGACTGCCCGGCCCGGAAACAGGCCGAGCGGAATGCAATAGACAGGACGGACTACTAGCCGGCCAGTCACAAAATAATAAGTTTAGGATCGGGCAGCTCAACCTAGGTGGGTCCGCCCGGGCGACGCAGGAATTGCGGCAGCTCATACATGAGCACAAGCTGGATTTCCTGCTTATACAGGAGCCGTACCGCTTTGGCGCCACCGTCTGCGGTCTGGACGGCGACGTCACGGTCGCGGTCGGTGGCCCCAACCCAAAAGCGGCGGTCGTTTCTGCGGTGCCCGGCGCGCGTGGTGGTTCTGCGAGAAATCTCAACGGACCATCTCGTGTGCGCGGACGTATCCTGGGGGAGCGGCTCGATATGCCTTATCTCCCAGTACTGCCAGTACGAGGACGACCTCACTGTGCATACTGGGCAATTAGCTTTTGCGTTGGACCGCTTAGCCGGACGCCACTTGGTGATTGGCTGCGACTCCAACGCTCACTCTGACCCCACAGACCTTAAAGGGAGAACGATGGAGGAATTCATCGCATCCTTTGATCTAAACATATTGAACGACCCCTACGGCCCGCCGACTTTCAGCGGGCACGCGGGCTTCACGTCACATATAGATCTGAGCCTCACCTCTCGCAACCTACTCTTTTCGACGAGCGAGTGGGAGGTGCACGCTGATGCGTCGACTTCCGACCATCGTCTAATTACCTTCGCAATCGGCAAGGCCGAACCCCCCCCGACGGCGTCCAGCGTCCTTCCTCCGCTCTTTAACACCAGGGGCGCTGACTGGGAGAGCTTCAGTCGTAGACTCGGAGCGCTCCTGGAACATGCGCCTCTAAACTCCCAAACCGACGACCCACACGCCGAAGCGGCGACTGTTCAGGAATACCTGACAGATACCGCCGAAAGCTGCCTGGGCCGTCGGCGTCCCCGTCGCCCCCAAGATTCCCCATCGCCATGGTGGTCTCCCGCTCTCACCGAGCTGCAGAGAGATTTCAGGAGGGCGCGTCACGCCCTCCAAAAAGCGCGGCGCACTCGCGGGCCGGATGACGATCTGATTGCCGTCCGTACTGCGGAGCTCCGAGGGAAGCGTAAAGCCTACCTCAACGGTATAAAAACCGCCAAAACACAGAGTTGGCGTTCCTTCGTCTCGCTACAGGCGGACGGAGGAATGTGGGTACCTGCGTACTACATGGTGCGCAGGAACAGGACGGGCTGTCGGGTCCTCTCAACGCTGAGAACCCCAGCCGGGAGCCCCGCGCCCGTCTCCGCATCACAGATAGCGGAAACGTACGTGGACGCCCTCACGATGAGTGACGATACGTCCACGGACACTATCGAGCACAGGCAAATCAGGTCGGAGGTTCTCACCGGCCCGCGGACCGGCGTCCGCTGCTCTCTTCCAGAGAGGAGAGGTGGAGGCCGCCTTCGGCAGACTAAAATTCGGTAAGGCCCCTGGTCCCGACCGCCTCGACAATGAAACGTTGAGGCGGTCGTGGTCGGCGGCCGGACCGGAACTCCTCACTCTTTTCCAAAGATGCGTCGAAAGAGGCATCTTTCCCACCTGCTGGAAGAACGGTCTCCTGACCGTCATTCCAAAGCAGGGCTCCGATAAACCCCGGACGACCCGAAGGCTTATAGACCCATCACCTCCTCCCCGGCCTCGGCAAGGTGTTGGAGAGGCTGATGGCAAATAGGCTGCTACTACACCTCAAAACAACCGCCCTCTGCACCCGAATCAATTCGGTTTTACAGCAGGTAAGTCCACGGAGGACCTTCTGTCCGCTATCCTTACCAAAGTCGAGGATAGCAAATATAAATACGTAGCAGCCATTATGCTAGATATATCAGGCGCCTTTGACAGCGCCTGGTGGCCGGTGTCCTGAACGAGCTGAAGCTCCGAGGGATACCCGACAATCTCTATCAGCTCTTTCAGAGTTACTTTTCCGACCGAACGATTAGCGTGGACATCGGTCAGCGGGTGATAACACGCCCGATGACGATGGGTTGCCCGCAAGGCTCGATTCTTGGCCCCTCCTGTGGAACGTCTTGTTCGATGATATTTTCACAATCGACGTCCCGGAGGGATGCCAACTTTATGCATACGCCGATGACGCGACACTGGTCGTTCAGGCCAACACCAGGAAGGCCTCGAACAGAAGGCCTCCCAATCCCTAATCTCGTTACTAAACTGGAGCGAGCGGAAGAGACTGAAGTTCGCCGCCAACAAAACCCTCGTTACCTACCTCAAAGGGGCAACGCTACCATGCGGAAACCCTCTATCCTTTTCGACGGAGTCAAACTGCGTGTCGAATTAAAGACCCGGTTCGACTCCTCGGCCTCCACCTCGACGGACAGGGCAGCTTTGCCCGCCACGCGAGGATTGCGGCCGACGCGGCGACCCGCGGCTTTGGCTTCATCTCTCGTCTGGCGGGTTCTGACTGGGGCCTCGGATGGCGAGCCCGTAAACTCGCCTACGAGGCGATATTCATCAACAAGGTGGCCTACGCAGCGGGCTGCTGGGCTCACCGCTGTCACCTCTTCAGGTTGAGATCCCCACTGACCACCGGTCAGAGGAGAGCTCTAATCAACCTGACCAAGGCATACAGAAGTGTGTCTACAAACGCGCTTCAAATAATCGCCGGTACCCTCCCGCTAGACCTAAAAATTCCCGTTGTCGCGGCGAGATTCTATCATAAGAACTCTCGCCCGCTACAACTCCTCGACGTCACGTGCGATCCCACGGGATACACGTTGGCAAAATTCAAGACTGCAGTCAACGGGGCCGCCATCGCCGCCTGGGGGCGAGGTGGCTGGCCTCTGACTGGCCTCACCACACCCGCCTCTTTTTCCCGACAGTCGAGAAGCGATTGTCGGCCAGCTGGTTTGAGCCCGATCACTGGGTATCTCAACTGTGACCGGGCACGGGGCATTCAATGCGAAGCTTTTCAGCCTCAAATTGCAGCCTTCCGAAGCCTGTCAGTGCGGGCACCCCTGCAAAGTGCAGACCACATGCTGTGGGTGTGCCCGCTCCTGAGCGAGCCTAGGAGGGTCTTGCACGAGAAGCTTGAAGCGGGCGCGAGGTCGCTCAACCACGAGGACCTCGTGTCCTCCCGCGGGCCCTTCAGGGCCTTCCGTCGCTTCGCGACTTCCTTCGGAGACTTAGTCTCCAACCTCCCGGCGCCGAACTCCGCCGAAAACCGCCCGCTCCGGGCTCAGCCCGATACGTAGCGAGGCGAGGATTCCCCGTCCCGCCTCTTCCATAATTCTGGCTTTAAGCGTGGTGTTGTAAGTGCACAACAATAACATAAACAATAAGAGTAGGTCGTCGGCTATAGCGGTCGACGTCAGGACTACTAACACCACTGTACGCTAGCTTAAGACTAATTTAACAATAAATCTTAACCTAGCAATAAGTAGTTAGACTAAACTAACCTAGTTATAACCGTAAATATAGTTCACTAAACACCCGCGACCGGCAGGCTTCCGTCCTCGCAGATCGGCCCGCTCGTTCTCCGAGGGTGGAATCCTCCCGGGCAGTCTATTAAAATCACTCTTTTGCAATGAGGCTGGGGAAGTATTTGCAAAGCCCCCCCCCTCATACATAAAATACCGTGACGAGCGAGCACCCCTCCGCATAGAGGAGAGCTCGCGCGTGGCGCAGCTTAAAGTACAGTTTTAAACTCATGAGTCCTTTCGGCAGAGCGTAGTCCCTTAGGCGTCGCTATATACGAAGGTGGGAAAGAGGTGGAGACGCAAAACTCCAATGGGTCAAAGACTGTTGTCCGTCATGTCAGTGACCGATGGAAAATTTTGGAAGATAGCTTGATACTCGTCGGTAGTAGTGGATATGACTGCTAATCTGTACGAAGGTATGTTCGCTGTGTGGCCGTCCGTGGTTAATCCCGTAGTCCCGTCGACTAGACGTTTTTTTTATGTAGGTCAACCAATAAATTGTGATGACTGAGAAATCGGCTCCGATTATAGGGCGATTGACGTCTGCGACGATAAAATCCCATGTGAAGCATCGGCGAAGGCGAAGGTCAATTTTTAGTGCGTGAGCTCCATAAGTGTTTATTTTAGAACCGTTTGCCGCGTGTAATAGCGGGTTTTTACTGTCGCGAGTTTTTTAGTGTGTTGTGGAGGGAGCACTGACAAGTTTGATCCAGTATCTATGAGGTATTTCTGCATGGATGACTGATCCCAGATGATTAGGCGGCACTGTTTGATTTGTTGCGCTCCGTAAGCCGCTATTGTTGAGCGCGACATTAGTTTTCCGACGTTTTTCGGAACGAGCACGGTGGTCGGCAGTTACGTGCGTTGGCTCCGAATGAAGTGTGGTACGAACAATATGTTGCATTATTTACTTTGTTCGTGTTGGACCTTTGGGGTTGTCTGCTGAATGTCTGGCTCTGTCCCTGGAATTTTTACTACTACTTCCGGCTCCGTTAGAAATATGTCCGTCTTGGCATGCCTTAAAAAATCCACTCCTAAAAGAACTCTGTCGCGAATCGCTGCAACTGCGACTTCCCATGTGAATGTTTTAGTTTGGATTTCGATATTAACGCGTATCCATTTGCTGATATGGAGATATGCATCTGACGCTTGCCGTGCCTTCGTATAGCGCCCTTTTATGACTTCAAACTGGTCGTGAGGAGTTCGGGCGAAAAAGGCAGTGTTTATAACGGTTATTTCTGACCCGGTGTCACACACCATATGACACGGTATTCCACCTATTTTTCCCTTCATTTGCGGTGATCCGCGAGTGCCGATTGCTTTAACTCCGGGTCTTTTCATTCGTTTAGTGATCGGTTGAGCCCGTATTCGACCGATCACTGCTCGTTTTCCGAAGAGGAGTCATTTTTGTCATCCTTATCATCTTGGTCATCCTTGTCACCTCGGTCATCTTTCTCCTCGTTGCGTAGTCTTCGAGTTTTGGTCTCTCGGCAAAACTTACTCATGTGGCCTTCCTTTCCACATTTCCAGCACTCGATTCGCGATTGAAATTGCCGTGTCGTAAGTGCTGTAGGCGCGTAACGTGCGGTACCGTTGGCGAGTCGGTGCGCGTTCTTGACGTTCACGTTCGCGTTTGCATTGCGTGCGAATACTTTTGACTGGTGCACCGCATCCGCGATTCTCACGACTTAGACCAGGGCTGTAGTCGGATCAAGGCGAGCGACGACTGCCCGAACCTATGCATCGGCGATGGTGTTCACGAACACGCACACGATAAATCTGTCAAGCGCAGCCGGCGCCACCACTCCTGCGAACGCCAACTCGGCGTGCTTCGTGATCTTGTCCACGTGCGTCGTTAGCTCCTCGTCGGTGCCGGCGCACCACTTGCTGGTGACCGCCTTGTTGAAACGTTCGTATACCGACGTGCGGTTTCCGAACCTTGTTGCTAATTTCGCGATTAGCTCCTCCAGGTTTTCTTGCGTCATCACAGGAAGACGACATACGAAGGTCATGGCGGTCTCTCTCATCGTCGAGCATAGTCGCGCTGCGAGGTTACGCACGTGACCGTGCAATCTCGGCGTATATTGAAATCGGGCGAGAAATTCTTCCCAAGAACCGGTTCCTTCGTACGAGGGGTAATCGATTCGCTGACGGCCCATTAACTCCGGCCGGCTATGGTTGTAAACGGGTGACTCATTCAGCCGTGACGGAGTTTGTTATGAAAACGATGGTGGCCCACCATCGACTTTGTCAATCACCGCAACCTGTTCGGCATGTAGTCGTAAAAACGACTGTGAAGCACCCTCGACTTTGTCAACCGATATTAGCTGTGACAATAGCTTTTTTACTTGCTCCAGTTCGGCACGTAAGTCGCTCCGTGCCAAAGTATCCGTCCGTCTCGGTGTAGTCATTGTCCCAGCAATTGATCCGCTTGGACGGACCTCCTCCCGATTCGGCTCCTTTTGTGGTGTCCCCTGGATCTCCGGTGACACCTGCTTGCCTTTCTTGACCATTCTGACACCAGTGTAGCGTGGACAGGAAGTGTAGTAAACGGAGAGAAACGCAGCAGTATGGTTGCAAGTGGTTCATTGGTTGAAGCCGAACGGTCCGTTCGCTCCAAGCCGCCGAGCCCGAATGGCTTCTGTGGCAAACAGCGCCTGTATTTATACCAGGCGATCACAGCGCCATTGGTCTATTTTGGCGGGAGTATTTACCCATTTGGTATCTTCACGCCACGCGGTATCCTAACGCTACACAATTTTTTATAGGGTTATCTGGGCTTGGTCTGTTCCTTTTTTTGTTTACAGTTAACCATCCCATCCCCCCATAGGTTAGGTTAGGTCCATCCCCTTGAGATGTGGTGATACGTTTTTTAGTTTTTTTAGAAACACGTTTTCCGACGTTTTTCGGAACGAGCACAGTGGTCGGCAGTTACGTGCGTTGGCTCCGAAAGAAGTGTGGTACGAACAATATGTTGCATTATTTACTTTGTTCGTGTTGGACCTTTGGGGTTGTCTTCTGAATGTCTGGCTCTGTCCCTGGTAATTTGTAGTTCTTCGGGCCGTTTGCGGTTGACGACCAGTTGATGAACTGCGGTCTCGTAATTTTAGTTGGTGCAGCTCTCGTGTTATGTCCGTTAGTTTTCTTTGGCACGATTTCATCTGTTCCATCAAATTTGCAATGCTCAGGTCCGATTCGTTGTGTACAGCAGCAGCAGGAGCAGTGGGGGTTGGGGTGGTGATGGTGGCTACGACAGTGTTTACCTCGGTATTCTGGTATACCTCGAGGAGACGGTCTGCTGTGTCGGCTTGCTGTTGTAGCGTAAGCCCCTGCATCGACTTCAAAATCCACTGTGCCTGATTTGGAAGGCGCTGCGTCCATAGGGTTTTGACGATTCTACTCTCCGCCTGCTGTGGTCCTGCCAGTTCCTGCATCTGACGTAGCAATAGTGATGGCTTCTTATCTCCTAACTGGAGACTGGTTAACAGACGGGCGGTTCGTTTGTCTTCCGACTCGCCAAGACGTTCTATCAGAGCCGCTTTTAATTTTTCGAAACGGTTTCTTGGTGGTGGTGAGATTATGATGTCACTAACCGCGGACATTGTTTCGGAGTCCATGGCGGCGACGATTCATCCAAATTTTGTTTTATCTGCCGTGATGCCGGCGCCGTCAAGATGGGCCTCCGTCATGCCGATCCATAGGGTGATGTTCTCTTTCCACACATTTGGGAGGCGGACGGCAATTCGCGCTGACTCTTTGGTGCTGTGAATGGGTGCCGGATCTTCGCCTGGGGGTGTTGGCCGCGGTGGGTCTTCTGTATTGCCTGGATCAGCCATGGTAGCTGAGTGTGTTAACTTCTTTTTGGTGAAGGCTGCGTGTCTTTAATCGGATCACCAGTTATAGAGACGTACTGTTTCTGTGCGTTTTCTTTCCTCACGAAGGGATGAAGGTTGCGTGTCTTCTTTCATTGCGGGGTCACCAGTTATAGAAACGTACTGGTGGTTGCTGTGCGTCTTCTGTCTTCATGAAGGGATGAAGGTTGCGTGTTTTCTTTCTTCTCGGGGTCACCAGTTATAGAGACATTGTCACTACCAATTATTGGAACGCTGGGTCAGGTGTGTGAAACGTTCTATTTTCATACAAGGTAGAGTTTTGTATTTTTATTTATTTGTTGAAGTATGTACGGCGATTTACAGGTGCATAGAAGTTAAGTGTCTACGTAGTGGCGTGCGACGAGTCCCATTCTTGTTCGAAACTCCCTTCACCCATTGGCATTTTGTTAATGGTTGCTTGTGCTTCCCCTTCAACTATTTGATTTAAGATTAACATTTTTTGCATTGAAGTATAACCTTTATTTTTATTAATAAACGTATTGAAAATTCCACGGAAATTTGACACCTGCTTGCCTCTCTTGGCCATTCTGACACCAGTGTAGCGTGGACAGGAAGTGTAGTTTCGTAAACGGAGAGAAAGGCAGCAGTATGGTTGCTAGTGGTTTATTGGTTGAAGCCGAACGGTCCGTTCGCTCCAAGCCGCCGAGCCCGAATGGCTTCTGCAGCAAACAGCGCCTATATTTATACCAGGCGATCACAGCGCCATTGATCTATTTTGGCGGGAGAATGATACCCATATCTTCACGCCACGCGGTATCCTAACGCTACGCGGTAAGCAAACACTCGCCCGGTAGACGCGGCGTTACCGCTTGGGGGCCTGCATGAAGCGGGTATTTATGAGTGGCTCTGATGAGCCGTATGGCCACGTGACTCTTGGAGATGGATATCTCCTCGACGGTGTTTACCGGAAAGCAGTCTAAGGCCATGTGCCCGTTCCGACCGAGCGTCGTTGTCTCCGCCATTTTTGCGAAGTGCGGGTCATCCTTCCCGTCTGGTTCTGGAGCCAGATCTCCGAGTCCTTCCATGGTGTTGGAACCCCAGTAGTGGGAATCCCCCTGGGCGCGGAATCGCGTCAACTTGCCTTTGTAGTGGCTTCAGTTGCGCCATTGATTCCGCACCCGTGAGGAGCTTGTCGACATAAAAGTCGCGGCGTACCAAGGATGAGGCGTGGGGAAACTGCCCCACGTTGTCATGCGCCAGCTGAATCGGGCATCGGGTAGCCAGAGACGAAACGCAGGCGGTGCCGTGACATACATGTTGTAATCGTTGGTCGCTGGTTCAGTTGGTGGCCCCGTGGATGATATAGTGCATCTGGGCGAGGTCGGCCTCGATTGGCGACGACCATGGTAGCAGCAGAAAAAAGAAGCGAAAGCTAGCTTCGGTGGGCAACACAGTTCATGCGGCTGATTACCCGAGATGCCGAACCTCGAGGTGTGGGCATGGCTCTGCCGTACGCTTCTATCTGCAACAAAAAATAGATCACCGCTGGGATAGTACCAGGGTTGACCCAAAACAAATGGCGTGCATAGCACGTAATGTTCACATAATGCACACTAAAAAATGTTCCCAGATTTCATCCGCTTCAAGTTCAAGACTGGAAGCGGAGATAACTTTGTAGAGCAGCCATGTGCCCTTCTCAGCACATCGCTGCTCTCTGCTGCCCAAAGTTTAGATGTCGCTTCATCCTGCCGCTACCAGCTGTATTGGAACGGACAGAGCTGCGCTTCTCACGCAATCTACTCGACATGTTGGAGCGGCTAGACTTGCCCGTCTGGATACTGCTGCCCGAAGAGTCAGAGGGCCTTCTTATGCTGCTCAGCGTGTAAGAGCAGCCAGAACCGCGCCTTTTCGGTCCACTCTCTGAAGCCTCGGCACCGCCAGAGTTGAATGTCCGATGAATGATACTCGAAGTGTCGGGAGCCGCCAGAATCACGTCTTCGACCTTTAGACCTGTGAACATACAGGAGCGAATCGCCATCTGGGATAGGGCCAGGGAGGAAGGAGGGATAAACAGGCGCAATAGGAAGAATGGGATGCGTACCATTATTTTTACGACCGCGCGCGCACACTTGCGCCGGCGCCATTGTCAATGCAGAGGACGCCGGTTTGCTGCCCTGTGAGCGTACCTTTTCGCGTACCGGACGCTCGCCCGGTTTCATGAAACCGTCTTCATGAAGTGTGCTGTGATGACCAGCTTTACACACTTGGCAGGCCGTCGTGCGCCTACAAGTGTTTGCTTTGTGCCCCATTTTGAGGCACATGAAGCACAAACCCCTTTTTGATACGAGCGTTCGTCTCCATTCGAGTTTCACCGTGAGGAATACTCGGCACTTGTCTAGTGCATGCGATGACCCACAGCCTAAGCAGCCCTTTTTGTCGCGTGTGCGTACCTGCACCGCAGACAATGCAGAGGGCTTGGGCGCTATTTTTGCACCTTTCTTTGGGTAGAGTCTCGGATGAGTTGGTGCGACCGGCGAGCGTTGCTTTTGCCCTCCCCCCGTTTCGCAACTGCGCCCAACCCGAATGTTGAAACGCACCTGCCATTCCTTTGTCAGGAATGCCATCATGCGGTCAAACGTACAGTCCTCTAATTGGAGGGACTGTTCTTCCCACCGTCACGCAGTGCAATTGTCTAATTTAGATGCGACGGCGGTTACCAGCACGGTGTCCCAATGCTCGATTGGGAGACCCATGCTCCTCAGACAATATACGTGTCTCTGCGTGTTGTCTAAGAGTCGACGCAGCCCAATTTCAATATTGATGGCCCCGTGGATTGGGCGGGGGCGACCTGGCAATCGGGCCCATTCGGCCATAGTTTTTCTGCGGCAAGCTCGGAGGGTATCAAGCTGCGAGATCGACGTTCAGCCGGATTGTCGGCCTACAGTAACGGCAGATGGCAGTGACGGAGCTGGTTTGTTTCGCACAGCGACCCGGCGGTTAGACCTGTGGTCGTGACCACACGAAAGACCGCCTCCAGGCGCACATGCTCGTCAATTGCAGTCTGAGCGCTTGCAACGACCTGGATGTACTCTTCCTCGAACGCCTCACGCGTGGCCGACGAAGCTTCTGCTTCCGTTGGATCTAAGTTCTCCAATTGCGTTTGGAGATCGGCAAATTCGCGAAGGGAGTTCTCCAAACGGTTTAATGGCACGCGAATAACGGGTATGTCGCGCGGCTGCTCTGCTAATTTCCTTTTTAGCGTAGTTATGGGGGCTTTTACGGCGTTCAGCTGCCGACGTAGAGATTCGGCCATTGTTAAAACCTTGAAAACCTCGTGGGAACAAAGGGAATATGGCGACCAACCTGGTTTTCCGGCGATGCAGCGCACGTGGTAGGGCAGGAACTGACGTATCCGGTTCGAAGGATGTTAGCTGTGATGTCAGCACTGGCAAAGCAGGATCTGATTTGAGCCGCGAATTATCATTAATATTTCTCCATGTCCTGCCATCAGCATTGTCTTGTACTACATACATCCATGTTTATTGGCGGTGTGGGAGGTCTGTTATCTGGAGGAGGGGTGTGTGATGGTCCTTGTCCTGGGTCGGGTGCGGGAGGGTTCCTGATTGTGTTGTCTGCAGGGAGTTGCTTGGAGGTGGAGGAGATTGGGTCGGTGTTTGGCTTGACGGGAGTTTTGTCTGCCTTGCGTCGTCCACCTGGTTTTTTGCCTTTTGGAGGAGGATCGGATTTGAGCGAGGGCCTGTTGGAGGATTTAGTGGGATTCAGATCTATTCTGGACCTGGTACTTCGTCGGGGTGTATGGTCTAATGGGGTCGCAATGATGAAATGCCGAGAAACGCTTAAAGTATGAAACGAATGATTGTCACAATGCTTACGGGCGTATAGTCTCAGCTCCCAATTTGGTTTTTTAATACAGCTCAATAAACAATAAACCTTGCTAACAAATTAATTGTGATACAAAAATAAATTTGATGCATGGATATAGACATATTTCTTATTATAATAAACTATGTCATGAACCAATCATGTTCTTGATCAATGTATAAAAATGATGATATATACTTATGATATAATTATAGTTAATATATTTGATCATGCCTATTTATTCACGATCAAGCATCTCTTGTGGGATAAAGTTTTGATTGGAGTGATAAAGATGATTCAACTGATTGTTGTTTTGGTTCCGAGTGTGGTTTAATATCCTCTGTAAGTCCTGTTTCTACGTCATCATTTTGCTTTTGTTTATCTCCCTTATGAGATTTTAGAAGATGAAGATAGAGGAAGTGTTTGGCTAAAGTGCTCCATATAGCAGATATTAAGGCTAAACTCCATCCAAATGTCTTATATAACAATGTGCCATTTAATACCATATTTCCTAGTAATTTTAATCCCATAATTACAAAGATGATTCCTGTAAAACCTGCGATGTTAACAGAGAACTTCCAGTATGCACCGTATATTCTGGTTATAAATGATTCTTGCAATGCATCAATAGTTTTGCTACTGAATAATCCTTCCATACTGAGACTCTGATGATCTATGATGTTGCCCCTTACAGATGAGGTTATGATGTTCTCAATTGCTGGCTTCTCCATAGGAAATATAAGCTTCCTCTGGTAAGACTCTAATTCTGCGATGCTATAAAGTCCTGATGTCATTAGATTGCTTGTTTTAGTATATGTCCAGTCTTTTTCATTGGACTCCGGTTCTAGATTAATATGTGATGGTACTAATACAGGATGAGGAGTTAGTTGCATCCATCCTTCAGAAAATTTATACAAAGGGGGTGCCAGTGGGTTACATTCTATCTCAGTACCTAACTCTACAAGTATTCTCGTTCTTGGTTTCAAAAACATGGTTTTATTTTTATACAACACTGGTATTTCTTGATAGCAGGACTTGCTTCTATTGAGAGTTACTATAACAGGATTGCATTTCAAAAGATATATCGATTCTCGTATTTTTTGTGTAGGCCTTTTCCAGGTGCTGGTAGGACGTCGTCTTGTTGTATTTAATTGAACACTTATTAATAACAATGTTGTTTGTAGTTGACTCTACGACTGATTGTCAATTCTGGCTGACACAAAGAGGTACATCCTATTTTCCTCGGTCTTTTTTGGAATTTGAAGGCGGACCCTTTGTTCATAATTCTGAACATTTTTAGCGGTTGGGTTATTCCGTATGAAATATTTGTAGCAAAGTATGTATGATTTGCATTTGGACAGAGCTTAAACATAACAGCACGTGGCCTTGGGACAACCATTTTGGGATTGTGGTACCGCTCTTCTAAGAGCGACCAAGCCACGCCAAACGCATCTTCCAACGCGCCTAATCCGCGAATCATATTCGCGGCTTCGCTCTCGAGACAGTTCGCCAAGTAGCGATACTGCTCTGATTCAAATGGTGCAAATGGTGACTGTGGCTCTTCTTTGAGGATTGTTTTACCTTCTTACGGGGAATTAAATCTACAGATGGCACTTTAAAAACACCATCCCAAGTAATTTGAAAATTCCCCGAAGAGGACTGAATACGAGACCTTTGTGATCATGTACTATCCGAGTTTCTCCTCCTGCCACTGATACCGACATTTGTAAAAGTGGAGCTTTTTTCCTTGTTATCCTGAAACGATATACATATGTATGAATCTTTTTATTTCGGTGTACTTTCGAGATAAAACAATCTAATTAAAATGAAAACAAACCTTTCCGCGATGTGATGTACCTTTCGATGATGATTCACTTGAACAGCACATATGGGCTTGAGATATGCATGGCGTTCTCTTACCTCTATTTTTATGTGATCTTAAAACTGGCTGTTTTGACAAATCACTTTTTTCGTCTGTGGAATTATCATTTTGACGCTTCTCCTTTCTACTGTCAGGATTAGAATCACTGTACACGTTCATGTTGATTTTAATCACAGTGATAGATTATGTCAAACAACAAAAATATTGCGACATCGACGTCGCGAAGCGTCAGTGAAAATCTGTTGAAATTGAAAGTACAAAATTTTGGCACTTCTGAATGTGGACGGGGCCTTGCAGACTATGTATAATGCACGTTTATTCAAATAAGCAAACTTACATTGAATAGAGATAGAATTTGCGATCCAGAAGTCTTTTCGCATCGCGAGGTAAACTGGCGTCCCGTGAAATAGTCCCAATAATCCTGCTCAGGCAGATAAATAACCAACCAGGTAGATGTTAATAAATGTTAAGACATCATTAGATGTTAATAAATATTGAGAAATTGTTTAAAGTTTAGCACATTGTCTTTTGTTTATAAGTTAGATCATAAGTTATTGCCAAATTATTTTAAGAATTATATCATTAGAAATAGTGATATCCATAGTTATTGTACTAGAAATAAGAACCAATCAGTTGTAGGTAGAGTAAGGAAAACAAAGGCAGCTGGTGGTGTTTTTCACAGGGGTGTATTAATGTACAATGCCCTCCCGGAGTGCGTCAAGTCTTCTAAGACCATAGATGTATTCTTGAAAAGTGTGAGGAGACACCTCTGTGAGAGATAGTAGTTATGTATAAGTATAGTGTATAATGTGTAATAGATTTATGTAGTTGTTATAAATATGTAATAGATGTAAGTTAAATTAGCTAATTAGCTAATATTATATAAAATAAATAAATAAATCAAGTATTTTTTTGTTGTTTCGTTTTGTATCAAGTATTGTTCACAAATTTCATCGAAGAAAAAAATTGTTCACAATAATTGTATGTGGAACTAAAAAGCGTCAAGACAGCAAATGCAAGCTTCCCAGAGGTTCGAATAATCGACTGGAAATGATTGCCGACATTTGAATATGATATCTCTTGCCGTGGTCTCATTGGTGGTTAGATTTAATTCCTCTTGACTAACCATTTCCGTTAGTTTTTCAGTCCAAATACTTGTAAATACCAATTCAAGTTCTAGAATACATAGATATTACTACCAGGAAACGCCTTTGAATTCATTAGTTTTAAATCACATTTCAATGGATGGAGCATGAATTTTATTGTCTCCTGATTATTCTGAATATTTTGAAATCACGCAACAAACACTGTGAAATGTCAGTTACATCTTTAAATATCAAGAGCGACAGATGTGTACATATATAATCAGCAGCATTAATATCGGTAACTTGCATATTTGAGACATCTGAAGCAATAGTTATAACTCTTTCTTTCATAGTTTTGGCAGAGAGAGGTAAATCTTTGACTTTTTGAGTATATCATTCTTATTGCTAAATTCTTTGAAAATAATTTCAGAAGCATTATAAAACCCGGTTTTGATAAAATTCCCATCTTTAAAAGGTTTTCCTGCTTTTGCGATGTGGGGCCATCTAACGTAATTACAATCAAATGATACATTATTCTTCCGCTATTGATTTTGCATGTAGACCTAAGCATATTTCACACTTTACTACTAGTATTAATTACCTTTAATACTTTTCTAACAGCTAAATCCATATACATACATACTCCATGCATAGATAGTAACATAGTAACATTATTACGGACGATTAGTCAGATGCGCATACATGCATACATACATATGTACGTTATTTTATTACTGTAAACTGACAAACATGGAACCGCGTGATTATAACATTTTGTCATAACAGAATCAAAACACTTTCATATACACAACAAGTACATCGTGTTTTGCTGCTACAAATACGTTACTTCGTTACATCTCTCATTATTTTTACTCATCACAGCTATGTACATCGCACCGTTACATCTCTTATCATTTCTGCCCATAACAGATACGAGTCCTCTCTTCGCTCGTTTTCCCATTAAAATATATTTCTTCAATTTTCTAGTTCCAAAAGACAAAGAAAATATATATATGTGTATACGATATTTTGCTATTTCCAAAAGAAATAAAGGGGAAGGAGGAAAACAACGAACACCGAGCAACGTGATTATATCACTTCGCCATAACTACATAGGTATAGATATTAAAAATGTTTCCATACATGTAATAAATGCATCGGATCTTTAGACTTCCACCATTTTCTTATTTACCTGAACTACGAATTTTCTCGATTATTCATTTCTCATTTAAATAATGTTTTTCTTCGCTTTTCAAGTTCAAAAGAGGATACGATTTTGTATAATTCATATGTACCCCCATTTATAATACGAAAGGGCGACCATTCGATTCACCCTTTTTTACTATTATCGTTCACTTATTTACAGATGATGCTATTCATTACATTTTATTTATTTATTTATTTACAAATTATACCATAGTGACATTACAGGTTACCCCAATTCATCACTATGGCCAGACAAGAGCAGGAACATATAAATATTTGACATAATCGAATTATATTAAATTAAATAATACCTTGAAATTATAAAATAACAACAATAAATATAAACAACTCATATTGAATTAAATTATTTCAAAATAAAATTTAATTAACATGTGTTAATTTACATAGTTGAACATGTGTCGTTACTTATTGTTAAACTACCACTCACACTTTACCATTTAGGTACTTACTTTATTTTTCTTTTACATTTACATTTACTTTACCCTTTTCATTTATGTACATATTTACTCGCTATGCAAAACATTTATTAAAAGCATCGAAACGACTTGTTAAATTATAAGCGCAGCCTTCCGCCGTGACTAATATTATATATGTGTACATTACACATGATTCCAGGGACCAATAGTACTTGTAATTTAAACCTAATAACTTTTTATGAAAAAAAGAAGATTATATATGTATATTCTAAGAGCTTGTTTAACAATGTCGCTATCATTTTTAACTAAACCCGGAATAGCAATTAAAACAAAAATACTGCTCCCGGACTAACTTGGTACCTGAAAGAAAAAAAAAAGAGGAAAGCATCACTTCAAAAATCAATACATCAATTTCCGAACTTTCTCACGGATTCCCTTGTGAACTAGCTGAACTATGAGCTTACTATGACAATTCCAACATAACTGTAAAACCAAAATCCTTAAATTTTACCTAATACATACCAAATTCCTTATAACATTAAACCCTTCGTAGTCGTGAACAATTACAATTTCGGATTTTTAGCACTTCTCGCTGGCATGACACTTCTCTGAGAGCCCGTTGCCGAGAAAACGGAAACCCAGAACTATCACGTCAAACTGTATCTCCACTGTACATGTCCTTAGCCTCAATGTACACACCTAACAAGGAAAGACGACAACGCACCAACAACAGAATGAACGAACCAAAACAGCCCTGTTGATCAACACCATCCAACGACTGATGTCCCAATCCTTTTCTTTGGGAATTGGCCCATTCTTATAGGGGAAGAGTTAAGGCCCGTAGGTCTTACACCAACGTATTCTATCTAGGTACTACCAGAGTAAATGTCTTCGTCAAAAATTTGGATTTAGTCAATAGTCAACTTAATATTAGTTGCATTTCTCCAACCTAACAAAATATTAAATATGAACGATCTTTTTCAAAATTGAATATCATAAAAAATTATTTACGAAATTCAATGTCCCAGAATCGTTAATATGATCTTTCATTATTGACAATATAAGCAAAAGTGGCGAATAAAATGGTAACGAAGGACATAATCCAAGAATTTGCGAACATGGAGAGTAGCTGGAAAGATTTTACATTTTAAAAATTTTCTCAATTTATGTAATTTATATAATTTAAATAAATGTATATAATTATGCCATGATTACTGTGTTTTTCTCCATCCACCATCCAGAATTTATTTATTTTTTAATTGTACATATGTAAATAGGGGGGAGCCCAAAATTTGAAGTTCCACCACTGAAACTGTTCCATTGTTATTGATTATTATAAATGCTAGTACTAGTACTAGTTGTGTATTTTTTTTAAATTTTGAAAAAATCACTCACCAAATGGCATTTAATTCTTGGTTAAGATATATATTATTTATTTATCAATATCAAGTCTATTTGTAGTCTGTATTGAAATTGTTTCAGGAGTATCAATGACCACACTTCTTATTACTTCATCGAAAATTTGAATTATTTTTATCCATAATCTAGTTCAGGGGTCGGAAACCTTTTAATGCGTTGGGTATAAATTTCAAAAGGTTAAACAATGATGAAAAACAAAAATAAAATTCTAAAAACAGACAGTTTTTGACCGCATATCATAAATTGCCATACCGCTAATATAATTGTTAAATTTTTAATGGATTTTATTATGTTCAAGCTTGAACATTGAACTTCACCTAACCGCATACCTGTTGCTTTCGAACTTTTATAACATATCATTATCATCATTTTCAGCCGTTCACCATCCACTGCTGGACGAAGGCCTCTCCAATCCTCTTCCATTCCTGTCTGTCTTGAGCAATCTGCATCCACTTGACACCACACATTCTTCTCAATTCATCAGCCTATCGTCCACTTGGTCTACCATGCTTTCATTCAAATCCTCTCGGATACCATTCCAGTATTTCTCGCTATGTGTCCACTATTTTTATATATCATACTTTATTTGCAGAAATCAATCTTCAACGAGCAACACTCGAGTTTTTAATAAGTTTATTCTTATACTTGCCAAAAAATGAACAGCGCCGAATTAAATACAGTGGATAATTAATTATATACAAAAAAAAATTACAATTTTAATAAACACCAAAATTTTAATTAAATGAAATTCATTTGAATATTTTCTTCAATACTTTTATTGTAATTAAAATGACCCATCGCCATATTTAAACTGGGCCCCTTAAAATTTATGACTGGGGCCAAATGGCCCTTCCGGCCCGCCCTTCGGATACGGCCTGGGTCTAATTGAAACATTCGTATGGTAACCAACATTCTTATGGTTTTTCCTCGTGTGTCGTTTCGCATGCAATTTCAATTCAAAACTCGTCACAAAACCTTTAAAACAGACTTGACACGTGTGCGGTTTATCCCCAGTGTGACGTAACAAATGCCGTTTCAATCTGGTGGCCGTTACAAAACTTTTTGAACAGACATCACATTTGTGCTGCCGTCTTCCATCAGTGTGACAAATCATATGCGCTTTCAAATCAGAATTTGTCGCATAATATTTTGAACAGATGTCACATTTGGGTAGATTTACTGCGGCAATGTGTTGTTCAACGTGCATTTCTAACTCGTTGTTGGTTGCGAAACATTTTGAACACATTTTACATTTGTATGGTTTTCCAGTAGAGTGAATTCCCATATGTGCCGTTAAATACGTGTTTGATGTAAAGCATTTTAAACAGATGTCACATTTGTGCTCGACTTTTAAACATTCATTTGAGTTATCAGCTCTTCCGTTCATCTGCAAATTAAAGCATATACTAAAATAGTGATTTAAAACGTATTCCGATGAAGAATAATATAGCTAGCAAATTAAATACATATGTACATATTCCAATGTTATTTCATTATTATTTTTGAACTGCCCAATAAAAATCAATTTAGTAAATTGAGTTTCTTAGTCGAGGGTATAATGTAAAAATTTCAATTAACCTATGATAGAAATATTACCGGTGAATATTTAACTTCGGTATCATCGTGTTCATTGAACAGTGAAAGCTCATTAATGGTTGAACTTTTTTCCTCTGGATTCGAAATGTGATCTATAACACTACTCGGTAGTGTTTCATTGCCCTCATCATCATTAAGAGAGTTGTATGTTGATGAATTAGTATCACAACATTCTTCCTTCCAAACTAAATCGTCTAGTAAAACTTCTTCAACTTTAACATTGAAACATTCGGTTGATCTCAATCGTACCGTTTCATCATTTTTAATACAAATCCTTTTGAAATCGCTGAGCAATTTCAGGTTGGATTCACACGACAAGCATATTGTATCAAAAAATCCATCATCTTTGTCCACCTACAAGGGAAATGCAAATAAAAACATTATTTTAAGGAAAGACTGATTAAAACGAGTTATGTGAATGCGTTGAGCAACTGGCCTGGAGCTGACAGCAGCTCAGAATACGTTTCACTAGGTCAGTATCATCATAGATAGGAACAAAATAGTCAGCTGGTGCAGAATGTAAACAAAGCCGACACGTATATGTTATGGAAGAAAGTGAGGACGTATTTTCTTCTTCATTCTCAAGTTCGTGTTGCGTCATTATTTCTGCAATTTTCGATTTAACTATTGCTTGCCGTCTTGTGGAGAATGTTGTCGCAATTCTCGCATAAGCAAGAAATAGCAAGTCGATAGGTTTCAAATTGTCTTTTATTCCGCTATCGAAATATTGTATATCAACAGATGATGTATCATTCTCTTTTTGTCTCTTCCCCTTATTATTTGACTTGCATGGAAAACTTTTATCGGCAATGTTCGAAGCAGAATTAGCGTCTTCAGTGTCTTCTTCAGTTTGAGCCATTATTGTACAGTCGGAAATTTCAAATCTCTTTTCCGATTCTTTGTCATTATCATTGCAAACAGCTGTAGTTGACTCATTTTTTGCAAATTTCATAAATGGTTTGAAATGTTCCATATGTGCTGCCCATTGCCAGTGTTTGTAGTGGTTTGCTGATGTTGCACTTTGACCAGTCGTTGTTTTCATTGACTGAAGGTATATTTCATAAGAGTCGCGTAGATTTTTCCATTTTGCTTTTAACATCTCTCCTAAAAAACAGAAAATGGTATTTTTATACAATAAATTTTTATTTTTACACAACTGGTGATACATATTCAACTATCGGACATAGCTATAGAGTGAGATTTTAGAGAACAGTGGGTGTTATAGTTTACCATTTGTATTAAAATGCAATAATTTATGCCTGAACCCACAAAAGAAGTATGGGCGAAAGCTTCAGAAGGATATAATGAGTTATGGAATATTCCAAACTGCATTGGCAGTATCGATTGCAAACACGTCACTATCAAGTGTCCCAATAACTACATACTTACATACTAAAGTTACTTGAAAAAATTTTCTTTCGTATTGTTGTACCCGATTACAAATGTATAATCGGTGACTATGGTAAAAATAGTGTGGGTTATTTTTATGGGAATCTGAGATGGGAAAAAAGTTTGAGAGGGAATCATTTGATATTCCACATGCTAGTGCATTGCCTATCCTATGCCCCGTGTGCTTATTGGGGACGAAGCCTTTCCTCTTAAACCGTATTTAATGAGGAAACGAGCTAAAAAAATGTCGTGCAAGGCGTGTTGTAGAAAAAGCATTTGGTATATTGTCGAAAAAATAGCATGTATATTTAAAACCGTTACAAGTAAATGAAACATCAATAAAAATTGTTAAGGCTACACTATAATTATTTCCGGTGTCAAACTCGTGGAAGTTTAAATTATGCATTATTATTAGAAGAGGCTGATGGCGACAGTAGTTTTCGGAGTAAATGTAAGGTAAACTCCGATAGCGGGTTGAACATGTTTAATGATCGGGATGGAAGTGATATGTATCTTGTTACCGGTAGCAGGTTTACCAACCCACACAGGGGTGGCAACCCCTAGCCGGTCGAATCATATAGCACCCACATTATCTTTAACAGGCTAAACAATAATTCAAGTTAGGAGGACCGTTAACATAGCATTCGAGATCAGAGAACGATTTGTGAGATATTTTAAAGAAAATTGTATATTGCAACCTTGGCTGATTAGAACATTTATACAAAATAACTAAAAACTTAAAGTGAAAAAAATTGTAACTACGAAATTAATTTAAAAAAAAATGTTTTATTTACCATTCTGCTGCAACTCCAATCCAATTTCTTTCCAAACTGCATCCTTTAGTCTATATTCTTTGTACAGCTTATGAGTCGTATCATAAAGTATACGGTGAGGTTTGATCGATTCAATCAATTTCTCTGTTTCGCCCATAATGGCTGGCGCAGTATACTGTTGTGGTGCATCTACACTTGCAGATGCACCTTTATGAACATTTAAATGTCACTTTGACAGATGACACGCAGCGACACCAACTGTACAATTTCATACACAATTGTTGGTATTAATTTGACGTTGCGACAATTCGACGGACAGTTGAGTCAAATTGATGAAAATCGTTTCGAAATTACTTAATCTTATTTATAGTTTAGGGGTAGGTGTAAGGTAAACTCTGATAGCGGGTTGAATATGTTTAAACGCAGGTGATCAGGACGAAAGAAACATGTGTGTCTTGTAACCGGTGGCAGGGCTACCAACCCACGCAGGGGTGGCAACCCCTAGCCGGTCGAATCATATAGCACCCACAATATAATTGATATTTAATTTATTTCCCTTTCAAAGGGCAACGTGAAACCACTCTATAGTTTTGTCATATAGTTAAATTTTTGTCAAATTATGAAAAGGCAATGCTTGATATCAAGTAATTTAAAAAGAATGGCTAAAGCACTAAATTTGTATTTAATAATCTCTTACCAAAATTATTATTTCAACATCTGGAAATATATTTTTGAATAGTGCACACATTTTATTAATTTTCAGTTATGTATAATAAAAAAAATGTTATTATTATTCATTATGTTTATTGTAAAATATTATAAAATTAAACTAAAATAAACACAATATTTCAGGTTTTTAGAAATAAAATAAGTAATTTAACAATAAGAGTAATAATAATAAGAATTTTTATTCCAGAATAATTAATATCAATAAATAATTTACGTAATAATAAAAGAATTTTTTATTCCAGAATAATATCAATAAATAATTTACGTAATAAGTTCTAAAATTAAAAAGTGAGAAGAATAAATATACTTCTCAATGAAATATTTTTGTATAGAAATACAATTAAATTGAACTTAGTATATTACCTATAATAATGTATATAAATTTTACTTTTTTAGAGTTGTTCAAAATAAATTGATAAATAAACTTTTAATTAAATAAATTAATAGAAAGAAAACTTTCTTAGTAGCTCTTATATGATAATTAAGTAGTTGTGTATTAACGAAATTGTTTTTTGACTACTTTTTGCTTTCTAGTACCTAATCAGTCAAAATTTCAAGCTCTTAAATCCAAATTCAAAGTATTTAGCACAATATTCAAACACAAATAAGAAGAATTAATGCTTATTTTATCTAGTTTAACTCAAAAAAACTTGTACATTCATCTTTTCTAATATGTAAAATACTTTTGAGCGTTTCTTTGGTTCACTACGACGACAACAACTTCATAATATTCTTTTAATTTAGAAAATAAATAAACACGAAACGAATTCTAGAAATGGAACTGAACCGTTAAAACATAATATTTTTAATTCAGTAAAGTGTCGGGTCTTTTAAAATTACCACACTTGGGCAACACGTTGACAACTTTCTTCGGCAAATTGGGCTTCACCGTTATAACAATAGCCGTTGGAAGTGAAAATACACCACAAGAACGACACTCTAATAACCAAGTACCCAAGTTATCAGCGATGACTCGTACGATTACAAATCCCTTATTCGGAACTAATACGGTATCCTTTCTTGGTGGATTTAACAGGTTTCTAAAAGGAAATTTTATTGTAATAAAACACACTGTGCTAAAATAAACTGTATACAATAATAAAGTATACCTTTTAATATTGCCTTGGCCGTCTAATTTCTTAACATCGTCAACGGTAATACCGTTAGTATAAACGGGAGAAGTGTACAGAACATACATTGGATTACCGTGCATATGGAAAGTCTTGGAACTGTCACTGTTGAATCCTGTAAAGATTACCTATTAGTATAAACAATAAACATTCAATATTGAATAATACAAAACGTCGTAAACTAACCTTCATCGACAATAATCAATTCCAAGGTAGATTTATATTCAATGTTGAGGACTTGGACGCATTCTAGATCTTTAACTTTTGATTCACTACCAACGTTACATATCGTTCTATCAATAATATCTTTGCGTTGAGTCAATAACGGAGAATTGGGGTACAGGAAACTTTTACCATTAATCTGAACAACGTTTCCTTGTTTGTGATTTATGGCTGCAACATAAATGCATTTGTTAATATATCCAATCTATCTGTGTGTATAATATAATACATAATATTCCCTTAATAGATAATTTCCCCCAGAAAGGAAGAGAGTAAGACCAAGGAAGGAATACTTAAGCCAGATAATAGCTATGATTCTACCCGCTATGAGGTCAAGAAGAGAAAAGTCACTAACCGAAATAGTAGTAAAATAAATAAATTGAGAAATTGAGAATTAAAAAGAAGATAAATAAATTGATCATATAATATATGAAAATTGTTCTACTTACACAATTCCGCTGGATAAAATGGAGGAACGGGCATAGCATCACTTAAATATCTAAACTCGCTGTCGTCATCGTCAACGTTGATGGCATTCGCTTCTATTTGTAAATATACAGATTGTTCAGCAACCGGAGAAACGGTAACATCAGCTGGAGTGCCCGCAGAATCGAACAAATACTGACCGGAAATAACTTCTTCGGATATTAGCACCGGCTGTAAATCAATAAAATCACCGTGTGAATGTAGTTAAAAGTTTTATACACTTTCTAAATCGCCTACACCAATAATGTGATTTGATTGTTTGATAGGTATCGACTTTATGGTACAGGACTAGATCATCAATAAATGAAATGTAATCTAGCATAGAACTTTCACCGGTGTAATATATGTATATATATATACATATATATATATACATATATAATATTATAGATATGGTTATATCATGCTTTGTAATATAATCCAATAGTGAAATTTTGTTTTCTTACTTCAACATTATCGATCGACTCCAATTCAGTAGAGTTTGAACCGTCGTACATAATTAAACCGTGCTGATGTAAACCTTTGCATTTGCTCAATCCATCTACGTAAAATCCATAACTAGAAGAACGTTTCTTAGCATTCAGTACAAAATCAACCCTTTCTCCTGAAAACAAAATCAAATAAACAATAACTAATAGATATTTTTACGATTGTATTAATCAAAGATGAAAGATATGGGCAGTTTCCCTTTAACGCTGTTTTAATTTACAATGTGTTCTTCCAAAGCACCCTTTCATTTATTCCCGATGATTTTATGATTATTAAAGTAGCAATTTTAATATTGCTCTTTCATATTAGTGTCTAGCCGTTGGATTATAGTATGTAGAACATTGACCGATGTAATGGATTTGAACGCAATTTTCATTTTTTTTATGCAAATTTTTAATAATGATAGAACTCAATTATATTTTATAAAATATGCACACATTGTACACGAAATGAACATTATATTTCAATTGTAACGTAAACGTAAATTTTTGTGAATGAAATGTTTATTTCAAGCAGCTATTACTTTATAACTCAATTAAATATTACATGTGTAAACTTTTGATTAAAAATAAAGATATGAAAAGTGCAAGTGAATACCTATTTTAATTTTAGTTTTACCAAAAAACATCGACAGACCTCATCTAACATAACTTAACCTCACTAAAATAAGGCTAAATACGTATTCTGTCGTGCTAAAACTATTTCCCCATAGCGAGCTCACCAAATCGGTAAAAATCTTCAAGTCATTCTCATTAATCGAGTCGGATTCAAAGTTTCAATCAGTTTTAACAACAGCACAATATAATAACACACGAATCCAATCATCAAAAAGTGATACATAGAGATGACTGGCGAAAGTTTTGATAATAAAGTGAAAAGTGAGAGTAAAACCAACAAAGGCATACTGTATAACAGTTAACTACTTCCTACGGCGCAGCGTTGGTGTACTTGACCTTTAGAATAAACTTGAAAGTGCTCTTTTTAATGGCTATAAAATCACAGGTTCCCAACCTTTTATAAAAGCCAAGTGAGCCGCTACCCTGATATATTTGAAAAAGGCAAAAAAATATTATTCAAACATCAAGACACCGATTTAAAATGAAAATTGCATTATAGTCAATATTTTTTTTAGTTTACTGTTTCAGTTGGCGACCCCGCAGAAAACGCTTCGCGACCCCATTTGGGGTCGCGACTTAAACGTTGGGAACGCGTGCAGTATAAATGGTGGATAACCTACATACCTGGATACAATAAGAAAGATTCAACATTCGCCGGTTTCACCGGTCTGCCGTCTGATGAGATGATTTTCATCGGATGATTTTGCAGGCTGATCATTATAGGACAATCCAGGGGAATGGCGTTGATTACTCTGATGCGATACCTTGACCCACTGTTTACAAAAAACCTGAAATCATTTCAAATCTAATATACACATATGAAAGAGGAAAAAAACTCTTTTGAATCACACAATCCATCAAACACTTTCTTCTGTGAACAGATCGATCTCAATACTCTATCGATCGTTATGGTATGAACTCTCTCCTTTGAGAAAACTATTCGACAACATAAAGTGAAAATATGTAGATATCTAATACAAATCTTATAGTTTGTTTTTGCGTTCACTTTTTCTTCCGTGAAATTGCGATATTAAATAAACATTAACGTTCCGGTTGTGAGAATCGAATCATTATCCTTTGTGACGTGACGTCACACTCTATAGGTATTCGTTCTATACTGCCGTCCTAACTGACAAAAATTACGAAAATGAGTTATATGTATGTGTTTTAGGGGTTATGGGAGTGTATTCTTGCGATTTTTCATATCAAAATTAATGTATCTTCATCCAAAAGTGACTTTTTTAAGCTATTAAATCTAACGTATCTGCATGCGCAGAGAAATAGTATCACCAATACTTGGCGAAAATAACGTATCCAATATTTATGTACTTCGGTCACTACCTTATCGTGAAAGATTAAAAAAACCGAATCTCTCCTCATTGGAGACGAGGAGATTAAGAGGCGATTTAATTGAAGTATTCAAAATAATAAACAATCATTCTTCATGTGAAATGACCAACCTCATTATGTTCAATGATAACCCTCATCTTATACTCCCAAATCAAATAAGATTGTTAGAGATTCATTCTTTTCAAATAGAGTGGTTGAAGTTTGGAATAGTCGTATGTATACATTAATAATTAATATTGAAGTGACGTAACTACTAAAGTATTCATTTATTTTTTTAATTTTTCCTTAGAATTATCAAAAAACAATAGAAAATAACCTCATGCACTAAAAAAAAAGTTTAAATAAATCAGTAATATATGAAGAAAAACACAAATTTAGAATAAAACTTTCAAGTCCATTTAACTCGATATTGTTGTTTTGTCAGTTACGTTAAGTGTGCTTAGGACGGCCGTATATATGTAAGTCGTAGCTAGGAGCTATAGTGCTCAACATGGAAAAAAATACGATAATTTACCAAAAAACAAATATTTATTATTAATCAGGGCCCCATTTAAATATTAAGAAAACTAGAAATGCGCCGCAAGCTTAAAATTTATTTACAGATACATACATATATGTAAGTTTTGGCAGTGTGTTGAATCCCTGGATGAATGTCGAACCTTCTACAATCGAGCTTAAAGCAACAACTGATTTTGGCTTTACTACATTATATTATAACTAAACCAATAACCAAGTAACCCATCGTTTGAAAAAACCATATAAATATGTATACACGTAGGTATGTATGTACATATGTAATGAGGTAAACCGGTCGCTCTTCCAATCGAGAGTCTTGTCCTGTTTTGCTCTTGGCATTGACTTTGAAGAGTCAAAACCAAGTGAAAGAGAAATCAGCCATTATCTAGGACACAATAATTGTACTGTAACGACATTTTCTTTCGTTCCACAACACATGTAAACCTACGATAAATTATATTATTAAACTAGACCAAATACCTACGAAAATCATTCGACTTTCCGTCGTGATTGTCGATCAGCAAGTTTACAGGAGTTGTACTTTTAAAACTGGAAGTGCTGGCTGAAACTATGACAACATCCTCTGTACTTCTATCGTGATCGTATAGAGAAGAAGCTGGTTCAAGTGGGGCAGGTTGTTTCACAACGAGCGAACCAAAAAGTCCATCCAATTGTTGCGATACTGAAAACGGTTAAAAATCAACGATTTTGGTTTCAAAATGTCTGCAAAGGAATAACTAGAGCGTATTAAATATCAGTGCTATTTGCTCCCTTCTAAATGCAGCCGGAGATACTTTTAAAGACTGTGTGTGTGTAGTACATTATTATTACATCAAATGTGCGAATCAATGATTTTGTTAATTTATTGTCTGCGGGTAAAAGAGTATGATGTAGAAAAATAGAAGTTATGAACAATCGAAAGTATTTTTTTATTTTAATTTCCAGCATTGCACGTAAGATTTCCGCATGTTAAATCATCGATAATAATTGTGTGTTTGCCATTACACAGTTTATTCGTTTGTGTTTCCCAAAAGAAAAAAATGTTCTATCGTATAAGACCCACAGATTCAAAGAAAGTACAAAAATGTCCATTTAGCCTAACTGATAAAATCCGTGAATGATATTTACCAAAATCATGACATTAATATAGGCAAAGTGTGTTACATGACAGACAATTAGTGAAATCCCTGCATTATATATATACATATGTACATAGAATATACGTAGAATGCCTAGGTATTTAATAAGCGTTTTAAACAAAGCATAATAAAGCAAAAAAAGTATGAAATAAATTGTTTTTAGTATCCAAATCATTTTTTCTCACCAATCTAATCAGCTGATCCTGAAAATAATTTGAAAGTTTCTTTCATAGTCTTTCTCAAACTTCAGTTTTTCGTTTGTGCTTATTTCTATTTATTTCTATTTAAGAAGCGTAGTACATTTTGCATTTTATAGAAAGCTGGATTTCACACTGCCTATGGTTCTACACTTTTGAGCGTTTTTTTTTTTTATAGAATTCCAAGAAAAATCTATCAAAACCTATTTAGTTTAGGTAACACTACCCCAGTAATCGGCATGGAAAGAATTTAGCAAACATTTGGAAACGGCAAATAGGTATCACAAAATGGTAAAATAAACTCTATACATTATATTATACATACATATAATAGCCGAAATCCGTCTGTCTGTCTGCTGATAACACTCACCTCAGTAAATATAATTAAAAGACACGAACCGTCCGCGCGCATTGTTCGAAACATTGAGCGCTTACGCTGTGATCCAAACGGGGTGATGACAATTGGAAAATATTAATTTCTCAATTGGCTCGCTACTTTAATAAATTGTTACGTTGTTATTATAACGCGCCATCCATGCAACAACTATAAGAACTATTAAATTTAATATTATTTTTCAGTGCGGGCGATGAGAACGCTACGTTGATATTCAACGGGCTTACACTAGTATGCATATACTAGCCGAAATCCGTCTGTCTGCTGATAACGCTCGCCGAGGTAAATGATTAAAAGACAGGAACCGTCCGCGCGCAAGTGGGATTTGAACCCAAGATCACTGGTTCGGGACAGTGAGCGTTTACATTATGATCCAAACGGAGGTGATGACGGACCTGCTACGATTTGACAATATTAATTGTCAGCAGGCTCGCGACTTTGCTAAATTGTTACGTTGTTGTATTATAACGCGCCATCTATGCAACAACTATAAAAACTATTAAATTTAATATTTCTTTTTAGTACGCGTAATGAGAACGCTCCGTTGAAATTCAACGCGCTTACACTAAGTTCACAATAAAGACGATTTTACAATAACGTATCACACGACTTTGTTAAACGACACTAATAAAGTGTAAACACCACAAGATTCCATTGCAAACTTTAAAACCAAAATAGTACAACGTGAAAAACATATTCACCTGAGTGTGCATGGTAGAAATGAGTACCGACATCATCAGCTCTGAAGGCATACGTGAAACTGGTGCCACTAGTTATGGGACACTGGGTCACCATGGGCACCCCATCCATAAAAGGACTACCTTTTTGACCAACTCCTTGCCAATGTAGGGCAATTTCTCCTCCTTGCAACTTATTTAGCACATTGACCACCACCAAGTCATTCAGACACACTTGAATAGGAGGACCAGGCACTCGTCTGTTGATTGCCAACACGGCCTTCTCATTCAAAGACACCAGCTCGACTTTGAATTCAAAGAGGCATCTCTTCGGCTTCTGACTGAATTTGCAAGGGCGAGCACAGTTTTTAGAATCTGCAAATTCAAATAAAACAAACACGAATTGTAAACTTTATTAAAACAAAAAAAAAATCGATGAATTCTCAGGCTTAATTGTAAAATGAACCATTTTATAATTGAGACTGTAAAATTTCAACACCATTTTAAACCCAGTGGAAATTGATTGGTCCATAATTGTTATATCAAGCATATCAGTGCTCGAAATGGAAATTTTCACGAATTTTCACCTTTTTTTTTAACTATATGTATAGAAAATATACGTACATTTCTATACATACATATGTTTATTATAACACCAAAACACTTGTACACCGATATAAATGAATTTATGGTTGTATATATTAGTATTATTATTATAGATACATCCACAAATTACACGGTTAATTTTTTTTTAATTTGAATAATTTTTAATATCACTATTTAGTTAAGTCACGTGCAGTAATAAAATATATATATAAAAAAAAATCAAGCGATTCCCGATGATAGATTGAAATTGCAAATACGTTCGGTAAATTCAAGTTCTCTCATCAGAGGGACAGGCAAGAATGAAGTATTTTGAAATTTTAGTTCCTTTAGTATAATTGTAGCGGTACAGCTACTTTAGAAATTTTGTTAAAATAAGAAAGCCGACAATTCAAAGAAAGATATCGTAAATTATCGAAATGACCGATGCCCCGAGAGGGACCCGTTGCAGTTCGACCATAGTGTGACAGACAGTGCCGACCATAAAGCAATAAAACTTTTTGCGCATAAAAACCCTCGAATTCTAAATGTTATCTTCGAGTAACACAAGTGCATCCAGCTTTTTCAAAACATAATAATATTTTAAATGGCTTTTGGCTACAGATAAGATGCCTTTGTCGGAATTGAAATGTAAAGAATTTAACTTTCAGTCAAAGATTGTGATTTAGGAGTTATAAATGTAAAAAAAATTCACCTTCTAACATTTTTTCGGCAATAATTATTGAAAGAGCACGGAAATTTTGGTTTTTTTAGGAAAGGGAGCGCTAAATTTACAGATTTCACGAAAGGGAACGCCCGCTCCCTGCCGCTCCCGCTGAATTCGAGCACTGAAGCATATCAACATTTTTGCAATCAGACAATTTATAATTTTGACAATTTCGTCCTTAACATTATGCAAATGCATCAATGGTGATCAAAAACGAGTGTAAAACTTTCAAGGTTTATATGTATTTCTCAATCTAATATTCATAAGAAAACGCAAGGTTATATATAATGTGCGCACTCGCTCACTTTCCATTACATTTCTATACAGATAAAACTATTAAAAGTATTCCAAAGCTTAATATGTATAACTAACCTGATATTTTATTATTGGAATATCCATAAGTGTGAGCCAAAACGGTGTCTATTGAAGCGTCTCCCCATATTCCAGCATTTCCCAACACTCCCACAAGACACACCAGAATTCTCGTCGAAACTCTCATATTTTCACGTGATTTTAGTTGAATATTCACTAGTAATAGTATTAACTTCACTTTGGACAAAGAATCTAAGATGGAAACGCTATATTTCGATGTATTTTCACGGGAGAACTGAGCGAACGTGCTCACAAGACAACGCGAAAATGGTAAATAAATAACGCAATACTCCACGAGTAGTCAAACCGGTAACAAATTTTTTAAAAGTGCTCCTCGTTCACGCTCGATGCATTTTCTAAGTTTGAGCGTTTTTGGCATCTTATTTTGAATTTAATTTCAATTGTTTAATAATTTTCCAATATTAAATAATTTATACCTAGGACAATGGGTGAATATGATCGGAATATCGGATGTAAAGAAGAAAAAAATAAAACGAAGAATGCTAACTAGAAGTGCTTTTAAAGAAAATGCTAAGCTAAAAAAAGAAGGCATACGGCCAATGCGTACTGCCAATTATGACGTATGAATGTGAAACTTGGATGCTAAATTCAAGAACGCTACGTAAGATCCAGTGCACACAGAGAAGCATGTAAATATGTACTATGCTTGGTATAACAAGAATAGATCGTAAAAGGAATACATGGGTAAGAAGTATGACCAAAGTGACAGATATAGTAGAACGTGTGAAAAAGTAATTATATAATCATATTGTAGAGATAGTTGATAGTTATTTATACCTAGGGCAATTGGTGAATATGACCAGATGTAAAGAAGAAGAAATAAAACTAGGATGGAGTGCTTTTGGAAGAATGAACATTGTTTTTTAATCCAACATTCCGCAATGCTTAAAAAAGAAGGCATACGACCAATGCGTACTGCCAGTTATGACGTATGGATGTGAAACGTGGATGCTAAATTTAAAAATGTTATGTAAGATTCAGTGCATACAGAGAAGCATGGAAAGATGTATGCTCGGTATAACGAGAAGAGATCGTAAGAGGAATACGTGGGTAAGAAGTATGACCAAAGTGGCAGATATAGCAGAACGTGTGAAAAAGTTGGAGTGGACACATAGCGAGAAGAATGGATGGCAGGTGGACGCGAGAAATACTGGAATGGTATCCGAGAGGATGTCAAAGGAAGCAAGGTAGACCGAGTGGAAGATAGGCTGATGAATTGAGAAGAATGTGTGGAGTCAAGTGGAATCAAGAATGTAAGAGGATTGGACAGGCTTTCATCCAGCAGTGAATGATAAACGGCTGAAAATGATGGTGATGATGAAATAAATGTTTTAAAATTTATACAACTATGTCTGTGCGTCCATCGACGCAACGCAACACCGCACGATGGGATGAATCGGGAATTTGAGAGGAAAAAAGATTTTATCGAAAAAAAAAATTTGGTTGGATCAATCCACTATTCTATCTCTACATATATGTACGTACATATCTGAAGAATATAATAAGTATCAAAAAAATTAAAATCAATGCTGAAAAAGTCAAAAATCGTCATAATCAGTTTTGGGTGTACATATGTAGGTACGTACATATATGAGTCGCCTAGTTCCAAATCCCGATAAGTCCACAATATATAAAAAACGAGGATAAAATATTTTCTGGTTCTAAGAATGTTTTCAAACGATGCCTTATACTTGAATTATTCCAAATACCGCCAAGTGCGCCGTAAAAAAATATTGAAAATCAGTGTTAGTTCCAAAAACTGACAATTGCACTATGATAAAAGCCATATTTAGAAACAAACAACGATAAGTCCATGTTTCTAATCTCAATATTTTGTTTAATATCAACAAAATTAAGTTTAAATGAGTTTAAACGCCATCAAGCAAATTTATTTATTTATTTATTTATTTATTTATTAAATTATACCATAGTGACATAACAGGTTTCCCAATTCGTCACTATGGCGAGACATGAAAAAAAACATTATATATAAAATAATGGTAGTAAAAAAAAAAAATATATATATATATATATGTATAATCGAATTACATTAAATTTAAATTAAACACAATTAAATAATAATTAGAAAGTATTAATAATAATAAAATTAAATAACAATAATAATAGAATCAAATTAAAAGTTAACATAAAATCAGCAAATCAATTATAAATAAATTAAATTATTACAAACAAAATCAAAATTGAAAGTGCATGAGAAATGTGGCGATCTGATGGTGCGTAGCGCAAAAAAAATATCCAAATGTTGCGCAAGTGAATTGAGGCATTGAATGGCTCGAGCAATGGGCGAGTCAGCAAGGACACCGGTTCTCGCTCTGACAACCTGAAACAATTGACGCGTACGCAACTCCCGGAAGTGTGCAGGAGCCCACAACTTCATCTCCTCGAGGATTGGTGGGTTGCATATGTCACCTCTCAATAAATTACAGAAGTGATTCACAAGGAGTTTATCCCTACGAGATGACAGAGTGCTATATCCCAATGCACCTAGAACAAAAGCACTAGGATACAGTGAGGGATAGTAGCCGTATTGTCTCATGTATAGGTATCGGAGAAATTTCCGCTGAACTCTTTCAATCTGTAAATTATACTTGACTTCTCTGGGATTCCATATAATAGAACCAGATTCCAAGATGCTGCGGACCAAAGTGTCGTAAAGAAGGCGTAATACCCTCATATCATTGAAATGATGAGCATTACGCACGACGAATCCTAGCATCTTTGACAAATAAGTCTGTAGCAGAAAAACCGCGTTTGCGAACAAGTGAGTTTTATGGACTTATCGGGATTTGGAACTAGGCGACTCATATATGTATGTATTTTATTTAATTTGCGTATAATTTTGTAAGAATGAGCTTAATAAGTTAATAAGCATTGTATTCCTGTGAGAATTTCTCGGAAAACATTCATTCTGGTAGTGCGTATGTTAAAATGACGAAATGACACTTTCGAAGTGTCATCAGAAGCTGAATGTGTCATTCTAAAAAGCTATTAAACTATCTAGAGATGCTTAACCAAGAAAAAGAAAATTTTCGAATATTCTCGGAGAATAATCTTTGGAGAATATTCTCGGATAATAATCTTTTGGAGAATATTCTCAGAATATTCTCGTTCTCCGAGAATATTCTCGACTCACAACACTAACAATACATACGTTCAATAGTGTGGTTGTAAAATAACTTCTTCCGAAATTTCTGTTATTATAATAATTGCGTCTTCTGATGAATAACACTCTTTTTTCTTTTCCCTTATTATATGATACGAACGATGGATATTTGTATTTCTTATTATATACACGTTTTATGTTAAATCATTGTTTACCGCAGTGAACAGTGAATGGAATACTTTCTTTGTCTTAGTAGCTCTACGTGAAGTTGACAGCATTAACTTATTTTAATACTCTCTTTTAGTATCTCGTTTCTCCGATAAAGGCAATGATAATTGTGTAGCGTGAACAAGCTAATTGATTGCTAGTGAAAGTTAATTAAAATATGTACAGGTGTACCTATCTACATATACGACAATTTTTGGTTTTGTCTCCACATTCCCCAAAAAACTTTCGTGGTCTACTCTTGCTCTTGCAATCTTCAGTAATTCAACAGTTAAATTCAACCAATCATAATATTTACATTTTTATGATATTCGTGAAATCCTCTAGAACCCTCAGAAGATTCCGTTTGTCTATAAAATAACAGTTTATAGACACATTTTAGGTCTTTTGTGACAACAAAATACCTAAAATTGCTATTTAAAAAAAAATCATTAAAATCAGTCAACCGGAAGTAGGGTTTTTTACTTTATCCTAATCGGATATAGTATTGTGATCGTGCGAAAATTCGACCTCGAGATTTTGACTGATTTGTATAGAGTACCCCTGATCACGTTTTCATGATTTCTGGAAAATGTCTGTATGTCTGTGTGTCTGTGTACTTATGCGTGTGTGTGTCTGTATGTGTTTTCTCCGAAACTATCAAGGTTATCAAGCTGAAATTTCATATCTATTATTTTTACGTAAGGTGTAAAAGCCATGAGGAATTTGGTCAACATCCGTCAACCGGAAGTAGGGTTTTTTTCTTGTAGAAAATTCTAAAATTCTTTTACCACAGAATATTTCCGAAACGGCTCCGGAAATTTTGTCGAAATTTCATATCTATAGTTTTCACGTTAGCCGTAAGAGATACTGTGATTTTAGTCAACTTCTGACTAGCGAAAATGGCAGTTTACTCTTGAACGATTTTTTTTTTTTTATTTTTTTCGACCTTTTAAATATTTAGTATCGTCACAATATTGTAATATTGTAGTTTTGAGAGAAAATCATATTTAAAAATAAATAAATCATCAAAATTAGTCAACCGGAAGTAGGTTTTTTTTTTTCGTCGAAAAGTTTACGACAGAATATTTCCGAAACGGTTCCGGGAATTTTGTCGAAATTTCATATCTATAGTTTTCACGTTAGCCGTAAGAGATACTGTGATTTTAGTCAACTTCTGACGAGCGAAAGTGGCAGTTTACTCTTGAACGATTTTAGGTTTTTTATTTTTTTCAACCTTTTAAATATGTAGTATCGTCACAATATTGTAATTTTGTAATTCTAAGAGAAATTGATATTTAAAAAAAAAATAATAATTTAAATTAGCCAACCGGAAGTAGGTTTTTTTTTTTCGTCGAAAAGTTTACGACGGAATATTTGCAAAACGGCTCCGGGAATTTTGACGAAATTTCATATCTATAGTTTTCCAGTTAGCCGTAAGAGATACTGTGATTTTAGTCAACTTCTGACGAGCGAAAGTGGCAGTTTACTCTTGAACGATTTGTTGTTTTTTTATTTTTTTTCGGCCTTTTAAATATGTAGTATCGTCACAATATTGTAATTTTGCAATTCCGAGAAAAATTGCTATTTAGCAAAAAATAAATCATTAAAATCAGTCAACCGGAAGTAGGTTTTTTTGTCAAAAAGTTTACCACAGAATATTTCTGAAACTGCTCCGGCTCCGGCTATCTTGTCGAAAATTTATATTTATAATTTTCATATAAAAATTAAAAGTTGATAAGGTTTTGATCAAAATCCGCCGACCGGAAGTGGTAGTTGAATATATGCCGAAGATCGTATTTTACATACGCGCGCGCACTCAACATAGTAATTTCATGATATTTATGTATTTATTTTGGTCGGTGTGGTGGTGTGCATGCGTTTTATTTACTTACGTAGTTAAAAAATTAATTTCGTTACTCTTTGTATTCCTCAAATATATGGATTAAGTCATGGGTTGGCCACACCCGAATTTTTTTTCTTACCTCTACATTTTCTACATATTCCTACAGTGGAGTTTGTTAAAATGTCTTTTTATTGGTTCAGATGACTGTAGAATGGTATGGTACTATTGTTGGTATGTGTGTTTTCTCCGAAACTATAAAGTCAATCAAGCTGAAATTTCATATCTATTATTTTCACGTAAGGTGTAAGAGATATTAGGAATTTGGTCAACATCCGCCAACTGGAAGTAGTACACTTTTACTCTTGATTTTCGATGTTTTTAACTTTTTCTCCGAAACTATCAAGTCTATCAAGCTGAAATTTCATATCTATACGTAAGGCATAAGAGATACTATGATTTTGATGAAAATTCCCCCACCGAAAGTGGTAGTTTACTATTGCATGATTTTTATGTATTTTGGCCTTAAATATTTTTAAATTAGAATTCTTATAGTAATGGTGAATTAAAAAAAAAACTGATCAAAATCGGTACAGTAAAAGTGACAGTTTATCGTGTTTCAGTATGCGTTGAAAATCATTTGTTACATACAGATGCGTTTGTTCGTTGCTCGCTACGTTTGAGGCAATATTCTCCGGCTCGAGCAAAATTCGATTTTTTACTTTTCAAGTTTCGAAATTTTTGTCGTTACTCTTTAAGGTATTCCTCAAATATATGGATAAAGTCACGGGTTGGCCACACCCGAATTTTTTTGTTATATGTTTGATTGTGTGAATAAAAAGGTAATATTTTGTCGCAAAAGATCTTTGTATTTTCAAATTGCCTCATAAAAAATGTCACACCTATGCAATGGTTAAAATTTTATATAATGAATCTATGTACATATGTAGGTTAGTGTATAAATGTATCGTTTATCAATATATTTAGAAAAAAACTAATATAAATATCATATTGAAATATTATTCCATATTTCCACGCTTTCCGCGCGTCTTTAGGCCAGTTCAGTAGTAAGTGTCAAAGCTTCTCAACACGAAGCACTAGTGAAAGCACACTAGTGAAGCACTTTATCTAAACCAACAAACGATATAAAAATCGAAGACTGAATGATTGGACTTGGAAGAGCGTGTTGTATTTTACAAACAATAGTGTCTCTGTTACACACGTAATGTGTACGCGCGCGAAAGAGACAGAGCGTCTTTATTGTTGCATTTAGTGAAAATTCATATTATTCACCTATTCACAGACACACAATTTGTTCGCTTCAACTCTGGCTGCGCTGCGCGACCTGTACAACAAAGAGAATATTATTGTGACATGACTATTCGGTAGGTTAATATTACTTAGTGAGTTTAATTGTTAGTTGAGGGCAAGATGTGAAGTTAAATTTAAATTTACTTATATATTTAGTTAATACATTTTGTTTATTCTTATAGAAAGACCCTATCGGGTCTTAACTCACGCCATGTGAATAAGTCGAGATACCAACCTGTGGCTGACTGCAGCTCCAGATATGTTTCACTCACTGTGTTCACATATTTTTACTGTGAATGCTCATATGTCTTTTTAATGTCAGTTTCCTTGCAAAAGTTTTTGAACAAATTTCACATTTGTATGGTTTTTGCCCAGTGTGGATGATCATATGTACTTTTAAGGCACGATTCTCTGCAAAACTTCTTGAACAAATTTCACATGTGTATGGTTTTTCCCCAGTGTGAACGCGCATATGTGCATTTAATTTATCTTTTATTGCAAAACTTTTTGAACAAATTTCACAATTGTATGGTTTTTGCCCAGTGTGAACGCGCATATGTAGATTTAATTTATTTTTCCTTGCATAACTTTTTGAACAAATTTCACATTTGTATGGTTTTTGCCCAGTGTGGATGATCATATGTACTTTTAAGGTACGATTCTCTGCAAAACTTCTTGAACAAATTTCACATGTGTATGGTTTTTCTCCAGTGTGAACGCGCATATGTGCTTTTAATTTATCTCTTATTGCAAAACTTTTTGAACAAATATCACATGTGTATGGTTTTTGCCCAGTGTGAACGCGCACATGTTCATTTAATTTATCTTTCCTTGCATAACTTTTTGAACAAATTTCACATTTGTATGGTTTTTTCCCAGTGTAGATGATCATATGTTCATTTAAGATTTCTTTTGTAGAAAAACTTTTTGAACAAATTTTACATCTGTATTGTTTTTCCCCAGTGTGAACGCGCATATGTGCTTTTAATTTATATTTTATTGCAAAACTTTTTGAACAAATATCACATGTGTATGGTTTTTGCCCAGTGTGAACGCGCATATGTTCATTTAATTTCTCTTTCCTTGCATAACTTTTTGAACAAATTTCACATTCGTATCGTTTTTTTCCAGGTTGGCCATTCGTACATGTTTTTAACATATCGCCATCCATCTGCAAATCAAAACGATCAATAAACAAATATATACTTTCAAAATAAATTCTACATCAACAAAATGAATTAATATTTTAATAAAAAAGCTAAAGTAATAATTTCAATTCGACCATCATGGAAATATTACCGGTGAACATATTCCTTCATCGAAGGTTTGATTATTTTCCTGTAGATTGCGAGGGTGATCTTTTACATCGTTTGTAGAATATTTTTCTTCTATGCTGCTTGATTGTTTGTCATCATCACCCTCGTCATCAACGGGTGATTTAACAAATTGCAATTTTTTATCAATACCCTCATCCTCCCAAGCTAAATCGTCAAGTAACACTTCTTCCACTTTAATATTTAAGCGTTCGTCAGTTTCAATTTCGACTTTTATCATTTTTAACACTGGTCTTTTTAAAATGATGAGAGATTTCAGGTTGGATTCACAAGACAGGTGTATTGTATCTGGTAGCCAGTTGTGTTTTTTCACCTGCAAGGAAAATACACATTACACTATTTGTACGCGCCTCATCCAGGATCTCAATAGTGAAATCCTCAGATGATGCTCTCCATCGAAGCGTTGCAGCTTATTTATAATTACTAAACGCTAGCACCACAGCTATGTGCTTTACACATGGCAATTAAACCAATAATTATGCTGAAATCACTGTACATACGCTTATGTCCGGCCAACACCCCGTTCCCCATATTAATCTACGAACTATGAGCGTTTATTCTCCAACAACTTATTCTCCACCGACATATGTAAAATGATACTATATACCCGGTTAGGTCATAGCACGATGAATGCTGACCAGGTATAAACTAGTCAGTCGATTCAATCTATGCCCACGCAACAATATGCTATGTGATCTTTCATTTCATTCTCATATTTCCAAATATAATTTTATTTAAAACCATATATTACAAAGGTAGACGTCATTATAATAAGGTGACCAAACGTTCTCCTTTAGGGAGGACAGGCCTCCTTTTTTGAGTTCTGTCCTCCCTTGAAAAGTGTCCACCTAAATGTTCTCCTTTTCGATATTTGAAGACTAATCTGTAAATCTCCGTATTCGATCGATTCCGAGCTAAGCTGATTCGTTGCGTGCGGTGTATGATAATTCTCGTTCATATATCTATATATATATATTAATCAATGTCTGTCTGTTTGTCTTTTATAGGCTCCTAAACCACTCAACTGATCGCGATGAAATTTTCAGGACTTATTGTGATCATGCCGGGGATGGTTCCTGTGAAAAAAAATCGGGAAAAAACGGGAACGGGAACGGGCCTGCTCACGCGTCAGATAACGTACTAGGAACGGCATCGAGCATTGCAACGCATGCCGGGTCGCGAAAAATTCAAAGTTCAAAATGTGATTTTTTTTTTTTAGCGGGTCGCGAAAAAATTATTTCAAAATAAAATATTTAAAAAAAAAAATGGGAAAAAAAATGGGAAAGTAAAAATAATATGCAACAAAATTTAAAAAAAGCAAGACGGCACAACAGATAATAGGACGGGTCCGAGCAAATTGCGTTGGAATTTTGCGACGAAGCATCCGGATTTTAAAAACAAGCCACTAGAATTTTTTGAAAGACAATCGAAGCTTTCGCATTACACCAGCATTAATGGAAAAATCTCTCCACGTCTCGTACCCGATGAGTTTGCAAATCGCGCAAGCTAGTACGCCGCACACAATTGGCAAGACTTTAGTGCTAACACCAATAAAATACACGGTTGGAATTATGTTTGATGATAAGAGCAATAAAGAAGTATTCAAATCGAAACGATTTCGCTTATAATACGATTGCACGCAGAATCGATGAAATGGCTCAGTGGCCAGAAGATGAGCTGACCCAAAGAGTTAGTGAGTTATGTAGTAACATCTTTCTCATTGCAACTGGATCGGAGTCCGCGGATGTACAAGGTTTATACCAGCTGCTTGTTTTCGTTAATTATAAGTTATTTGAAAATAAATAAAACTCTGGATATTTTTAAGTATACAAACAGTATTAAAAATAATTTAAATACCCCCCTCCATCATGTCCATTTATACTAGGTGGGTCGCGAAAGTTTGTCGGGGTACTAAAAAGTTTAGGAAGCACTGTTAGGCCAGCTTCGCACGATGCGGTTTTACGGCACGTTTTTTCCAGGTATAAACCGGGTAACTCCAGTGATACATTGTTTTGGATGAGGGTATTCCCATGGTCAAGATTTGGCCGCGATACGGCTACGGTCGCCGTTTACAGTTCGTACGGGCGGGTTCGCACGACAAGGTTTTACGGTTTAATATCCCGAGCCCTCGTTGCTTTGCTTTCACATTCTATGGTTTATGGACGGGCTGGCAAATTACCAGCCCCTTGTAATGGGTGATGAAACTCGCCTGATGATTTTTCGTAAAAACTAGGGAAGGAAGCATAGATTTCAGGTAGTAGCGTGGGTGGTCCCGGCAAAGTACGGGCTGTAAACGGCGACCGTAGCCGTATCGCGGCCAAATCTTGACCATGGGAATACCCTCATCCAAAACAATGTATCACTGGAGTTACCCGGTTTATACCTGGAAAAAACGTGCTGTAAAACCGCATCGTGCGAAGCCGGCCTACTTGCCACTGGAGCGACGGCTCCCTTTCCGGGGACCACCCACGCTGCTACCTGAAATCTATGCTTCCTTCGCTAGTTTTTACGAAAAATCATCGGTCGAGTTTCGTCACCCATTACAAGGGGCTGGTATTTTGCCAGCCCGTCCATAAACCATAGAACGTGAAAGCAAAGCAAAAACGAGGGCTCGGGCTATTAAACCGTAAAACCTTGTCGTGCGAACCCGCCCTTATAGTGTATGAATAAAATGTTTCTTCAATTTATTTGTGTCCTCCTTTTCATTGTAGTAAAGTCGGTCACCTTATAATTATAATAATAATTTACAACACGATAACAAGAAAAGGGAGAATTGGATCGGGGTGGCGAGCAGGCCGTGCGTTATCGGCTATTTGGCGGGCAGGCTGGCTGTGGCGGCTGTCGTCTCGTTGTCGTTGTCGTATTCCGATTTACCGACACCGGCTAATGGCCATTGAGTGTTGAGTGCATTTGACTTTGAGTGCATTTCCGGTCGAGCGGCGAAGGCGAGGATCGGAGCGACCGGAAGATCGTCATTCGCATTCGCAATTCGCAATTCGCATTTGCATTCGCCATGGGCGCCTATCTTTCGGAGCCGCGCACCGACAAGGAGTCGAGCAATGAGCACGATCAAAAGTTGCAATGCGCTGCCAGCTCCATGCAGGGTTGGCGGATCAAGCAGGAGGTGACTTTACCCACATTTCACATTCACATTCACCACTACTACATCAGTATATTTTGTCATTTCGTATACGTGTATGTGTTGGTCACGTGTTCGAAACCACGCCCCCCCCTCCCCCTTCCCCTCGTCTCTCACCCTTTGCCCCGCCCCCCCCCCGCTTAAACTATCTTCTAGGTTAGGGTTGCCAGGTGTGAATTTTTTACGCGCGGATGTTTCTAGTGGTTTTGTTTTTTTTGCAGTGGTAACACTGGGGATTAATTTTTTGTTTTAAAATCAATTCATTATTTATGAATTGTAAAGAACGGTTCACGGTGCGTGATTTTAGAGATTATTTATTCGTGTTAAATTAACGTTATCAATGATTTGTAAATCCAAACACTTGTCATTCTTAAATTGTTCTGAAAGTGAAACAATCGGTTATAAAATATAAACACTAGAATGTAAATCGGCTTCGGTGTTTCATTTTGGTTCAGTTTTCAGTGAAAAGATTTTTCCAAAATCAAATACACCATTCGTAAATTTACTTATTCTGAGTTTTTACGGCTTAAATTCCTCTGTAAGTATGTATTATATGTTTCAAGGACAAGTTCGTAACTATAGTCCGGCCGTTTTAGGAAGACTTCTGGACAAAACGTACATGCTGTCCCTTTCGTGCATGCGATGCAACATTGTAAAGACGTAAAATTATTTATTTATTTATTATTAATAGTATGTTGTATCTACAATGTTATCTCTGTCTATTTGTGAGCGTCTTTTGGTTGAGACCTGGCCGGTAAATTTCCGTGAAACTAAATAAATAAAACGGTCCTTTTTGAAGGACCGTTAAGGTTAATTTATTACGTTAAGGCACGTGAGAATGTTTCCGAGAAGTTATTGTTTAAAATGTCATCTAGCTTGCACGTACACGCAGTAAATAATTTTGCCTTGTCTTTCACTTTCACTCCAAAAAACTCTAACTAACAAAATATTAACATTGAATTCTACCGACGCACGCACAATGTTGTATCGTTTGACTAAAATGCAACATGAAACTGAAATGAATTATTTGCGGGTGGAGAGGGGATGAAAGGGACAGCATGTACGTTTTGCCCAGAAGTCTTACTAAAATGGCCAGAGTATAGAATGTAAATCGGCTTCGGTGTTTCATTTTGGTTCAGTTTTCAGTGAAAAATTTTTTTAAGATTCGCAAATTTACTTATTCTGAGTTTTTACAGCTTAAAAACAGCTTAAATTCCTCTGTAAGTACATACATATGTATTACAAAATGTTTCAAGGACAAGTTCGTAACTAGCAACAAAATTTATTTGAATTTACTTAATTCCAATAAGTGAAAAAATAATAAAAACGTTAACAATGTTTCTGTATACCAAAATAATATCCAAACTACAATATGTACACACTTTCAGAACATCTCATTTGTGTTTGCTTGATACAATTTGATTGTTCTAATCAAAAGTAAATTGAAACATATGTATGTACATTGTAATAAGTATATGTATACTATTTGATCTAAAGAGTATCGAACACATTAATCAAAATACAAATTTGGTTCTATTTTTGATTTCAGGACGCTCACAACGTTATTCTAGATTTTGATACTGATATGGCATTGTTTGCCGTCTACGACGGACACGGCGGTGCCGAAGTTGCCAAATATTGTGCACAAAAATTGCCACAATTTATCAAATACACCGAGGCGTACAAAAAAGGAGACTATGCGCAGGCTTTGGAGAATGCATTTTTAGATATCGACGAAACGTTGACACATCCCTACGTAATACAAACATTGAAAACACTTTCAGGTAATTTATCCCCGCTGACCGTTATTTGCCATTAGCGTGCATTGCATCGTGTATGTGTGTATTTAAGGATCGGACGGTGTTACAGATGAAGTTTCGGAGGCTGTAACGGACGACGGTTCCGACGAAGAGGAAAACGTTCACAATTTATACGAAGAGTCGAGAATGCCGCTCGAAGAGCTCATCGCCAGGTATCAAAACGAAGTAAACTCTTTTGTATCACATTTTAAGAACAACGAAATCGCCGCTAGCAACAGTAAACCCATGTCTCCGAACTTGAGATCGAAACGAGCTGGTACATCGAGCGACGGAGCCGGCAGCAGTTCTTCGTCGAGCAAATGTACCGTCGAAGAACCCGAAGTTTCTAGCGCTGGAAGTTCAAGTAGTAGTAAAACGACAACGGTTGAACCGAGCGTAGGTTTATTGATTTTTTCCTCTACGCCTCGATTATTCATACGTGTATTAATAATGTTAAATGTTACAGGTTTCTTCTACGACTAATGGAGATCATAGTTTACCCGAAAGTCCCGCCGATATTTCAAGCACAAACGACACAGAATCGACGAAACCTTCAGACTTGCCAAATGATAAAGAAATTACCGTAAAAGAAAATTCAGAAGCCTCGATAAAAAGTGAAAGCGATACCAAGTTGGCCGAATCGGAATCTAGCACTGATGCAAACAATTCAAATTCTAACGATGTCGAAAGTAAAAATTCTAAAAGTGAATCCGAAGTTACGGAGTCGAAAGATTCGGAGAGTGTATCGAGTCCATCAACAACATGTAAAGTGAAACCGGAACAGTCCAATGCTAGCAGTACGAGGAAACGATCGACGGCTAATTACAATAGTTTTCTAGGTTTGATAACGGCCGACGATGACGACGACGACAGTGATTCAAACGACGAGACGTTTGAAAGCAAAGAAGATGCGAGTTCTTCCGAAGAAGAGAATACCGTTAACGGAGTCAGCGGTGATTCCTCCGAAGACGGTAATTAAAATTTTCTTTGAATACATGTATAATAGGGTTTGTGTTTTCCTGTCCGAATCCAGCTGATTCCTGAAGAACAATTTAAATCAGTTTTGTTTAACACAATGTCCAAAATGGAATATACACTTCATAAATTGAAATACAAAAGACAATTAATCAGTCGGTATTTTAATCAATAAACGGTCATTAAATTTTCAAGAAAATGGTCAGTACTATATTTAGACTACGGTCAGCAAAACATTACAAGTAACTTTTTCACAGTTATGGCTAGTAAAAATTAACGAATCAGTCCATTCTTTGAGAAACACTAGTTTAGAAAGTGAAAAACTTTATTTTCTATGAAACACGTAAATACGAAACAAATTACACTGAGCAACAAAAAATCACGTTTTTTAAAACCCAGAGCGGAGATTGGTTAATCTTTACGAAGTTTGACCCACTGAATTCGATAATGATTTTTGTTGATATGCTCTCGTTTATGAGATATTCGCGATTTAAAAAATGTAAAAAATATCCATTTTTTTGGCTTTTGCGGTCTATAATTCAAAATATAGCGCTGTGCTCAAAGTGAGTATTGAAATAAATAGTCTGATATTTTTCCTATTGATTGTGATTTTTATTGCTTTGAAATGCTTATAATTAATTATCTAGCAAATTTTTAAAGTCAAATATTTTTTTTTTTTACACATTTGCGAGTTTCCTCTTTCATCACGTTTATAAGATTGGTTTTCTATCTCAATATTTTATTTTATCTTAACGAACTAATTCGAGTGGCAAATGATTTTAAACTACATTATGAGATGCTTTGCGGAACCCAGGTTGAAGAACCCTGGGTTAAAATCACTGACTGAAAATTGGAAAAATTACTAACCAAATAAAAAAATAATGGATCAAATTTTTCTTCAGGATCAGCTGGTCAAATTGATAATATGAAAATGATCTAAACGGCAAAATTAATTTATTTCATACTTTTCAAACGCTTCAGCATTTTATACAATGCGGGGGATTTCACACTTCGTACATTCAAGTATGGAAATTATTATATCAATTGTTAACATTTTTGTAGACGGAGCTGAAGAAGAAGAAGAATCGAGTGAAGAAGACGACGAAGATATGAATGACTTTTCGATGCGAATAAAAAATGAGCCGGGTTCAAACAGCGGCTGTACAGCAGTCGTAGCTCTATTACATCGTAAGTGCATTATTTAATATGTATGTACATATGTTGAGTGTATTTCATTTTCGATAAATGTTTGTGACCATGTTTCAGGTGACGAATTATATGTGGCAAATGCTGGAGATTCTCGTTGCGTCGTGTGTAGAAATGGAGAAGCAATCGATATGTCGATAGATCATAAACCCGAGGACGATCTCGAATTGGATAGGATCATAAAAGCCGGCGGTAAGGTTTCCAAAGACGGAAGAGTCAACGGAGGTTTGAATTTATCGAGAGCGATCGGCGATCTCGGCTACAAGCAGAATAAAAGTCTCGGAGTCAAAGAGCAAATGATAACCGCATTCCCGGACGTGAAAACTATGACGATAAATCGGGAAACTGATAAGTTTGTAGTTTTAGCGTGCGATGGTATATGGAACTTTATGTCTAGCCAGAATGTAGTCAATTTTGTCTCCGAGAGGCTCGCCGAAGGCAGAGACAAACTATCTCAAATATGTGAAGAGGTACTTATTCACGGAATGAATAAATTATATATTATTAATGGTGTATTGATGATTTTCTGGTTGTTATTTTAGATGTTTGATCATTGCCTGGCGCCGAATACTCTGGGCGATGGAACCGGCTGCGACAATATGACAGCAGTTATAATTGTATTTAAATCTGACAAAACTAGTGAAATAGCAGTGTCGAAAAAGAGACCTAGTAATGATGATGCGGAAAATAATCAAGAGGACTCTCAAGCCAAACGTTTAAAGACTGATAGTGAAGCCGGTTCAGTTTCGTCGAGTGCTTAATTCGCCTCGTCAAAAGTATCTAGTTTTCTAAATAATAAATGTGTGCAGTGAAATTTAAACTTGAAATGGCAAAACAAATTAATACAACTTTCACATTGATATAAAACTATTTAATCGATAAAAACTGAAAACCAAATTACTAACGAATTAAAATTATTTAGCGAAGATTGTTAACTGTATGTGCATCTGTTGCGGGGAACATTTCTTACCTTGTTGGTGTATATTTTTACAACATTTCACATATGTTCTGAATTTCTGTTATTACATACATATCCGACATTGGTTTACTTTTTTTATTTTCATTTGACGCATTATTATTTAACGGCCTAAGCTTTTTTCTTTGCAATAAGTGAAAAGGGAATTGTTCGGTGTGGTGTATCTATTTTATTTATTTTTTCACGAATAACATCGTTTTCCATATTATTGCAGCTCTGATGTATTTCACACTCTCGCAAGTCGATGATATAGTTAGCTTTAAGACTATTTATTGCCAATAAGAAAAGTTTCAGTTATTTGACTCATATTCACTGACACATTACAATGTTTTCACTATTGAATGTTTTTTTATTTATATGTATTGTAAACTATTTTTTCAATAATTTATGAATATAAGGACACATGGAGGCTGAATTCCATATTTATAGTGATCTCAGTGTTATGTATAGCCAATTACTTTATTATACTGACAATTGGTAGCTTTTTTAAGTGTCAGGGTAAAATATGTATTTATTGTTTGAAAATTTCAGTTGTATCATAATATGTGAATCTTATTTTCAATGAATGATTAATACGTAACTTGCCTATATTTCGTTTGGATATCATTTATAATTATTTCAATACAAAATTAAGAGAAGTGCATTCCAAATTCAAGTCCTAATTGCAAATTAATTTGTATGAAAACTTACCATTGTATAACAATAGGACTTGAAGATTATCTATAGATGCACATTTCATGTGTTTACATTTTTTTTTTTTTTTGAAGGACTATTAATTATTAAGAATCTCTTACTGTATCGGTCAAAAAACCCAAATCACACTACAGTAATCTGAGTACATTTTTTTATTTATATATATATACCTATATATATATACATATGTCCTTAAAAAATAATATACCATAATCTTAACATTTTGTTTAAATTTGTGTGTTTTAATTATTTTATTTTATTTATATAAGTTTGAATTTACGTATATAAATAAATGACAGAAACGATAGATTGCTTTTTTAGCGACAAAGTGGCAACTTTTCATTGATGATTGTATGTTTTGATTTAACTAAACTCGAATGTGACGCTTGAAAATATTTATTTAAATTTCTTTGTGTATTGAAAATTACGACATCTGGAGTGTGTTAAGTATTATGTGTAATAATTATTCAGTCAATTAAATTGTTTATTTTGAAGAAGAAAAAAAATACCATTTTAGCAGTTACATTTCCATTATTAAATAAATAAAAATGTTTATTTTTGTTTATTTACATTTCACTTAAATATTCAATTAATTCCTGTTGCTCTACCTCGACTAATTGAAGAGAATGATATTCCAATTGAAGCCTTTCTAATTCCATCGTTTTCTCCATTATCAGCGCCTTAAAATAACATCCCATTTACATACATATATGCAGAATATAATTGTGATAAATGTTACAATTATCAACTCTAATACAAATCTTTCAATTAATATTTATCAAAATGTTAAATTTACCTGTAGTTTTTGTTGTTGACATTCACGATCCTTAACTATCGATTTTAGGGAATTTCTCAAGCCAATTGCGATCATTTTTTCCCTATCGACATTAGTCCCCAAATCAGATAAGGTTTTAATTAACGAGTCTATTATTAGTTGAAGGCTTTTTATATCTGAGAATCAAAAATTTTGTAGTTGTTTTTTTATATACATATGTATGTACATAATTCGGTATCTATTGATTTAAAATAGTAAGGAAAACCAACTTTCATCAAATATTTTATAGTTGTCTTTTAGATCATTGGCTTGGGCGAATACAGCCGGATCGATGATTCTTATTTTGTTGAATTCATCCAAATAGAGACCAGCTTGCGCTAGTTCGTCTGACATTTTATGCCCTGAAACCTCACCTGTGTTGACATTTAGTTGCTATGACTACCGATCGTACATACATAATTTAAAAACTACAAAATGTTAGCTTACCTATTCGAGTTTTGCCGTAGAATAGGGCAAACTGTTAATGATTATATCGTAGTTTTTGGTGTATCTTTTCATATAACACAAAGCAAATGCGACTAATAAGCAAAAACTGTTCATTTATTTTGTCTTTGAATTGAACCCCATGGACCGCAATATGGCCTTGATTAAGAGTGATATTACACTCGGCAACAAAACCAACACCAGATTTTTTTTGGCGGTGGCGTGCATCTTATTACATTGCGCCACTTTTCACTCACCAGCTACCTGGTCATCTCATAATCTTCATACAAAAAAAATAGGTCTAGGAAGACGTCTATAAAAAAGAGGTCTATGTAGACGTAGAAAATATATAAAATTCAACCTCTCGTATTTCTTTCTGAATTTCATTGTTTTCGAAACAATTGCGTTGACGTTGCGTTGCGTTGACAATTGAGTACGACGATGCAAAAAAAAGGTCAGAAAAGGGTTTTTTTGGTGAAGATTTTTTTCGGCGAACATTGACTTCCAAGAAATTTTCAAGGAACCCAGAATCGCATCGTCTAATACATCGGGATACTTACCATTGGAACCTGTATATCTATCTGGTCGCCGAGGTTCAAAAAAAACCTGGTGTCCCGATTTGTTGCCGAGTGTAATATCACTCTAACTCATAAAGTGGTTTAGAAAGTTATCAAAACATCACTATAATTTAATTATTATAAAACCTACAAAAGGCCGGCGCAGGCACGAAACCAAGCCTTTATACATACGTGTAATGCATACTAGTTAGGCTTACCATACGTTCTTTGAAAAATTTTGGCGGAGAGTTTTAGTTTGCTGACTTGATCAGGAAGTACAGTAACAGTCGATAGAGGCTTTTGGGGAAAAAACTTATTTTATACAAAATTTAATGATTTTCTTATGCAAATAAATATTTCGCCTGCGGAGCATTTTGGCTTAAAAAGTAAAATAATCAAAAAAAAAAGATTTCCTCGTGTAAAGTCCTAGTATCCCGGTTTGAGAGAAAAGTAATCATCATCATTTTCAGCCGTTCACCATCCACTGTTGGATGAAGACCTCTCCATTCGTGTGTCTTGAACAATCTGCATCCACTTGACTCCACACATTCTTCTCAATCCATCGGCCCATCGTCTACCTTCCTTTCTTTCACATCCTCTCGGATACCATTCCAGCATTTCTCGCGTCCGTCTACCATCCATTCTTCTCGCTATGTGTCCACAACTCTTTCACAGTTCCGCTCTTCCACTTTGGTCATACTTGTCACCCATGTATTCCTCTCACAATCTCTTATTGTTATACCGAGCGTACATACCATGCTACTCTGTGTGCACTGAATTTTACGTAGCATTCTTGAATTTAGCGTCGCAAGTTTCACATCCATACGTCATAACTAGCAGTACGCATCGGTCGCATGCTTAGCGGAATGTTGGATTTAAAAAGCCTACTTTCACACTGTTACAAAGCTGTTGCTTAATTCTGAAATGAACAAAAAACTAGATAATTTATTATTATTGACGACATCGAGTCAACAGCTGTAGCGTTTACAATTATTGTGAATAAGCGACCAGATAACTAATATATAAAGCAACAACTCAAGGTGACGTTGTATGTATCTTTAATGGGTTATTGCGTTACCAGGCGTTGCTCGGGAGCAATTTTTTTTGTTATTTTGGATTTTTTTGAACTTTTGATACCACCCAAAGCCATTCCGGACCCCCCCTCAAGCCCCGGCGGCCTCTTTTTGGACTCCCTCAAACCACGCCGGATCCCCAGACCGCCTCAAGCCCCGGCCTCCCCTATTTGAACTGCCACAAACCACACCGGACGCCCAAACCAACCTCCAGACTCCCCTCAAGCCCCGGCCTCCCATTTTTGGACTCTCACAAACCACCCTCTAGACTCCCCTCAAGCCCCGGCCTCCCCTATTTGAACTGCCACAAACCACACCGGACCCCCAAACCAACCTCCAGACTCCCCTCAAGCCCCGGCCTCCCCTTTTTGGACTCTCACAAACCACCCTCTAGACTCCCCTCAAGCCCCGGCCTCCCCTATTTGAACTGCCACAAACCACACCGGACCCCCAAACCAACCTCCAGACTCCCCTCAAGCCCCGGCCTCCCCTTTTTGGACTCTCACAAACCACCCTCTAGACTCCCCTCAAGCCCCGGCCTCCCCCTATTTGAACTGCCACAAACCACACCGGACCCCCAAACCAACCTCCAGACTCCCCTCAAGCCCCGGCCTCCCTTTTGGACTCTCACAAACCACCCTCTAGACTCCCCTCAAGCCCCGGCCTCCCCTATTTGAACTGCCACAAACCACACCGGACCCCCAAACCAACCTCCAGACTCCCCTCAAGCCCCGGCGTCCCCTTTTTGGACTCCCACAAGCCATGCCACATTAATTACACACCGGGCAAAGCCGGGTAAAAAAGCCAGTTCTATATAAATAAAAACCATGCCTTTACACCAGCGGGAAAAGAGTTAAAATTTAAATCGCCAACCCCTCCACAAAGTGCAACGTCACATTTTGGCCACAACACCGACACCGATCGAATAATTACGTGTCGCCGTTTCTTGCACACGAATAAGTACGTGTGGCAACACTGGCACCGGCACATTTGACGTTTGAGTGGCACCGAGCTGAACAGCATATATAGTATATACTATCGCCTAATCGTAGAGCCGTTCGCTATTATCGCTAGATATGCGTTCGGTGATTTGCACAATGGTGGCTTTCGGGCTGTGGGGTGCAGTCACTGCCCCTGAATCGATGCGTCCCCGTGGAGTTGCCCTGAGTCGAACAGCCCTCTACGCCCCGGCCGACACTTTCACCTGTCTCGATGGCAGTCTCACTTTACCCTATTCTCACCTGAACGATGACTATTGCGATTGCAGAGATGGCACCGACGAGCCGGGAACTCCCGCTTGCCTCAACGGGGTGTTTCATTGTTTGAACGCGGGACACGTGCCACAGGTCATTCGGTTTATCCTTGTGTATATATTATATAGGTGATTGTGGTCAAATGTCATTGCGGTTTAGGTGTACAGCACTGTTCGATCGTTGTTATCGCTTCGAGTGAGCCGAATTGCACAATTGATGCACTCCGCCATAACGCCACGTCAATTGTATGAGTTTATCCATTGTATGCATAGATCGGTGGTGCACAATCCATCTTCTAATTGTTCACAAAATCTCCTTTCAAAAGATTCTTGAATTCGGACGGTGTGGCAAGCATACCTTTGGCTGGAATCGATGCCACGTAAGGATAACATTTCTTTGCAGTGCGGAAAGATACATTTTCTCTCGGCTGTGAATGAAACAATTGTAAGTTTTTCCTGGAAGTTTGAGGTGTAATGATTTTTCCCTTGCAATCGAAGATTCGGATCATTAAGGTGTGTTGTAATAGTAGTCACACAGCTATTGAAGATAATTCCAAAATATCGATGGACTTTCCTTAACAAGGAACATTTTGATTTCTTTTAAAAGTACGAGCTTCGCAGTAGTAAAATAGGTCATTATTATTTTCAGGCTCTGAACTGTTTTTTAATGTTTACTGCCATTATGAATAAATGGGAATCACGGCCAATTTTCAATATTGTTTTGTAAACGCTGTGCACTGACGAAATTCTAGGGAGAACTAACACTAAAATGCGTGTCTTGAAAACAATTGTCTAAAACTTGACTGCAACTGCATTGTGAAAAAAAATTAATTTTGGTCGCAAATCTCTGTGAAAAAATAGTGGTACTAAATAAAAATAAAACAGCACTGTATGGTTTTCTGTTAGTGGCGATTCAGATTATGTACATTTGTATATTCCTTTGCTACTGCATAATTTGTTAACATATCAAACATACAATTTTTTTATATTCAATAAAGTACTTGTCATTTCGGGCTGCAGGTTGTGCATCACTGGCGTAGATGTAGAATGGTCTAGATATGCCCTTACGCTCTAAAAATAAGACACTCGGGTATAAAAATCGTAGTTGTGTTGTAAACAAAATCAGGTCACTTCTTTGTTGTTTGAGTCTTGAGTTCACTACACAGTTCAGTTACCTTGTCCAAGTATCAACCCCAACTATACACCAATTGGTGAATCTTGTACAGTAACCACTCGATGATACTCTCAATAGGCAGTTACTGATTACTGTTGTATGCAATAGCGGAAAGGTCTTGTCTGGCTGGGTAGCCGCCTAACGCTCGCATTTTTCTACATTCACCTACTACATTTTTGCTACATTTAAAACTATTAAATTCACTATATGTAGGCATAGGTATAAATATTAATGATAACCACCAGATGACAATGTCAACGGGTATTGACTAATATGTAAGGATAGACGGAATTCCGCTCACAAAACAAAGTCGAGGGAAGTTGCGGTGACATATTTTTCCATCAATTCAGGAAACAATATTTTAATTAAAGACTTTTTTTTAAATGACTGCCGGACAACCGTCTGTCTCCAACGGAAAGGTCAAAAGATTATACATATTTTTTAAGAGCGGTGGTAGCCTCATGTGAGAGAAAGAAGTTGGAGGTATTCTCCTCAAAATGGATTATATACATATAAATGACTATTATAGCGCAAAGATGCGCTGCGGGTGAAATAGTTTCATGGGTAAGAACATTTTACATGCAAAATATTTAAAATTACTAGATTTTGAACAAAATGAAAAAAATATAAAAAAAAAAAAAAGGTACGATTTGTTTAAATTAGTGAATCAACTAAAACGACAGGTTTCCGGGCAAAATTTAAAACCAGCCAAAGGCTTCACATCAGGATGTACATATGGTATAGCTATCTATTGTCAATTGCCCAATTGAAACTCGAGTATGATACAGTAAGTCGTAAGGTGAATATCCAGTGTGAATATTGTACTAAACTTTAACTTTGAGAAGTTAACTGTTGGCGATAACAGCGTTTGCTGCACGCAATTCCTTCGACCTACACACTCACCTTTTGAATCAAATGAAGACCTTGAAAGGTCGACTTTCATAATATTATATGAAGGGATCAGTATCAAAGCCACACGTATGTAGTCCAGGAAGACTTTTGAAGGCACCGCAATACTAATGACAATTTTAATATAGGATGATTCGGCTTGTATTATCATAAAATCGCTGTAGCTCGACTCACTCTAATGTAAAAAAATATTAAAATGTATCAATTTCAATCCACAGGATATTTCCAGTTCTCGTGTGAACGACGGCATATGCGACTGCTGCGACGGCTCCGACGAATACGCATCCAACGCCAACTGCGTCAACACTTGCTCAGAGTTGGGCCGCGAGGCTCGACTGAGAGCACGTCGTCTCGCCGAACTACGAGCCGCCGGAGCCCGTCTTCGCACTCAAGCAGCTCAAGACGGCTCCCGTCTAAGAACGGACCTGCACGAACGGCTCACACAACTGGACGCTCAACGAGCCGAAGCCGACCGACTGCGTCAAGAGAGCCAACAGATGCGAGACGACGCTGAACTCCTCGAGAACGCAGCACTCCAACAGTACCGAGACGCCGAGGACACGGAGCGTAAACATCGCGAGGCCGAAGAAGCCGAGGCTAGTCGTCGCGAAGCCGAAGAAACGTTCCACAAGTACGACTCGAACAGCGACGGTGTCGTCGACGTTGCCGAGTTGCAAGTCAGAGTCACCTTCGACAAGGATCGAAACGGCGAGGTGTCCGTCGAAGAAGCTACGTTCTTTTTAGCCGAAAGGACGGAATTGCCGTTGAACGATTTCGTCGAACAAGCGTGGCCTTTGATCAAACCGTATCTGATGATCGGAGACGGCACTTTTAAGCCGCCGCCGCCGCCGCCCAACTCCGGAACTGGAAAATATGAACGATTCCGAAACGGACGAGGACGATAACTCGGAGCCGGAAGAGACTGAAGAGGACGACGATGAAGAATTGCACGACACCGAAGAAGATACCACGGAGGAACGTGCGGAAGAGCACAACGAACCGTCGCGGCAATACGACGAAGACACTCAACGTTTGGTAGACACGGCGTCGGAAGCGCGCACCCACTTCTCGCAAGCGGAAAAGGCCGTTCGAGACTTGGACTCGGAGATTGAAAGGGTTAAGAGTATGTTGGATAAAGATTACGGTCCCCAAGAGGAATTCGCAACGTTGGCCGGACAATGCTTAGAGTTTAACGATAGGGAGTACGTTTACAAGTTGTGCGCCTTCGAGAAGGCGAGTCAGCATCCGAAGAGTGGAGGCGGAGACACCAGTCTGGGTACGTGGGGCGATTGGGTAGGCAACGGTGATGATAAATACGCGGCCATGTTGTATTCTAACGGTGTTTCCTGTTGGAACGGGCCGGATCGTTCGACCCGCGTGAACATTCACTGCGGCTTGGAGAATCGCATCATCTCTGTGGCCGAGCCCAATCGGTGCGAGTACGTCTTCGAGGTGGAGACACCGGCCGCGTGCATCGATCACGAGACTGAAGGTATCATCGATGCCAAATCGCCGCACGACGAACTGTAGTTCCACCGTCTATACTTTAAATGTGAGATGTGATGAATTAAAATATCAAAGACTCGAGAAAAAAAATATTGAAAAGATGTAACGTAAGACTTTTTCCAGCTGTTGTGTTATTATTAGGCGAATTGTTTAGCGTTAATTGTATTTCCTTCTTTTTTTTTTTTTTTTTTTTCATTTCGAGCCAAAACATGTTATCGAATTGAAAACCGATGTCTTTAATAGCATTTATGTATATTGTATTTTTTTTTTTTTGATGAATTTTGAAACACTTTTTTTTATCGAGTTTTGATGTTGCAATACATATACATACGTATATAAAATAATAATGAATCCTATTAAATATAAAGCAATATGTAAATGTCATTTATTCTGCTTGGAATGCGCGAATTGGAAAGTGTGAATTCCCACAATGTATAAAATGCACAAACGATTTAGGCAAAGTATAAATTTTGAAATTACTATTTCAATTTGCAAAGTGTTGTACATTTTGCAGTTTTCACACTTTGCCCGTAACAGATTCATCTTGCATTAATCATCGTTTCTTGTGAAACATAAATCATGAATTTTCCATTGCTTTTTATAAAATAAAATGGAAATCGTACTACGGTTCCAATTTTGATACAATTGATGAGTGTCGTCCCTGAAACTTTTTTTTTTTTTTTCACTCATCTCCGACTGTTGAATGTGAACGCAAATATAACTATTAATATTGTATCCCAACGAATTAGTTTTTTTAATTAAGTCAAATGCTTCGTTTTCTTCGGTGTAAATGGACCCTTACAATGTTCTTCATACAACGATGCACCCGAATTTCTTTTCACCGGTGATTGATTTGATTTGAGGCACTTGCGTTTAAATTTATTCTTTTTACTTTAAGCTATCAATTCCTACTACACATTCCACTCTTTCTATTGTACTTCATTTCGTATTGAATATCGAAAAGTGTGAATTGGTTATGTTTTTCGTTTTGATTTTTGACGTACGTACGTAGTTTGTGTATGTTAGAGTTTTTGGAGAGCATTTTGTATCTTCGGGTGGGTGTAGAAAAAACGCTGCGGGTATTATGCGCATCGTATATAATTAATATTAATAATAAATAGCCGTAGAAATAATATTATACATCCGTTTAAACAAATGAATACTTCCACGTTGTCGTGTCGTGGATGTGATAATTTTCTGGTCCCAATTTTATGAGAATTGTACACTGAATATTTTTACCTAAATAAAATGTTTATAATTTTTTTCAGGTTTTATTTGCCTTATTGTATGTATGTATACCTACCTGAACTTGCAATCCTTCAATAGAGTCCCTAATAGAAAACATATATCTATATTAGGGTAATTCCACGCGATGCGATGCAATGAACATTCTTGGAAAATTTTAGCACTTGTGAATAATACAGTTTAGTAGATAGCTTTATAGTACACTACATAGTGTGAGCTCAACGGACGTGTTTGACGTAATTGATTGCGTAACAATTGAGCAAGGTCGCGAACCTGCTAAGGATTAGTATTTTCAAATTGTAGGAAGCCTCCCATCACCGGTGTTGGGTGAACGCGTTAACGCTAACTCGCCCAACCTAGTGATCACGGGTTCGTGTTTATCGGGTAGTCAGTAGTATAGTAGAGCGTTATCAGTAGACAGACAGACGGATTTATATGTAACTAGTGTAAGCCCGTTGAATATCAACGGAGCGCTTTCTCATCAAATAATATTAAATGTAATAGTTTTTATAGTCGCGAGCCTATTGACAATTAATATTGTCAAATCGTAGCAGACCCGCCATCACCTCGGTTTGGATCAAAGCGTAAGCGCTCACTGTTCCGAACCGGTGATCTCGGGTTCAAATCCCACTCGCGCGACGTTCTGGTTTTTTAATTATTTAACTCGGCGAGCGTTATCAGCAGACAGACATACGGAATAGGGCTATTATATACATACTAGTGTAAGCCCGTTGAATATCAACGCCCGCTGAATTTTAAATATCGTAAAGCGCTTTTTTAATAGAGATCACCCATCGCCATCTATGTATTATTAGCAGAGTTTTTATTTTATAGGTAAAGCAGAGCCACGATCCCTTGTATAGGTAATGTTTAAAGAAAAAAGGACCAAACCGACAACTGGTTTTGGCAGATTAGTCTAAGGACGTTCTTCCCGAGCCTGGGGTCATGGGTTCGATCCCCACTCGTTATGGTGGTTTTTTAATTATTTTTCCTCAGCGAGCGTTATCAGCAGACAGACGGATTTCGGCTATTATATACATATATAATATAATAATTGTAGAAAGACTTAACGAAGGATTGAAATCGTAGCTGAAGTAGTCGTGCATTTTAATCTCAAACATCTTTCAAATTACATAACTAAGGACATTGCAATCAAACAGTTCAAAATCCCCTTCAGACAATTCAAAAATGAGTCAAAGTAAATGCAAAATATCTTCATTACTCAACACAACTTTTACTAAAATTCACTGTGTATGTTCAGCGTGTAAAAATAGAACACCAGTAATATTTTAATAAAACAATGCAATAACTAAAGCGAGAATCACTGTCGCACAGAGGAACCCTTAAATGATATTGGAAGCTTTTTCACAATCGCTATTTATTGAAACACAACGAAAGCTTTAAAATATTAAATCGAAACGCGCGCTCCGTTGCGTTATTATTGTGTAATGATCGATTTGTGATAATTTTAGTTTGCCCATATATTATTTTCATACTTCCAAACTGACGAGCTTTATGACGTCAATACCCAATAATGGGTTATTCATGGAACAACTCAATCGGACTGGGATACAAAAAAAAAAAAAAGAAAAAATTGCGCAAATGTTAGATATTGCAACGGGACGTGAAAATAAATAATAAGTCATCATGCTCTTTGATGTAGACGTGATTAACGTCTCTGAAAGATTGCGAAAGTCACGCGTGTTGCATTCGATCGAATAAAATGGCCAATAAATAAATGGTCTATGTAGTTGGCGAAAATAGTGTCATTTCAATTTCGTAAAAAAAAATGTTGTCGTGCTATATATGTATTTTCGACAATTGTATGAAAATGTGTGACACTACGTTCAACAAGTACTATTACTATTGTATACAAAGAATTGTAGATGTCTCTATCGTCGTGTCGTAGAGCTTTCAGCTTTGGAAAATTTTATGTTCGTTTGATGAATAAAGGGTTATGTAATATGTATTAAAAGAAAAATGTTAAATTTAAAATGGTATAAGAAAAATTCGCTGTACTAATGTTTTTATATTTTGTAAATTTGAGCATTATTTTGTTGATGTATGAACTGATGAACTAATCTGCTGATTTTAGCGTTTTGTGAGCTATTTATGTATTTTTTTATTGATTTTTTTAATTAACATTTTTTGAAGAAAGAAAATTTTCAACAAAATTCAACAAAAACACAAATTGTCTTTCGGAACACTACAAAAAAAAAAATGGAATCATTGCTGTAAACCTAACATCCGTAGATAGGTGTGAATATAAAAATTGACGCTTTAATTTGTAGAAGTTGTGGCATTTGAGAATATTATATAGACTTATTACCTTTACCTACTAAGTAGAATCCTTTCCCCGTATGTGAGACCTGAAATTTGCTAGTACTGTATGGCACCCGTTTTACCAAGACTCTATTACTAAATTGGAAAAAAAAATAACGTACTCCATTCACAGGTTTCGTCCTTCCTCTTCTTCTGCAAATTCCCGTGATTACAGACCCTCTGCAATCTAGCAGGACGTTCTCGGACCTCTGCTTTTAAATAATTTATCAGATAGCCCCTACCTACTAAGCAGGATCCTTCTGCATTGTCCCCCTATATTTCCACTGTTTCATTTATTTTATGTATTTTTCACAATATACCGCGATGACCTAACAGGTTACCCCGATTCGTCACCAGGGCCAGATACAATAATAAAAATAACTTAATGTAAAAAATAAAGGAAATTGGAAAGCTGTTGAGGATTAATATTAAACAAATCAATATTCTTTGCAACAGTATTCAGCCTACCAATAGCTCTAGCAACGGGTGAGTCACGGAGGATGCGGGATCTGGCCCAGATTGGTGAAAACAATCTGGGCGAGATCCATGAGGATGTTCATGCGCCAAATTTTAAATCTTTGTTCCACTAAAACATCCTGCTCGTCATTCAAACGAAATCCCGGTACACATTGATCCTTTCCAGCCCTAACTCCCAAGTTCCATTATTGTGTTATGATCTGTCGTTTGTTTGTAACTATTGTAACTATTTGTGAAATTAATATTATATTGTACTGTGTCTGTTATCTAATATTTAAATAAATATGTGTAGAAGCGCGAGCTGGCTGAAAAGGCTGCGGACGGGGAGGTGTAGGCTCGGAGGGCGTAGTGTGGGAAAGTGGAAAAGCGTCGGCGCCGACGCGAGAGTGGGGGGGGCTTTCGATGGGAAAGCGGTGGGAAAAGCGTTGCGCGCGTCGCTGACCTTGGCTTGAGCGCGTGCGCGGGCCGACGCGGGGGTGTGGGGGAGAGAGCGGCGCCGCGCGGAGAGAGAGAGCGGTGCGGCTTGGCGCGGTCGCTCGGTGGCGAGTGGCGAGTGGCGAGTGGCTAGTGGCGAGTGGCGAGAGAGTGTGGAGCGGAGTGGCGCACGGAGGCGAAGGAGAGGAGAAGCGAAGAGAGAGGGGCAGAGGTGCAGGACAGAGGTGCAGAGAGCGCGAGCGGTGGCGGTGGTGGTGGTGGTGGTGGCGGCGCGCGCGCGATGCTGTCGTTGTCGTCGACGTCGACGTCGGCGACTGCCGTCGACGTCGTCGGCCGTCGGCGCGTCGGCGTGTCGGTGAAGGGCGCCACAACAGCCACAACAGCCACAACAGCCACTACAGCCACGACAGCCACGACAGCCGCGACAGCCGCAACAGCCTCGACAGCCGCAACCGCCGCAACCGCCGCCGCCCTTCGCTGAGGGCGATGCGCGCGCCCAAGGCTGACGACACCTAGCAGCCGCCATTATGGCCGGAGCGCCCTCACCCGACGAGCTCCAAGCCAGAGGACACTCCTTCAACAAGAAGACCTTCCACAAGCCCACCTACTGCCACCACTGCTCCGACCTGCTCTGGGGACTCATCGGACAGGGCTACAATTGCGAAGGTAAACCAACCCCCCTCACGCTTTTCCACACTTTTCCACGCTTTTACTCTCTCACGACCCCCCCCCCCCCCCCCCCACCCTTCTCCGCCATTTTCGAAACGCGCCCGAATTTTCACCACTATTTGCGCAATCGGCGGGGAGATATTGTGCAATGCGCGCACTTATTTTCGCCGCTTCGCTCGTGCCGGTCGCGGTCGATCGTGGCGCCGACGACGGAAAGCTTTCGGAAAATCTCGCACTCCATAAGGCCGATATTACACTCGACCAACGCCAAACATGTTTAGATGGCACGTGAGCGATTCACCGGTGTTTAAAAAATTCTCGGAAGGTTCGCGGTACAAATCGACACCAAATCCCTTTTTTTTTTTTTTTTTTTTTTTTTGCGTCTTCCCACTCCAATGCAATCGAAAACGATGATAATTAGCTGAAAATCATATTGCAGTTTTTTTTTTTTACACTAAACTACATATGTACATACATAGAATAGCTTCGAAGCCCTAAAGTGGTTCAATGTAATAAGATGCTGGCCACAGTCAAAAAAAATTCGGGTGTAGCCACAACCCATGACTTTATCCATATATTTGAGGAATACAAAGAGTAACGAAATTATTTTTTAAGTACGTAAGTAAATAAAACGCATACAACACCACCACACCAACCAAAATACATATGTACATACATACATATCATGAAATTACTGTGTTGAGTGCGCGCGCGTATATAAAATACGATCTTCGGCATATATTTAAATAAGAAAAACTACCACTTTCGGTCGGCGGATTTTAATCAAAACCTTGTCAACTCTTAAATTTTATATGATAATTATAAATATAAATTTTAGACTTGATCAATAGGGCAGTTTCTGAAATATTCTGTGGTAAACTTTTCGACAAAAAAAAAACCCTACTTCCGGTTGACTGATTTTAATGATTGATTTTTTTTTTTAAATAGCAATTTCTCTCAAAATTACAACATTACAATATTGTGACGATACTATATGTTTAAAAGGCCGAAAAAAATAAAAAATCGTTCAAGAGTAAACTGCCATTTCCGGTAGTCAGATGTTGACCAAAATCACAGTATCTCTTACGGCTAACGTGAAAACTATAGATATGAAATTTGGACAAAATTCCCAGAGCCGTTTCGGAAATATTCTGTGGTAAAAGAATTTTAGAATTTTCTACAAGAAAAAAACCCTACTTCCGGTTGACTGATGTTGACCAAATTCCTTATGGCTCTTACACCTTACGTGAAAATAATAGATATGAAATTTCAGCTTGATAGCCTTGATAGTTTCGGAGAAAACACACATACAGACACACACACACGCATAAGTACACAGACATACCGACATACAGACATTTTTTAAAAATCATGAAAACGTGATCTGGGGATGATACTCGATACAAATCAGTCAAAATCTCGAGGTCGAATTTTCGCACGATCACAATACTTTATCCGATTAGGATAAAGTAAAAAATCGAGTGTTGGTGTGAAGTGGTCCGATCCACTTTTCCCTACCATTTTCACGTCGGAAAATTGAAAATTCGAAAAAGCCACACAAGAGTAATATTAAACTGAGTGGGGCTAATTTTCCACCTACCATTGAACAAAATGAAAATTTTCAATTTTCCGAAAGCCCGTAAATATCTACCCCATAGCCGTTCACCTGTTAATTTGTTATGCGGGTGAGGCAACTTTGCCACCGACCCACTCGTCGTATTAATCGAGCAATGTTGATCTTCAGCGGTCGATACACTAGTTACATACATAGATGGTGAAAATACGTCAGATTCGCAAATGTACAAATTAAATTTTCCCACAACTTATACCATATATGTATGTATGTATGTCGATGGGTTAGTGCACAGATATTGTATGTACATATGTATGTTCAGTTTTTACCAAAATTGAGTTATCATACACAAAATGTCCATCTGCATTAAACGTACATGTTTAAAAAATATTGCACGTCCAAATACAATATATTGCCTTGTTCAAATATATAATATGTCCATTTCGTTCATATTATTCATGCAAAAAAGATGTACATATATACATATGTCACTTGCAATATTTTAACACAAAACTGGACATACAAAATCTGTGTACTAAACCCATCGAATTGTATTGTATGTAATAACATGCAGATTTTTGCTAAACATTCAACGTGTACTTCATCCATATTACGGTTTTTAGGTTTATCATTTTCAATATACTGTAACAAAGTTGTTGAGTGTAAAAAAAAAATATCAAATCACAGTTTTTTTTAAACGATTTTTAAATTTTTCATTGAAGAAATTACAATCTAATAAGCTTAATTATACGATGAAATCTCCCCAATATCACGCGTACAATAGATTTTATGTACATAGGTTTTCCGCGTTGAAATGTACATCATTCAAACTACCGTATATGTATTTTAACATTGAAGCATTCCACACTAGAAAAAAATCTATTTTAAATCGTATAGATTAGGCATAGACGTGTATTTTAAACGGCCGATAAACAAAATTCGTTCGATATTTCGCCAGATAGCGGCTTTTACCCAATTTTCACGCGAACGTCAAACGCGTTCGTTGTGATGTGTGTGTGTGTGTATGTATTTGTGTAACGAAACGGCAAAAATTTATATTTAGCCTCGACAAATCCGACTATACAAAGCAGCAGACTACATTTTGCTATAAACGTGGCACAGTTTGCAATATCTGCCATATTGGCTCACCCCTATATTGCTAATTCGCGCTTTGCGAGATTAGCGAAGGAAAAATGCGGAAAATTCGACATTGACAAAATACAACTTGAATGTGAAACGTCATCAATTTTATGTATATATTTTTAATTGTTTCTTTATTACTATGTATATGAAATTTTGATACAAATTTTACGATCAATTTTCAGTTTACCTGATTTTGACCTATTACTGCTTTTTTCTGCTCTATTTAACTCAATTCTACCGACTTGTATGTGAAAAATGTCAAATCAATGTAGTTGAAAGCTCAGCGTCTTTACAAATTATTACTAAAAATAGAATAAATTGACTTGAAACAACAAGAATTTGCATTCCGAGCACTAAAATTGATGTGATTTGCTGAAAAAGATCTATATTTGGCAAAACAACTCTATTATTGTTTTTTCAAATCCATTGACCCAAATTATATTCATTTATATAGAAGTGTGACAAAATTTTTTTAATTGTCATTGAAAGCTCAATATATTTTGAAATTATTACTGGAAATGGACTAAAATGACCTTGAAGAACGACAATTTATTTTTATATCAAATTTTTTTGATTCAGTGTGTTGTCAAATTAAATTCTAACATCCCTCTAATTAAATTTTATATTAAAAAACGTACGATAATCAGCTTTTTTTTTTATTCGGAATTTATGTTGCAAGGTTTAACGATACACATCCAAAAAGAACCATGTACATATTTGTACTGTCGCATTCATTAGCGCAGTCTGTTATCAATAAAACCGTGTTTCAATTGGGTTTTCGCCGAATAAAAATCGTTAAAATACTATGTGGTTTAAGGGGTGACAGTTTTTGCGAATTATTCGTGCGAAACTTTGGTACGAATTTGTCGGAAAAAAATCGTGCAACGAAAACCGTTTGTGAAATTAATTCAATACAAATCGACGCAAAATAACATTAGCAGAAAAAAGTAAATTAGTCAGGAATTTTCATTGGAAAATTTTCCTACCCTCCTCGATGCGAATAATTTTCAACAAAAACACAAAGTGAGGGATTTTCTCTGCGAACACATAAACACGGTTGTAATTTAAACGAATTATTCGAATTCATGAATGAAAAGTCAATGAATATTACTTACATACATACGTTTCTTAGGAATTTCTTCTATACTTTGTTTTTTTTTTTTTACGATTCTTATGAATAAATTCAAAGTCAAAAATATTTGTTTTACTTTCAATTTACATTTGCAAAGTATCGTGCTAAAAATTCAACTTTTAAATTTTGACTGAACTGCAACAGGTATTTCTTCTATTAGACATACATATGTACATATAGACACCTACTCTGCCTTTCTAAACCTAAAAGACACATTTTAATATTTGATAAGAATTTTAACGTATAGGGTATTACTTATTAATTCGATTTTTCAAGAATCCAATTTTACATACATGTACATATTTTAGATGACATTTCCAACATAGTTTTTTTTGCCTTTTTATGAGTAGAAAGTTGTGTGTCGGCTACGACAGGTTTATTTTTCAAAAAAGACATTATTGTTGTCGAGTTTATTATTACTTTAATCATTTGCACCAAATCGGTCGTACAAAATATGTTATGCGGTTTTCGTTCTTCCTGTAGATTACGACACGATACTATATTTTCAACACCGATAACGCAACGCGTAATATTTGCATACGTATTGAATGAATATTAATATTTTAGGATTAATAAAAATTTGACGTCAATGTTTATTAATAAAGTAAATCCTGGCTTTTGCGGAAATCGCACAATCGTCAAATGTGTCACGCATATATTTATAACATACATATATTGATATTAATTTTGCACCAGCTTTAGTTTGCTTATTGCGAATTCGAACTAATGTAACTATTTGTCTGTAGACACGTTTTTTTTTATTTTACGAACGCACGTTAGATAAACTCAGAAATACCTGTTGATAGTAAAAACCATACTCAAAGCTTTATTGTGCAATATTGAATGACGCTCTTATTGATATTTCAATGAAACGTGTTGGATTATTTTAACCGAAGCAGTGTTTCGCCGAAGCGTTGCAGAATTCTTGGAAATTAAAATATAATCAATTTTATTGTATGAAAATATGCGCCAAACTAGTTTAAAAACAATTAGAAAAATGAAGAATTTTATTTTAATAACGTTTTTAAAACAGTTTTTTCATATGAGTTTCCATTTAAGTACAAAATCCACTATTTTTAACATATTTTAAATTTAAATCAGTTTCTGTATCTCAATGTCTTCTTTGAATACAAAATAAATTACATAACAGATCTAAAGGTATAATACTTAAAATTTAGAGAAAAACATCGTCATTTAATTAAATATACGATTTTCTCACAAACTACATATACTATTTAAAATTTCAGTTTCCTTATATGAAAATGTTCTTTGAATACAAATTAAAACTCACAAGATTCATTAACAATACGTAATGGCTCGAACGTCAAAATCGCAAGTATAACAATCTTAAGGATATGATGCTCCAAACATCATTATTTAATTAAATATACGATTTTCTCACATACTATTTAAAATTTCAGTATCCTTATATGAAAATGTTCTTTGAATACAAAATAAAACTCACAAGAGTCATTAACAATACGCAATGGCTCGAACGTCAAAATCGCAAGTATAACAATTTTAAGAATATGATGCGCCAAACATCATTATTTAATTAAATACACGATTTTCTCACATACTATTTAAAATTTCAGCGTCCTTATATGAAAATGTTCTTTGAATACAAAATAAAACTCACAAGAGTCATTAACAATACGCAATGGCTCGAACGGAAAAATCGAAAGTATAACAATCTTAATGATATAATGCGCCAAACATCATTATTTAATTAAATACACGATTTTCTCACAAACTATACTATTTAAAATTTCAGCGTCCTTATATGAAAATGTTCTTTGAATACAAAATAAAACTCACAAGATTCGTTGACAATACGTAATGGCTCGAACGTCAAAATCGCAAGTATAACAATCTTATGGATATGATGCGCCAAACATCATTATTTAACTAAATAGACGATTTTCTCACAAACTACATATGTATACTATTTAAAATTTCAGTGTCCTTATATGAAAATTTTCTTTGAATACAAAATAAAACTCACAAGAGTCATTAACAATACGCAATGGCTCGAACGTCAAAATCTTAAGGATATGATGCGCCAAACATCGTTATTTAACTAAATATACGATTTTCACAAAAACTAAACATTTATTCGAATACACAAGCATACGCTAGCGTACATATATATTGTATTACTAATTTATTGCCAAATCTTTCTGGATTTAATCTCGCTAGCGATACAACTCCCGATTGACGTGAGTGCGAGTAACTCGATAAACTTTTGCTTACACTGCCAACATTTCAACGTAAACATCTTTGAATGCCTTCTTCGAATCTCTCGTCTGTTCCCAGCGAACGCTCCCCGTATATGTATACCCACATATTACATCAGTATACTATAGTACTGGATACATACCACAATTATTATGTTACCATGCTCTCGCCTATCCGTTTGAACTGTCGAGCTATGTACATAATGTATGTATATGATCTAGTAGAGTTACCGCGCGGTTCTCGCATACGAAATCGGTCAAAAAATATGCTCGAAAATAAATCTATGTTTCTGTGTGTTAATTTTAATGGTGTATTTGTATGTGTATGAGCATCAAAAGGTGGCTAACGGACGTGCCGCAGTTCTATTTCTGAATAAAGCGCTATCTTCGCCCAACGTAGACTGTTTATTTTAGTAACAGGAAGACGAACAGTTAGAGGAGAACCGTCAGAACTAAACCAAGCCCTGTTTGTATTTTGTACGTTCGTTACCTGATGTTCAATCTCGCCGAATTTTGAATTAAATTGCATTAAGATTTAATCAATCGGTGGAATATTATGAACTAATGAACTGGCTTGTTTGATTCACTCGATGGTTACAAATATATATTGGTACAGCTGCTGGCGAGATTTAGTTCTTACATACATAGGTTGTTGAGTTCTGTACAAAATTGACACAACGTAACATTTTTCACCACCCGTCTATTCATTGTCTGTTTATTTTTTTGATTTAACAAAAATGTTATGTTACGAAGGTTATGCTTAAAAAACAAGGCGTACGACCAATGCGTACTGCCAGTTATGACGTATGGATGTGAAACTTGGACGCTAAATTCAAGAATGCTACGAAAGATCCAGTGCACACAGAGAAGCATGGAAAGATGTAAAATAAATACATGGGTAAGAAGTGTGACCAAAGTGGCAGATATACATAGCAGGACGCGAGAAATACTGGAATGGTATCCGAGAGGATGTGAAAGAAAGCAAGGTAGATCCAACATTCAGCTATGCTTAAAAAAGAGGGCATACGACCAATGCGTACTGCCAGTTATGACGTATGGATGTGAAACTTGGACGCCAAATTCAAGAATGCTACGAAAGATCCAGTGCACACAGAGAAGCATGGAAAGATGTATGCTTGGCATAACAAGAAGAGATCGCAAAAGAAATACATGGGTAAGAAGTATGACCAAAGTGGCAGATATAGCAGTAAGGGTGAAAGAAGAATGTGTGCGAGTCAAGTGGATGCAGATGCAGATTGCAGATTGCAAATGAATTAAATTCAACAGCATACGACCAATGCATACTGCCAGTTATGACGTATGGATGTGAAACGTGGATGCTAAATTCAAAAATGTCACGTAAGATCCAGTACACACCGAGAAGCGTGTATGTTTGGTATAACAAGAAGAGATCGTAAGAGGAATGCATGGGTAAGAAGTATGACTAAAGTGGCAGATGTGGCAGAACGTGTGAAAAAGTTAAAGTGGACACATAGTGAGAAGAATGGAATGGTATCCGAGAGGATGTGAACGAAAGCAAAGGTAGACCGAGTGTAGGATGAGCTGATGAATTGAGAAGAATGTGTGGAGTCAAGTGGACGCAGATTGATAAACACAGACAGGAATGGAAGATGATTGGAGAGGCCTTCATCCAGAAGTGGACGGTGAACGGCTGAAAATTATGATACATAATTTAACCAACGTAAAATTTATTCCACCCGTCTAATCATTGTCTGTTTATTTTGTTCCGTCTGCTTGAGAAAGCAACGGGAAACCATCTTTCCCTAGACACTGCACTATAACTAATGGTTACATTTTTGTCACAAAGCATTTATTCGCTTCTGTCGATATTTATGTAGGACTTAGAGGCTAGTTGTTGAAATGGTTCCATACAAAATTGGCAACACCACTAATTCACCGTTCATTCTTTCTGTCGTTTCCTGAAAGCAATGCAAAACCATTGAATGGTATCTTTCTCTGTATACTATACGGTATACCGTAAAATGTAAAGAAAGTACAAACGTATTAATTTCTAAAAATGTACTAAAGATTCTCAATTTAATTCCTGATTTAGTTGAATGGTTCAAGTATTTGTTACAAACGATATGAATTTTCCAAAAGAATTTGCAGATTGTCTGATTTTTGTTACGAAAGTTGTAAACACAATATTTATTTATTTATATAATACAGTAGCTAAAGCTAATTATATAATCCTTAACTAAGCACCTGTACAGAGATGTTTTTTTAAGACTGCCAGGAATTGGAACTTCTAATTCCATATGGCAGTCTATTATACTCCAAAATACCTCTGTACAAGATGCTTCTCCTATTTCTATCTATTCTAACATTTTTTTTATAATTAAATTATTTTTATTCCATAAATTATATTCACATACATCCATTCCTCTCGTAATAAATTTACTAAAATATGATGGTAACATATTATTATCTAACTTAAATATAAATACCAACAAAGTATCATTCACATTCAACCAATCTAATTCAATCATCATCGTTTTTATACTAGCATACCTATCCGCATTTAAAATACACCTCTATTTTGTAATATTTGTAATCTATCTCTAGTTGACTTATCTAATATGTGTATTAGATTTCGTGGTTCTTGAAATCAAACACAATATTGATTGTAGTAAATATTGTATAGGACTTAATTTGATTTCGGTTGAAAGTTTCATGCAAAAGGAGATAAAATCATGAATTAAATATGAAAATTAAGAATTGAGAGCCCCTGATCGGCGCTTTGTGCAACGTCATCATTTTCCGATTGATGACTATCACATGCTAAACCTCACACCGTCACACAATCGATGATTCTCAATACTATTCCACTAATATTTCATTATATGTACCGACATTGTTTCGATTACGCACGCGTCAAAGATCATTATCGTACCGTAATCTATTTGCGTCATTAAAAAAAACGCAACAAAAGCTCAAAGCTCGCGAAGAAAATGTGGGTCGTATTCGCCAGTGAAAATGTTGACGAATTTTCTTTTTAATCTCTATCGAACACAGAGTGTATGAAACGTACACTGCCGTCCTAAGTCCACTTAACGTAACTGATAAAACAACAATATCGAGATAAATGGACTTGAAAGTTTTATTCTAAATTTGTGTTTTTCTTCATATATTACTGATTTATTTAAACTTTTTTTTTAGTGCATGAGGTTATTTTCTATTGTGTTTTGATAATTCTAAGGAAAAATTAAAAAAAAACATGAATACTTTAGTAGTTACGTCACTTCATTATTCATTATTAATGTATACATATGACTATTCCAAACTTCAACCACTCCATTTGAAATGAATGAATCTCTAACAATCTTATTTGATTTTTCTTTTCGCAGTCTAAGAGTATGACCTCACATGACATTTCACATGAATAATGATAATTTATTATTTTGAATACTTCAATATTAAATCACCTCTTAATCTCCTCGTCTCCAATGTGCAGAGATTCAGTCTTTTCAATCTTTCGTGATAAGATAGTGACCGAAGTAAATATTGGATACGTTATTTTCGCCAAGTATTGGTGATACTATTTCTCTGCGCATGCAGATACATTAGATTTAATAGCTTAAAAAAGTCACTTTTGGATACATTAATTTTGATATGAAAAATCGCAAGAATACACTCCCATAACCCCTAAAACACATCTAACTCATTTTCGTGATTTTTGTCAGTTACGTTAGTGGGCTTAGGACGGCAGTACATACATATATATGGCATACTAGCGAGTTGAATCGTGTACCTGTGTGTATTTGTATTAACCCTCCTTCATAACCAGGGTTTTATTTGTACATAGTGTAGTGTTGTGTAGTGGTTATATTCGCTCCCATTGCACACAAATCGATACTGAAAATTCAGCTCGGGTGCGCTGAAACTTCATACAAAATTAGATTAAATTCGAGCAAACGGAATACGTTGCGATTTAATTAACCAACCGACGAAACGCTCTGAAAACGTCTCGAATATTTCACATACACATATGTATGTATGTACATACATATGTATGTATTCATAAATGCATTTATTTGTATCGAATCGCAGAGCAGGTAGAGTTTTCGCTGGAGAGTTTCCCAATTAGCGAACTTTCAATTCAGATACTGTATTTTTTTTTCTGTTTTTGTTTGTTTGTCTGTTCGTTGACAACTTGTTTTGATAAATAATTGCATTTGAGAAAAATTCCGGATGCAGACACAATCGTTGAATAGACTAATTAAAATCGGATACAGAATGTTCAAGTTTCCACCAAATTTCATGAGTATTTGAAACATACTATAGTATAGAGTTGACGATTTTTATTGACATGTGAGTCAGCTAACAATAGCGTTAGCTATAAGATACTGGAAAAATAATTAAATAAGTGCTAATTTTGACATTAAAGATGATTGTAGTAGGGTTGTAAGTTCCGGAGATTTATCTAACGATTATTTGAAAATCAAGATCGTAAGAGGAATACATGGGTAAGAAGTATGACCAAAGTGGCAGATATAGCGTAACGTGTTAAAAAGTGAATGAAACTGGGATGGAGTGCTTTTGGAAGAATGAACATAGTTTTTAAATCTGTACATTCCGTGCTGCCAGTTATGACGTATGGATGTGAAACGTGGATGCTAAATTCAAGAATGTTACGCAAGATCCAGTGCACACCGAGAAGCGTGGAATGGTGTATGTTTGGTGTAACAAGAAGAGATCGTAAGAGGAATACATGGGTGAGCAGCATGACCAAAGTGGTAGATATAGCGGAACGTGTGATAAAATTTGAAGTGGACAAATAGCGAAAAGTACTGGAATGTTATCCGCGAGGATGTGAAAGAAAGCAAGGTAGACCGAGTGAACGATGGACTGATGAATTGAGTACAATGTGTTGAATACGACCAATGCGTACTGCCAGTTATGACGTATGGATGTGAAACTTGGACGCTAAATTCAAGAATGCTACGAAAGATCCCGTGCACACAGAGAAGCATGGAAAGATGTAAAATACATACATGGGTAACAACTGTGACCGAAGTGTGAAAAAGTTGGAATGGACACATAGCGAGAAGTACTGGAATGGTATCTGAGAGGATGTGAAAGAAAGCAAGGTAGACCGAGTGGAAGATGGGCTGATGAATTGAGAAGAATGTGTGGAATCAAGTGGATGCAGATTGCTCAAGACAGACAGTAGTGAAAGAAGATTGGAGAGGCCTTCATCCAACAGTGGATGATGAACGGCTTAAAATGATAATTTGAAAATATTAGCACTACCTTAATGTTATTAGCCATTTATAAAATACTACCACGTTTTAGTTTGCATTTGTGGAAATACTGTGAGTAACTCGACAGTGATATGTATTAACATTGAAATTTTATAACTTTAAGATTTCACAAAGCGATTTTTTTGGAAATGCGCTAAGATAAATAGTGTTTTTAAATTCAAAATGGTTGATTGAGACTGATAAAAGCTCGTCACAGAATTTGCCAAAGGTCAAGACGACTATTTGGGAAAGTTTGCGGTCGGCGACAAGTGAAAACTTACGAAAGTTTTCCAAAAATACCAAGTACATATGTATGTATGTATAATAAGTACACGCTGCTACTAAGCACTGAACGTCAACTATAAATATCCGAGCGGTATCTATTTATAGTTAGCAATGCAATTCATCTGTGACTAAATTAGTTGAACGTATTCGAAACGAAACACATGTAAAATTGTTCGATCAAACGTCGATAAGGAAAATTTACTAGTCTTAAGCTCGAAATTGACATTTTAAAAAATTGCGCTAAAAATATAACATGATTAAATTTGGGCCAAAACTCCATTTATTCGTGGCGTTCTCGTTTCTCACATTTCCTGAAAATATAGGCTAACGATATTTGAACCGGTTATGACGTCACGGGATGGTATCAACACCCTCTCCACGTTTTCTGCAAAATTGTGCTCTAGTTAGGGTGACCACCCCATCGCTACATAATTGGAACACTACGTACATTTTAGTTTCCAGAAGATTTTCCTGTTTATAGATAGTCGTGTACGCACGACGTACATATGTACATATGTATGTACATAAATATATATTGAAAATAGTCCGAACCAAACTATATGTATCGTATATAGTAAATATTTAAAATGACGGATGTAAACATTTGTGTACGAAAATAATTAGGGACAGGTTATAAATAGTTCGCTCCTGAGACTAGCTCGTACACTCTCCAAGAGCCACCGTGTAATATGTGAAACGTTTGTTTTGAAAGTGGAACGAATGAATAACACGTTACGTTAAAAATATTGAACTATACCGATTTCCGTACGTTTTTTTTTTATTGTTATATGTACATACATACATAGGCAAAGTGGGAAATCTTGGGCGTTTTATACAATGCCCAAAATGGCCAAGCAAGTACTACGCTTCAAAAATTGACATATGAAAAAAATAACACGTGTGAAAAAATAAAGTTTGAGAAAGACTGGCGTGAAAAAACTGGTACAAATTCTTCTTCGGCATCATCGTGGTCAGATTGTCGAGATAAAAAATGATTCGTACACAACATATGCCTACACATTATTTATATGTGTATATAATAGCTCTATCCGTCTGTGTGACTGTCTGCTGATACGCTCGCTGAGGTAAATAGTGAAAAAAAAAAAAACTAGAACGTCGCGCGAGTGGGATTTGAACCCGAGATCACCAGTTCGGGACAGTGAGCGCTTACGCTGTGGATCCAAACTAGATAATAACGAGCCTGCTACAATTTGTCTGTATAATTTCTCAATAGACTCGCGACTTTGTTAAATTGTGACGTTGTTGTTATTATTGTATTATAACGCGCCATCTATGCAACAATTATAAAAAAAAAACTGTTAAATACACGTATACTCACCCACACAAACATCGCTTGATATTCAACGGACTTAATAGCCCAATTCCGTATGTCTGTCTGTCTGCTGATAACGCTCACCTCAGTAAAAGAAAAACACGAACGTCGCGAGTGGCATTTGATCCCGCGATCACCAGGTTGGATGAGTTAGCGCTAACGCGTTCACCCAACACCGGTGATGGGAGGTCTCCTATAATTTGAAAATATTAATCCTCAGTAGTTGCGCGACTTTGCTAAATTGTTACGTAATCAAATACGTTTTACATAAACACTGAACTCAATACAACTTGAAATCATGAAAAAGTTGAGTGGTTCTACTTTTTCATACTGGTTAAAACGATTTCGAAACAAGTTACTGAATAAACGTGGAACGATTCCATTCGTAGTAAAAACAATAAGCTTACAGTTACTTGAGGCATTTTTTAAGTAATGACATAATAGTATAAAACCAAATGTAAATGTACTTTAGCAGTTGTTCCAAAGCGACAAAAATGGACTAGTTTCGAATGGTTCCTGCTATGAATTGTGTATAATGTGGGGGGATATTGTACATTTATGCGAATGGTGAAACGCATCCTATGACGTCAGAACACGAGGGAAGACGAATGGTGGCCTCTCCCCACTCTCCAGTACTTGATCAATGAATATCCTCACAACTAGGTCATTGGTGCTCCGCCCCGTTCCACACTCAAACCCTGGAGCTGCCCTGTACCCCAAGCCCGGGACTCGAATGGCTCGAATGGCCTAGGAGCATCCCAGAAGATTCGACAGATTCGTCAATGCTGATTCACACTCCTCAGCCTGCTTGTAAATTTACGTGTCCCCTCTGATCTGCCACCTTAGTATTTGCTGCTTGGCACATATATACATATGTACATAGTCATATTTTGTACAATACAAAACAAACAATGCAGAAAATTAATGTTTTGCTACTACTGCCAAGTATACTGCCGTCCTAAGCCCACTTAACGTAACTGACAAAAATTACGAAAATGAGTTAGATGTGTTTTAGGGGTTATGGGGGTGTATTCTTGCGATTTTTCATATCAAAATTAATGTATCTTCATCCAAAAGTGACTTTTTTGAGCTATTAAATGTAACGTATCTGCAGAGAAATAGTATCACCAATACTTACTTCGGTCACTACCTTATCATGAAAGATTGAAAAGACTGAATCTCTCCACATTGGAGACGAGGAGATTAAGAGGTGATTTAATATTGAAGTATTCAAAATAATAAATAATCATTATTCATGTGAAATGACCAACCTCATTATGTTCAATGAGAGCCCTCATCTAAGAGGTCATACTCTTAGACTCCGAAAAGAAAAATCAAATAAGATTGTTAGAGATTCATTCATTTCAAATGGAGTGGTTGAAGTTTGGAATTGTCATATGTATACATTAATAATTAATAATGAAGTGACGTAACTACTAAAGTATTCATGTTTTTTTATAATTTTTCCTTAGAATTATCAAAACACAATAGAAAATAACCTGATGCACTAAAAAAAAGTTTAAATAAATCAGTAATATATGAAGAAAAACACAAATTTAGAATAAAACTTTCAAGTCCATTTATCTCGATATTGTTTTGTCAGTTGCGTCAAGTGGGCTTAGGACGGCAGTACATATGTACATATGTACATATATAATGAAGCATTCCAACGGTTCACAAAAAAGATTATGAGGAATCAAAACCCCTTTCGGACAATTTTTTTAGAATTTGCATTCGGAGCTTATGAAAAATGATAAGCGAATTGAAAATCGTACTGCTGAGCAACGATGAATATGTACATAAGTGAAATTTTGCCAATATGGCGCAACAGGCTAGGATCGATGATAGCGCTACGTCGAATAAAAATTCACAAACGAACACACGACGAAGGAGAATGTGCGTAGTAAGTGGTCGGTGAATGTGCAATTGCAATGCGCGAATATCGTCATTAAAAATAAATTATAAGAGCGGTCGCCAACCTTTCGGACCTCACGGACCACTAAACTCAAAATCTCGAATCCCGCGGACCACACAACATCGAATATCTATGTATGTAGTTAAATGGATCTTTAGTTAATTTTTATTTAATTTTTAAAACCGTTTGTTTACTGTCAGCTAAACTCGTCAAATCAGTAGATGACCTAATCTAACAATAGATCTTTCTCTCTTGTCAATATCCTCATCGCTGGGTACAATATCGTAATTGCTTATAATCTTCATTTGGATCGATGATTAATCATCATTAGCATCTCAATTTTCCCTTAGCAAGTTTGAATGCTCATATAGAAGAAATCATCGTTCGGAGTCTGGACCCACTTTATACCGCTTACTCCCAAAAAGAAGCTAAAATGTTAGGTTTTTTTTTCTTTTCTATCGGAGACTGGATGATTTTATAGCAAAACTGACAGTATTGAAAAGCAACAGTCGAAAATTTTTCGATTGAGTTCTTAAGCTCTTTTGACTACCAAAATTACTGTCACCATCCACCCAGAGGCTCCTGAATCCCCTAAGATTTTACCTTAGCAAGTTTGAACGCTCGTATAGAATAAATCATTGTCCGTAGTCTGGACCCACTTCATACCGAAAAGAAGCTAAAATGTTAGGTTTTTTTTTTTTCTTTTCCCGAAATAGAAAACTGACAGTGTTGAAAATCGTTGAGTTTTTTTACCAAAATCGCTGTCACCATCCACCCAGAGGCTCCTGTCGGAGACCCTGAATTTGAACGCTTTTCATTGTCCGTAGTCTGGACCCAATTCATACCGCTTACTCCCGAAAAGACGCTAAAATGTTAGGTTTTTTTTTCTTTTCTGTCGGAAAATGAAACAGTCGATTGAGTTCTTTTTGACTACCAAAATCGCTGTTACCACCTACCCAGAGGCACCCTAATCCCCTGAGCTCGAGCAAGTGTCGTGCATTCAGATAGGTCAAATTTGCTTTGTATCCATTGTACGCATTGCATAGATGCAATTGACAATGGTATCGGTGCAACACTGCAGTTTCACCTTTGAACTTTGAGCAGAGCTACCTCCGGGTCGCTCGTGCGCCCGGGAGGTGCAGCAGTGCCTGGCAGCAGCGCGTGACGCACGCTTCAGCCTCTGGCCCCCATCGGGTCCCCCACTGGGCCCCCTCGGGCCCCAACAACCCTGGTCGTGCCGGAGGGCATGAACGAGAGGCTTCCTGATCAATGGGGGGACCCAATGTAGGTCACAGCCGGCGCGGCAGGTCGTTGCACCAGCCTGGGGCCCATTCAGCTGCGCCCCTTCAGCCCTCGCCCCTCTGGCCTTAGCCCCTGCTTCTCCCCTCGACAGGGTCTCTGCCCCCTCGACCACCTCACGACCCAAATAAAGACTCGACATTATACAACGTCGATGCTAAAAATAGCTCACCCATCCTCCTCTAGTTTTACCATCGTGTACCCCCCCCCCCAACCCTACCCTACCTTTCCCCCTTAGTGGCCTTCCCTCGATCCACCCCTTCGAACTAACCTCCTCTGTTGGGCAAGTTCACCTGTTTATTTTGCCAAATGTGCATTTGGGTCTATGTCTATGTCCTTTAGTGTGTTGCTCAATATTGGAGTTTAAGAATAGGGGAAGCAAAATTATAAAGATAAATTGAGGCAGATCTGCGGTTGTCGTGTTTAGTATGTAGCTCGAGGAGCACAAATACAGTTTTAAGACATTTTCTCGTGTAAAAATCTACCTTGCTTTCTTTCACATCGCACGTACTTTGGTCATACTTCTTACCCCCGTGTGTTCCTCTTGCGATCTCTTCTCGTTGTACCGAGCATACATCTTTCAACGCTTCTCTGTGTGCACTGGATCTTGTTTTGGATCGTCATTTTCATGAATGAAGGTCTGCCTTGAGCAATCTGCATCCACTTGACTCCACAATTTCTTCTTAATTCATCAGCCCATCTTCCAATCGGTCTATGTACTGCTATATCTACCACTTTGGTCATACTTCTTACCCATGTATTTCTCTTGCGATCTCTTCTCGTTATACCGAGCATACATCTTTCACATACTTCTCTGTGTGCACTGGATCTTGCGTGACATTCTTGAATTTAACGTTCACGTTTCACATCCATACATCATAACTAGCAGTACGCATTGGTCTTATTTTTTAAGCATAGCGGAAGACTGTGTTCATTCTTCCAAAAGCACTCCATCCTAGTTTTATTTCTTCTTTTTTACATCCGGTCATATTCACCAATTGTCCTAGGTATAAATAACTATCAACTATCTCTTCAATATGATCATCTAGAAAGAATTTGATTTGTGTTATTAAAAGGAAATTAAATTAATATCTTATACAGAATTTAAAAAAAAATATGTTTATAGAATGAACAAATTTCTCCCGCCAAGAACAATTTATAATTCAGAACAAGCACTAAAACCATATTATTCGGTTTAAAGTCGACAAAATCAATTCTTCTTTCAATTTGTCAACGATTAGTTGATGAGTAAATACAGAATATCTTTGGTTATTATGAATTACACTGGTATAACCCAATAGTACATATATGTACATATCTCACATTATACAAACAGTATGTTCAAAATTTGACATTAGACCTAAAAGAAACAACTAATTGACTAATGTGTATTAAATTAGTTTTAACTTCGTAGCCTCATATCTCATCCCTATATTTTCAGCTAAATGTTGGTATCTTCATTAAAAATTTCTAAGAAAATCTTAATTTACATAAATTGAGTACACAAATTTTCCCTTTTTCACTGTGAAAGTTTACTGGGGAAAAAATGGTTTTTTTTGCCCTCGAAAGGTTGCCGACCCCTGACCTAAGTCAATCTGTCACAGTGCGTGCAAGAACACCCCCACATGTGTCTACAAGCCATTCGCCATACATACATATATACCATGTTTGCATATTACACGATTAAACCACCCCTAACTTTCATCCTAATCAACCTGTTGACTACTGAACGATCATACATACATACATAGCTCATAAGAAAATGCACAAAAACGGAAATTTCTCGCATTGAAACACATTTTGAGTTAATCGTCGCGTCGTTCGTCAATTTTATGACATTCCAACATAGATATACATACAATACCATAGATATGCCATTCCAAACAAATTTGCCTGGACAAAGCGTCAGAAGCAACGGGGGGTTGCGGGGGGTCTAAAGTGCGGGGAATTCTCACAAAAAAAAAAGTCAAGCAAAATGCATGCGAGGCATGCATTTTTGCATGCCCTTTTTGTATGTCATTTTTCGGGCGCTAAGGCCAATCTATGTTATTCTACATCTATGCATTCCAATGAACAATTCATTATTATCGTTCGTTACAGCCAAGTCACGGTGAATCTTTCCGTGCGATAAAGCACAAAAAAAAATATATACCTATATACATATATAAAAACGTGCATACGCTCGCGCACCATAATCATTTGTGTAAATTGTAGTATGTGCTCATTATCTGAAACGCCAAACAAACAATAGACAAAGCTCTTCGCTCACGTGTGTGACGCATACATGTATGTACATATGTACATACATATGTATGTAGTTGGAACACATGGGGCATACGAACATTATCTAGTATGTACACACAATACCTACTCATATTTTCAGATATTGAATACTTTTATCTTTTTTTGTGCAACGTGTGCAATGTACATACATATAAACGATTAGTCTTGCACTGCCGTCCTAAGCCCACTTAACGTAACTGACAAAACAACAATATCGAGATAAATGGACTTGAAAGTTTTATTCTAAATTTGTGTTTTTCTTCATATATTATTGATTTGTTTAAACTTTTTTTATAGTGCATCAGGTTATTTTCTATTGTGTTTTGATAATTCTAAGGAAAAATTATAACAAAAAAACGAATACTTTAGTAGTTACGTCACTTCATTATGCATTATTAATGTATACATATGACTATTCCAAACTTCAACCACTCTATTTGAAAAGAATGAATCTCTAACAATCTTATTTGATTTTTTTTTTCGTAATCTAAGAGTATGACCTCTTAGATGAGGGTTCTCATTGAACATAATGAGGTTGGTCATTTCACATGAATAATGATTATTTATTATTTTGAATACTTCAATTAAATCACCTCTTAATCTCCTCGTCTCCAATGTGGAGAGATTCAGTCTTTTCAATCTTTCGTGATAAGGTAGTGACCGAAGTAAATATTGGATACGTTATTTTCGCTAAGTATGTATTGGTGATACTATGTATTTCTCTGTGCATGCAGATACGTTAGATTTAATAGCTTAAAAAAGTCACATCTAACACAACTAACTCATTTTCGTAATTTTTGTCAGTTACGTTAAGTGGGCTTAGGACGGCAGTGCACTACTAGTACTACATATGTATGTATATAGTTCAAAAGATACAAATTGATCCACTGGATATCTGAATATACCATGGATTCTTAGCTCGCAGTTCATAGATTCACTTTGAAGGGTAAACAATGGAACGAAGAATGGTACATACAATGGATGATAGGTAGGGCCAATTTTGTATGGTATTATCTCGATAGAGGCATACGACCAATGCGTACTGCCAGTTATGATGAATGAATGTGAACGTGGACGCTAAATTCAAGAATGCCATGTAAGATCCAGTGCACACAGAAGCGTGGTAAGATGTATGCTCAGTATAACAAGAGGAGATCGTAATAGGAATACATGGGTAAGAAGTATGACCATAGTGACAGATCTATGTAACGAGAAATACTGGAATGGTATCCGAGAGGATGTGAAAGAAAGCGAGGTAGACCGAGTGGAAGGTGGGCTGATGAATTCGAGAAGAATGTGTGGAGTCAAGTGGATGCAGATTGCTCAAGACAGACAGGAGTGGAAGAGGATTGGAGAGGCCTTTCATCCAACAGTAGATGGTGAACGGCTGAAAATGATGATGATCTCGATAAGTCAAATTATAAAAGGATGCCTCCTACATATGTAGAATTTAATAGCATTCGAATCTTGCCAACAGTGAAATTTTCATTCATGAATCCAATAATGCATAAACCACTGAGTCATCGCAATGACTAGGCAATACACAAGTGTCAACATTTTTACTGTGAAGCGGGTTTCTGTAATAGTTTCTGAACGTTTTATACAAATAACTTACTTTTCTGTTTCTGTTTCTGTTTCTTCGGCGTTGTGACACTTCTGTCTATTCCAGGCAATAGAGCATTGTACTTTTGAATGAAAGCTGGTGGTTTGAATACGGAGTTGTAAGATTTACTCAACGGCTTTCGGCTATCTCTGTTGACAAGATTTTAATATTTATTGATTTATCAAGTATACATACAGCTCATAAAGTACAATATAAAATAAAATTAATTCCACATAGTACAATACAGCCAAAATAGTTACAAACAATGAACAAATCATAGCAAGAAAGGAACTTTAGGAGTTAGGTCTGGAAAGGAACTTGAGTAAAGAAAATCTAAAGGAGGGCAAGGACTATCGAAAAGGATCAATATGATGACGAGAAGGATCTATGAATGAAGAAGTTTTGTGAATAATCACTAGAACAAAGATTCAAATGAAACAATGGAGGATTTCTAGCAGATCTAGGGGAACAATTGAGAATGATCCTACTTAGCAAGTAAGGGCTATCTGATCAATTACACTGAGCAACAAAAAAAATACCCAGAGCAGAGATTGGTCAATCTTTACTAAGTTTGATGTTATCTAAAAAATGTTATCTACCGAATTTTTAAAGTCATAAATATATCTTTTTTTTACAAATTTTTTTCCCGTGCTATTGGCGTTTATTTGGTGAGTTTTTTTTTATTTCACCACGTTTATAAGGATTGGTTTTCTATTTTAATATTTTTTTATTTAATATAAACGCACTAATTTGAGCGGAAAATGATTTTAAATAACGTTATGAGATGTTCTCGGCTGCTGGATGAAGGCCTCTCCATTCCTGTCTGTCTTGAGCAATCTGCATCCACTTAACTGCACACATTCTTCTCAATTCATCAGCCCATCTTCCACACGGTCTACCTTGCTTTCTTTCACATACTCTCGGATCTGCCATCCATTCTTCTCGCTATGTGTCCACCCCATTGCCACTGCAACTTTTTCACGCGTACTGCTATATCTACCACTTTGGTCATACTTCTTACCCGTGTATTTCTTTTGCGATCTCTTCTTGTTATACCAAGCATACATCGTTCCATGCTTCTCTGTGTGCACTGGATCTTAAGTATCATTCTTGAATTTAGCGTCCAAGTTTCACATACATACGTCATAACTGGCAGTACGCATTGGTCGTATGCCTTCTTTTTTAAGCATAGCGGAATGTTGGATTTAAAAACTGTGTTCATTCTTCCAAAAGCACACCATCCTAGTTTCATTCCTTCTTCTTTACGTTTTATTAAATACTACTTTCTACTTACTACTGCCTACTTTCGTTGCTTAATTCTGTTAACCTATTTTGTAAATCTACTGGGTTACATGCAACTATAACTATGTCGTCAGCGAATCTTAGATGGGGTATGTACACATGTATGTATATATCACTAAATATTTCAGTTAAGGCAAGATTGTCGTCCCCTTTTAACACTTCACCGTCTGGTCAGACTGGGTGTGTGGGGTGGGGTGGGGTGTGGTGTGTATGTTTGTGTTGTGCCCGTCTCGTGTTTGAGCATCACTCGAGCTGGTCGCCAGGTGTGTAACACTGTGCAAATAATATCTACACACGTACATACATATGTACAAACGGCCGAGGCGCCATTGTGCCCGAGGCGCCATTGTGGCAATGTCGACTGTCGAGCTCTGCTCCAGTCTAAACTGCAACTTGTTTTTAGCGGATCTTCGCCTCTCTTATTCATTGTTGTTGCCTCCTATTGGACATGTGTGTCGTTGTTGTTGTTGTTGGTGTATTCAAAACGTTGACACAATGGCCTACGGCTGGCTAGTCCCAGGAAACTGGATCTGGTGACGGGGGCTACACGTTATGAACACGCCTTTACATTCTCTATATAATATACTACATAGACGTCATTAAATCTCTTTGGATCCCTTCAGACTTTAGAGTGTCCCATTGGTGGTACGTTTATAAATTTTAGTACATTAAAGACTAGTCTGCCGACCTAAGCCCACTTAACGTAACCGACAAAACAACAATATCGAGATAAGTGGACTTGAAAGTTTTATTCTAAATTTGTGTTTTTCTTCATATATGTATTACTAATTTATTTAAACTTTTTTTTAGTGCGTGAGGTTATTTTCTGTCGTTTTGATAATTCTAAGGAAAAATTAAAAAAAAAAAAAAATACTTTAGTAGTTACATCACTTCATTATTCATTATTAATGTATACATATGACTATTCCAAACTTCAACCACTATATTTGAAAAGAATGAATCTCTAACAATCTTATTTGATTTTTCTTTTCGGAGTCTAAGAGTTTCGGAGATTTTTTTAACGATTATTTGAAAATCGAGAAGATATCCTAATAGGAATACATGGGTAAGAAGTAATACCAAAGTGGCAGATATAGCGGAACGTGTGAAAATGTGAATGAAACTGGGATGGAGTGCTTTTGGAAGAATGAACATAGTTTTTAAATCCAACATTCCGCTATGCTTAAAAAACAAGGCATGCGACCGATGCGTACTGCCACTAATGACGTGTGGACGCTAAATTCAAGAATGCTACGTAAGATCCAGTGCATACAGAGAAGCACGGAAATATATGTATAATGCTAATGCTAATAATATAATAATAACGAGTAGAGATCGTGAAAGGAATACACTGGAATGGTATCCGAGAGGATGTGAACGAAAGCAAGGTAGACCGAGTGGAAGATGGGCTGATGAATTGAGAAGAATGTGTGGAGTCACGTGGATGCAGATTGGAGAGACCTTCATCCGGCAGTGGATGGTGAATCCATTTAAAGAATAGACTACCCTAAGCCTAATGCGTATACGCTGCGGGTGACTGTTTCGCAAACGGTTTAACCACGTATGAAAGTGTTTCAAGTATTTGTACAACAGTTTAAATAAGACAAATTATGTTGATTGGCATTGAAATCTGTTTTGCGTGCTTTTGCACAAACTGTTGACCGTGTATGGCGTTCTGAAAGCTCTGACGCTCCGGGCGCCATTTTAATTTTCCAAATTTGGATCATCGAACCAGAATATATACATTTTTATAAGCAGTGAGTAAAACGATTTTTGAGTTTACGTTCATTTTATTGTTTTTTTTTTTTCGAATTCATGTGTGCGCGAATTGTGTACATTTGTCGTGCCGAAATGGCGAAACCGCACACGCTTTTATATTTAGAAACGTTAATTTAACAAATTGAATTATGAAAAATGATTCAGTCGTGCGTTGTTGATATTAAATACGTGGGTGTGAACCGGTTACGTGAATGACAGTGGAAAAGACTATTTTTTTTTTTTCACATTTGTCAAATGCGTCTGAAACACGATAATCGTCTCGAAGCGGTCACCCTGTGCAAAAAGACAAATAGACACATAGCCCGCTAATCATATGTATGTATATATAATAGCCGAAATCCGTCTGTCTGTCTGTTGATAACGCTCGCTGAGGAAAAATTATTAAAAAACCACCAGAACGAGTGGGGGATCGAACCCACGATCGCAAGCTCGAGAGTCATCACGCTAACGCTATACTCTATCGCCCTTGGTCGGTTTAGTCCTTTTTTTTTTTTTTTAAACATATCGTGATTCGGCTTTACCTACAAAAGGGATCGTGATTCTGCTAATAATACATAGATGGCACTATAGAAACTATTATTTTTTTTTGTTTTTTGATTTTTACAAAATTATAATTATTATATATGTATATGAGTCGCCTAGTTCCAAATCCCGATAAGTCCAAAGTCCAAAAATATTTTCTGGTTCTAAGAATGTTTTCAAACGATGCCTTATACTTGAATTATTCCAAATACCGCCAAGTGCGCCGTAAAATAATATTGAAAATCAGTGTTAGTTCCAAAAACTGACAATTGCACTATGATAAAAGCCATATTTAGAAACAAACAACGATAAGTCTATGTTTCTAATCTCAATATTTTGTTTAATATCAACAAAATTAAGTTTAAATGAGTTTAAACGCCATCAAGCAAATAAGTCTGTAGCAGAAAAACCGCGTTTGCGAACAAGTGAGTTTTATGGACTTTTCGGGATTTGGAACTAGGCGACTCGTATAATAATTAATAATTATAATATAAATAGTAAAGTAAAAAAAAAAATCGATACTATCGATACTACGGGATTGCTATAATACATAGATGGCGCTATAAAAACTATTATTTTTTTTGTCACTTACAACCGTGCGATCAATTAGTGGGGTTCCTGTCAAAAAAGCGCTTTACGTAATTTAAAATTCAGCGGGCGTTGATATAGTTTGTATAATAACACTAAACTCACATTAGAATTTCGGATGATATTTTATTAATATATGTATGTACATATGTACATTTTTCATCATTTGTATTGGTGGCAACATTTGGTTACAGTTATATAATACAAATCTACATATATTTTTAAAATGCATGCTTGATTTCAATCAAAGCTACTGAAAGTTTTGTCGTTAGTCTGTAGAGCAGTGGTCGGCAACCTTTTTCTATCAAAGAGTCAAATCGAGGAATAAGTCGCAAAATTAGCAAGCTTGGCAAACATATTATTTTCAGGTAATAGATTTATGTACATAAATTGAAATAAATGCCACTCATTTGTGGACCGGAGAGTTTGATTTAAATAATTATCATCGTGATATTTATCAGTGCTAAAAAATATTATAAAGGTTGTATGAAGTTATAGATAGAGAAAAATTCAAACACCCTTTTTGAAATATTAATTTTATTTCAAGTAAACGTCGCGTGACAATGAGAGCTGCAGTTTTCACACAAAGAGCCGCATGTGGCTCCGGAGCCGCAAGTTCCCGCCCACTGCTCTAGAGCAAAAGTCCGCGGTTCAATCCCCGAATGTCAAACGGTATTATAGGCCATTTTTGACCTTAAATATTTAGTCATTGGCAAGATCTCCGGCTATAATTTGACCAATTTACCTATGTAACTTAGACAGTTACATAGAAATTGGAACAATTCAAAAAATTCCTACCAAATCATTGTCTGTTCCTCTTATCCATGCCTCCCCTCCTGAAGGTAATGAAATACCACTAGTACAGCGGTCGGGAACATGCGGCTCCGGAGCCACATGTTGCTCTTTGTATGTATAAAAACTTGCGGCTCTCATTGTATGACTCTGAAATACAATTTTCACAAAATCGCATTGATTTATACTAACAAATAATCATTTCCATACTATTCGTATAAACTTAATAGTCATGCTTTAAGCCTATTGGAATTTGTGGTCTGTAGGTATGTGAGTAAATTTTAAACATACATATGTATGTACATACATGTACAATTCGACAATAATATGTTGCGACTCCCGAGGTTCCCAACTGCTACACTTAGAGCAGTGGTCGGGAACCTTTTTCGAGCTGAGAGCCAAATTAGGGAAAACCTCGCAAAATTGGTAGGTTTGGGAGCCGCAACATATTATTTTCATTATATATTCAAAATTAAATGTTACTCATTAATCATTAATAACAGTAATAAATAAGTGGTACTCGTGATATTTCTTAACGTTCGACAGTATATTACTAAAAAATATTATAAAGTTGTATTGGGATTCATTTTGATCATACATATATAAACTGTGTGTCAACATTTTGTATTTCACGCAAAACGTTGGATGACAGCTAAAGCCACAGGTTTTTATACAAAGAGCCGCATGCGGCTCCGGAGCCGCCGGTTCCCGACCACTGACTTGGGGTGTATCTTTCCTAATTACATCGCTATGAGAGATGGTAAAATGTTTATGAAACAGAGACAAGGCAAACGCATGATATGAAGTACCTTCAGAAAAATATGATTTATTTGACCAGGGCTGTGGAGTCGTTCATCAAAAAAAACGCGACTCTGACTCCGATTTTAAAACATTGAATTTTTTCCCATTTTTGTTCTTGTAGTACATAGAGTGTAAAACCATTTTCAGGTACATAAATATAATCGTAATTTCACAAACTAATGCGACGAATAGACTAATTTTAGAATTGCCATTTTTAGCTTCAACCTGTCAGGCTCATTTGAACGCATTTTCCACCATCACTTTTATTGGGATTTCATGTCTTAACGCTCGTTAGTCTCTTTTCTAATGTCAGCCTTCAGCTGCTGGATGGTTATTGGTTTATTCACATTCACCCCAGATTTTGAGAAGCCCCACTGAAATGAGTCAACGGTAAATCAGGTAAACACAACGGCCATTGCCATTGTGTGGACGTGTATCAGTCAAGGCGTATCAAGTGAAAAAAGTATCCCAACCTGTACGATCTGACTCGATAGGTTATGTCAGAGCGACGGAAATCAGACGATTCTGTCAACAGTCAGCCGATCCTCGATGACACACCGTTATAAATTACATTCAACAATTACAATTATTTAACTAATCATTCATATAAATATGCGGCCAACATACCATAGCCTCATAACAGGGGTCCGTGTCAGAATCGCGAGTGAAACACAAACGTTCCGAAAGCGAGGTGACAGATGGTTGTTTGATAGGTTATGTCAGAGTGAGAGAAAACGGCGCTTGGTTTATCGGGCCAGTGTGTGTGCGATACAATTGACAGACAGAAGTTTGCCTACATGAATTCGCAGCGGTGTGCCTTGACAATTCGACTTTTCGCCTGTTCGGTTCGTCGGTGTGTACGTGGCACCATATTAGACCGGTCGCACACTGGGTACCTATTCGTGTCGTACGTATGCTGTTGTCCCTCGCACGTACGGCGGCGTTGTCTCTCTCCGGGCGTGAGACCACGCCACACGTGTGTGAGGGACACAACAACATACGTACGACACGAATTCGTACGAATGCGTACCCAGTGTGCGGCGGCCGGCCTTACAGATGACCCAAAATCTGACTCGAATAATTTTGAAGCGGACAAAGCGAAGATGCGGAAAATTTCGACGGGGAAAACTGGGGAAAACGCTTTTCACACGCTTTTCACTGGGCGATCGCGCGTGATTGCTCGTGGCACGCCAAACTGGGTCGGCGCCCTGCCGCGTGCAACGGCTATGACGTCACAGAAACCCGTGACGTCAGCGAGGAGAGAAAACTACCCCTACCCCCCCTTCCCCTGTCCATTTTCCTCATTTCCATCCTCCTCCCGTCGCCTCCCCTTCCCCCCACTTTCAACCTATAAATTGTTGCATTTTCGCGCGGAAAACTCGCACACTGACGATTTCCGCGAATTTTCGCTTCAGCATTCCCCAACCCTCGCTGAAACCCACCCCATTTTTTTCCTCCCACCCTTCCCACCCCCCCCCCCCTCCACTTTGAGCTCGTCCTTCGCCCAACCTGTGTGACCTATATACGACAACGTTCTCTCGGTGTATACTGGTGCGCCAGGTTTTTATACCTTGTTGCTAGTGTGGGACCAAACCGGATGGTGGGTGGTAAAGGGGGGTTGATTCTCGCATAAAAATTATCGGATTTCGCAAAGGTGGTAGGGGGGAAGGGGTGGGGGGGGGGGTGAAGTTAGGGAAAGTATAGCCCCCCCCCCTCTCTCTCTCTTTCTCTCTCTGAACAAAAGAAAGCGATTCCTGTTATGAACGTAATAAACTTGAATGCTGTTTGACGGTCGGTTCGATGATTTTGTTTAATATGCATATATTGTACTAGTGTACTGCCACTAACGTAAGTCCACTTAACGTAACTGACAAAAATTACGAAAATGAGTTAGATGTGTTTTAGGGTTATGGGGGTGTATTCTTGCAACTTTTCATATCAAAATTAATGTATCTTCATCCAAAAGTGACTTTTTTAAGCTATTAAATATAACGTATCTACATGTGCAGAGAAATATGTAGTATCACCAATACTTAGAGAAAATAACGTATCCAATATTTATGTAATTCGGTCACTACCTTATCACGAAAGATTGAAAAGACTGAATCTCTCCGCATTGGAGATGGGGAGATTAAGAGGTGATTTAATTGAAGTATTCAAAATAATAAATAATCATTATTCGTGTGAAATGACCAACCTCATTATGTTCAATGAGAACCCTCATCTCCGAAAAGAAAAATCAAATAAGATTGTTAGAGATTCATTCTTTTCAAATAGAGTGGTTGAAGTTTGGAATAGTCATATGTATACATTAATATTGCACAATGAAGTGACGTAACTACTAAAGTATTCATGTTTTTTTTTTTGAATTTTTTTAAAAAATTCCTTAGAATTATCAAAACACAATAGAAAATAACCTGATGCCTAATAGCCTTGCATGCATTTTACTTGACATTTTTTTTTGTGGGACTTCTTTTTTACATACATAATGAGAAATTCCTGCACTTTTAGCAAAATTGAGACCCTCCATCTGCATCACCCCCATGTTTTTAAAGCTTCTGACGCTTTGTCCAGGCAAATTTGTTTGGAATGGCATATCTACGGTATTGTATATTTATGCATTGGGTACATACAATATAGATAATTATATATCTAGTTGTGTGAGTTTTCCAGGAATGCACATACATACTTCTTTATTCGATATCATACTTAACCTAGTGAACTCGATTCGAGAACACATCACCCGCCACCCCTTAATAAATCATCCCTCGCGTACAATACAACTTTTAACAAGTAATACAATTTAACTTTTGTCTTTTGCAGTGTGCAATTTCACCGTTCACGATCGCTGTATCAGTCAGGTGGTCACGGCATGCTCCAGTATCGCTCCCAGTCTTATCAAGGTAAACATTTTAATTACATTTTTTTTTTACATCACGATTCTTATCGTCCATCGCTCGTTATAAAAAAAAAATGTGCGTGTGTACGTACATACATACATACATACGTGCCCATGTCAATTTGTTATTATTTTTTAATACTGAAGTGTATTTTTTTTTTTTTCAGAACCCGGTGGCACACTGTTGGTCTGAACCGGGACATCACAAACGGAAATTCTGCACAGTGTGCCGGAAGCGTCTTGATGAGACAACATCCCTACATTGCATGAGTAAGTCGAATTGTCAATCCTTCTATACATATCTACATATGTATAATGTATGTATGTATTCTCTCTCTTATGTACATAATTGAAACTTCACATATCCGATGTGTTTCTGTGTAGCTTATACGCAAAAGCATTTGACTAAGATTTGAGCCTACGGCAATTGGTGAATATGACCTGTTGTAAAGAAGAAGGAATGAAACTAGGATGGAGTGCTTTTGGAAGAATGAACATTGTTTTTAAATCCAACATTCCGCTATGCTTAAAAAAAGAAAGTCGTCATGCAAGGAGTGCATTTCGCATGCCCTTTTGGGGCCAATCTATGTTATTCTACATCTGTGCATACGACCGGGTACTGCCAAATGGATACTTGGGCTAAATTCTCACTAAAAAAGAAGTCAAAGCAAAATGCATGGGGTCAAAGGGAATGCATTTGCAAGCATTTCCCCCTTTTGTATGTCATTTTTCTAAGGCCAATCTATGTTATTCTACATCTGTGCATACGACCGATGCGTACCGCCAGTTATGATGTATGGATGTGAATCTTGGACGCTAAATTCAAGAATGATACGGAAGATCCAGTGCATACAGAATTCTCACAAAAAAGAAGTCAAGCATGGAAAGCATGTATTTTCTAAGCTCTATGTTATTCTACATCTGTGCATACGACCGATGCGTACTGCCAGTTAATGAATGGATGGTAAATTCAAGATGGACGCATACAGAGGAGCAAAAGATACAGCAATGGTATCCGTAGATGGACGGATGTGGTAAAGTGAAAGCAATGTAGACCGAGTGGACGATGGGCTGATGAATTGAGAAGAATGTGTGCAGTCAACTGGATGCAGACAGGAATGGAAGAGGCATTCATTCAGCAGTGGATGGTGAACGGCTGAAAATGATGATCACATAAAAATTTTATACCTAGAACAATTGGTGAATATGACCGGATGATACTAGGATGGAGTGCTTTTGGGAGAATGAACATTCCGCTATGCTTAAAAAAAAAATCATGCGTCAATGCGTACTGCCAGTTATGACGTATGGATGTGAAACGTGGATGCTAAATTGAAGAATGCTACGTAAGATCCGGTGCACACAGATGGAAAGATGTATGCTCGGCGTAACGAGAATATGAGTACATACATGGGTGAAAAGTATGAACAAAGTGGTAGATATAGCGGAACGTGTGAAAAAGTTAAAGTGGACACATAGCGAGAAGAATGGATGGCAAATGGACGCGAGAAATACTGTAATGGTATTCGAGAGGATGTGAAAGAAAGAAAGGTGGACCGAGTGGACAATGGGCTGATGAATTGAATGTGTGTAGTCAACTGGATGCAGATTGCTCAAGACAGACATTGATGGAAGGGGATTGGAGAGCCCTTCATCCAGCAGTGGATGGTGAGCAGCTGAAAATTATGATGATGGGATGTATGTACGTAGAATAGTCTAGATATGCCCTCACGTTTAAAAGAAAACGGTCACTTCTTTGTCTTTCGAGTCTCGGGTTCCGTACATTCATCCCTACTCTTGCGACTATTTTTGTCGACCTAAAAATATCTATGTATTCTATATCTATGTCCGAAACACAAAAAGAACTGCTTTATGCACTTTTTATCGTATGATTAAATAATTTCGTCTATTAGCTTTGATGTTTATTTAGACGCAACTAGAAGACAAATGACCGTCATTAAGCCATTTCTGAAAAAGCCTGATTTCATTTTGCTGAGAAATTCTCAAAAAATGAAAATAGTCCTTCTACTTTTGAACGGGGATTAAGAATTTCGTGTCATATTTGACCCATCTTCATATAAGAATGTTTAAAATGACGTAAACTCAAGTTTTATGTTTTATTACAAAATAGTTTAACGGCAAGGTTTCACCGAATTTGAGTCTTTTACACATAATATCACATAGTATCGACAATCTTGCGAAATAAAAATAACCACATATGTACATACATACATATACTGCCGTCCTAAGCCCACTTAACGTAACTGACAAAACAACAATATTGAGATAAATGGACTTGAAATTTTTATTCCAAATTTGTGTTTTTCTTCATATATTACTGATTTATTTAAACTTTTTTTTGGTGCATGAGGTTATTTTGTGTTTTGATAATTCGAAGGAAAAATTATAAAAAAAAATGAATACTTAAGTAGATACGTCACTTCATTATTCATTATTAATGTATACATATGACTATTACAAAACTTCAACCACTCAATTTGAAAAGAATGAATCTCTAACAATCTTATTTGATTTTTTTTTTCGGAGTCTAAGAGTTAGTTACCTCTTAAATGAGGGTTCTAATTGAACATAATGAGGTTGGTCATTTCACACGAATAATGATTATTTATTATTTTGAATACTTCAATTAAATCACCTCTTAATCTCCTCGTCTCCAATGTGGAGAGATTCAGTCTTTTCAACCTCTACACTCCCATAACCCCTAAAACACATCTAACTCATTTTCGTAATTTTTGTCAGTTACGTTAAGTGGGCTTAGGACGGCTGTATAATAATCTGTTTTTAGTATCCTTATCTGTATACGCACATTTCAAGGTCGTGTGTGGTTTCCTCGATTTGTAACGAAAGAAATAAACAACAACGAAATACAAAATATGACCCCAATTGCACTAAGAGTAGGATATACATATGTAGATTATAGGTTTGATATTTCAAAAAAGTCATTTTTATTAAGTTATTTCACATTTTGGTTTACTCCAGAATGGATTTTTGTCTCTACGGACTAGTTGAATATGCTCTTAGCAAATCAATGTTCGTTTTATCAACTACTATATGTACATACTACATATAAATACTCCATAAAATGAAAACATGCTTAATAATATGTACATTTAATTTTAAAAAAATGTATGATTAGGTCAAAATAACCCAATTGTCTGATAAAATACTATTCATAATCAAAACTATGTACATATGTATGTAAGTTGAATGGAATAGTTATTTCATTAATTTTTCTTCAGTCATTTTGAGCAAAATTTACGAAAGAGTTTATTCATGGTTAATTCTGGCGAATATACAAATTTTGCGAGACCATTTTTATATACCCATCTCCCATTTTATTTATACTCGGCTAAAGGGCAGGGCACTTCTCGGAACTGTTCGTTCGAAGATCGAAGCATCCTTGATTCTATAAATAAGTTTTGCAGAAAGCCAGTTGATTTCCTTCCTGCTTAAAGTAAAGTTAATGACAGTGATGAGTTACCTATGTCCGACACTTCTCTTGTTCTTCCCACTGACGGATGACACTCACTGTAAAAGTGAAACTCGTCTTGTGGAAGAAAGCTTTTTTTTTTTTATTTGCAATTAAGATCACAACCCTCTTTTCTACTTAATATTTTTGGTATTTTAAGGAACCACTGCAATTCTGAATCAAGTTCTATATTTAAAATGCTTACAGTCTGTATTTTTTTCGTAATAAATTTATTCATATTCATTTTGATTCTGATTTTAGCTAATGTGAAATCAAACTTTCAGGTAACTCTCCGGTAGATTAATTAAAATATTATCTATTATAATAATGTTAATAGTTTTTAAATCCAACATTCCGCTATGTTTAAAAAATAAGGCATACGACCAATGCGTACTGCCAGTTATGACGTATGGATGTGAAACTTGGACGCTTAATTCAAGAATGATACGTAAGATCCAGTACACACAGCGAAGCATGGAAAGATGTACATATGCTCGGTATAACGAGAAGAGATCGTAAGAGGAATACATGGGTGAGAAGTATGACCAAAGTGGCAGATATAGCGGAGCGTGTGCTGGACACATACCGAAAAATACTGGAATGGTATTCGAGAGGACGTGAAAGAAAGCAATGTAGACCGAGTGGACGATGGGCTGATGAATTGAGAAGAATGTGTGGAGTCAAGTGGATGCAGATTGCTCAAGACAGACAGGAATGGAAGAGGATTGGAGAGGCCTTCATCCTCCGTTGATGGTAAACGGCTGAAAATGATGATGATGATAATTTATTATATATAGGTTTTAGACGAGACTGGTAGTTCAGATGTCGAGAAATTTTGAGTCGTGCCCTGGAAATTTTGGAATTGACTTCAGACAATCTGGTGACTTCGTCAGTTTACAAACCTTTCAAACTAAAGAGCTTGTAATACATAGAGCGGCTGTATAGTCATAATCGTTCGATAAATGGTCCGAAGCTTGTTTGTTGTTGTTGTAATATTCTAAGCTCATTTTTTCAATGGGAGCGGCCTCCAATTCAGGAACCTCTTTGTTTGTCCGTAAAGGCCGTAGCTAACCCGAGCGAATAATTTGACGCTTGACGTCAGCGACTGACTCCCTTACTGTTGTCCCATTCGCACCGATGTTAATTCGCATTGGTGCGAATCAACGACGATAGAGGACGTCAAGTTGACGCAGCGAATCCGCTCGGGTTAGTGAGGGCCTTTACTTTGAGTGGTAGACTTGGCTGCGTCAACCACGAAGCGTCTCAATGAGGTGTGAGATCAAACACAACTTCAGTGGTGGTGTTCACACTCGAGCTTCTAGGCTCATGTGTGAACACTCCCACTAAATACGAACGTCCGATTTCACACATCTGTGCTACGTAGCCCATAAACGTAGATTTACCCAACATAACCTAACCTATTGAACTGGTTTTTGTTACAGTATGCGAGTACTACGTGCACAGCGAGTGCGTGGACTTCGCGGCAGCGGACTGTCGCGAAAATGCCACGTATGTACCGGAAGTTCGTTTGGCGGACGTTCGCCATCGCCACCATTGGCGCGAGGGAAATTTGACCCCCGCCACCAAGTGTGTGGCCTGCAGGAAAGCCTGCTGGTCCGCAGAATGCCTCACGGGGTATCGCTGCGAATGGTGCGGCATCAGCGTAAGTACCTTATCTACTTATCTATGTACCACCTGCCCTTTCATCCCCTACACGTTGGAGCGCCGGATCCGATTTTGAACGAGTGTATTTGAAGGCAGTGTTCACACTTGAGCTTTGAGGCTCTCTGCTGATCTCGTCGCAGTGCTTCGACATTAACCATTCCATACAAACCGTCACGAGACCTTTGAGAAGTGAAACTTTACCCCAAGATCCTTCAAAAGCAACATAGGACTCATTCTGCATGCGCATTCTTTACAACAGTCACAAAGTACATATGATGTGTGAGAATAAATTATAATTGAAGGTTATAAAATCCAAAATGGCGTCGACACATTTCTCGTTCATTTTTACTGCAAGTTCATAATATGTGAAAGCGTCCTAAGCCCGTGTCCAAGCTACAAACAACATAATATCAACTTAATATCAATGAATTAATCACAATTGTTCATTCGATTAGTTCATTCTGAGAGTTCAAATTTACTGCAATCCTTACTGTTGTTGTTTTTTTTACCCAATTTTAACCCATATAATATTCACCGTATAACCTTGAAATTTTGTAGAATATGAACGAGTGCTGACATGACATAATATGACCTTGACCGTATAATAATCTGATATTTTTAACGTAAAATCATTTACTAATACAGTACAACCAATTGTCGTGTGTTTCTACATCGTCCTATTCTGTAATTAAGGATTAGAGCCTTTTTCCAAATGTTTCGGCCAGCGGCCAGCTTTCTTTTAACTTCACAGTTTGTTCTATTATCTGACTCGGGTTGGGGACGAAAACCAACGTCCCAAATAAACTACGGCCCAATCGTCCAAATTTTCGACCAGGAGCCCAGAAGTGTTTGCCGATAAAACAAAATGGCACACACACACACACACATATGCATTTTAGTATACAGGCTGATACAATTTTTTTAATATTTAATTTTAAATTTACCCTTAATTATACTCTTAACTATACCCTTATCTTTGCCCTTAATAATACCCTCGGTATATACTGACTAAACTAACTTTATAACAATCGAAGACTGAAAGGCCGTAATCAAGAAGCACGCTGTATTTCATAAAAGAAAGGCCAAAATTTTGTGTCTCTTTTACACTACAACAAGTAGGTACGCAAGCGAAAGAGACAGAGCATTTTCATTGTTAAGTGAATTTTGTAATAGACACTAAACTAATACATATATGAAAGTTTGGTAGGGATACCAACCCGTTGCTCGCGGGCTTTATTGTTTGATTGATTTTTAGTAATTTATTAAAAAACGTTCTTTTTTCATATCTAGTAATAGTGCAATCTTATTTTTCCATATATAAGGTGATGAATACCAAAGAAAATAAGCAAAATACTTTGTACTTATATACGTAGTTATTAAGAATATTTAAATTTCACATATTTGAAATTTTAATTAAAATATGTTTATGAAAAGAAGATGTATTTCTATTTATTTATTTTTCTATCGAATGTCTTAGTTAAATAAACAATAATCATCTCTCGCTGATTACCAGTTGGCAACCACTAATATAAACTTAAACAACGTTAAACTTATTAACGTTGCTGTGATCCTTGAATTTGGGCGTTAGTACTGGCGACACAAGTTTTATGGGACGCTCCCATCTGACTCGTGTATTATTTTCTTGATAATCCTCTTCCTTTCTACCTTTCCTTTTATAATGTCGTTTCAAAATTCATCATGTTTCTATACATACACTTCTCTTTTACCTACATAGTCTCACTATTAACATTTAATTAAAATTTAGTATCTCACCACTTTAATTAAAATTTAGTACAACCATCAAGTTTCTTCAAATATCGAATCCAATCCAATTCGTTTCTATTACTATTTTTTTACCGCAACCACTTTCGCATATTAGACTTCATACTCTCCGATATCCTCTTGGATACTATTCCACGTTAAGCTTCACAGTACGTGCTTCGCTATGTCTGATCTGTAGCCCTTCTTAATCGATCTGTATCCTCGATTTCAGTGTCATGGAGGATGCCGGTGCCTGGTGTCGCTCGAGTGCACGTTTGGGATGCTGCAACCCATCTACCTGCCCCCGCACGCCGTCTCCGTGCCCCGAGCTCCCGTACCCCTCGAAGCTCTCATCGGAGTACAACCACGACCACCACCCATTCAAAGGGAATATTCATGCCGTAAGTTACATATTTTGCTAACATCTTTCACACAATTACCCCACAACCCCCCCCCAACCCCCCCCCTGCCCCATCACAAAAAAAGTTAAAAGCAAAACTTCCACAATGCATTTTTTTTTTCACTGTAGGTATTGCACATCCAATATGAAAGTATTTAAAAATAATAATGTTTTTTCGCATATGTTTATAATAAATTTTTATTTGATTTTATCAATATTTTCCTCCCTATTTTTCTTATACTTTCATTCCAATTGTGGAAATTTGACTATACAAAATAATTTTAAAATTTTTCTAAATTTATCTATATATACTATTTTATACAAATTGGTTAAAAAAAAAAAATGAAAGGGAAAGGCATCTGCGGAAACAAATAGATGGCTATCCAAATAGTAAAATCGAATCCATACATAGTCGACGTGATCCGATATATGCACTCGATTGCGGCTCACGTCAATTGACTTTCCCCAGTAATGAAGTATTAGAACGATAAGCGCATGCTTTTTTTAATTAGTCCATTTAATACTTTCAATGTTGCATCATTCATTTTTCTTATCCGTTGTTTGAAAAAATTTTCGTCGACGGCCCGCTCTCGCGCCGACGGCATAAATTTTTAAGTTTTTTTTAAGCTTCGTGTCTATAAATGTCATAACAACCAAAAAAAAAAACCTCATTCATTGTATGCGCATGTACGATGGTGGTAAATATTATATTATATATATATATATATTTATAAATTATACTGAATGTCTATCTATTATGGCTTTCCGTGTGCCTCGCCTCTTTGTCGTTTAATATGAAACTTACAAAAAAAAAAAAAATGTTCTTTATTATTAATATATTGATGTTTTTTTTCTATTATTTCATTTTTGTAATCGAAATATTTCTATATTGTATCTTGACTTATCATTTCTATGAAAACACTGACTATATTTTCCCAATTTTTTGAAATTTTTCTCATGTTTGATTAAAATCAATATACAATTACTATATAATGAAATAGTACACAGAGGCTTAGCGCATTGCATATAGTTTGATTGTTAAAAAGGCATTTTTAATATACTTAGCCTTGTCCGTACTACGTTGACATTAAAAAATTAGTTTTATTTATATTACCAGCATTCTGTGGTTTGCACACACCCGAGTACGTCGCTTTTGTGTACTTGAAAACAAACATTCACATTTTATATTTATTATTATTATACTTATGATACATACATAGCAAGCTTTGTTATTTTGCTATCACCGTAGTTAATTAATTATATACATGTATATATATTTATACATATATGTATATCTATTTGGTTTTTAAAACGTACACGATAAAAATTTGCAAAAGAATCGTCAATTTTTTTCCGTAGTGCAAAATTACATATCGAATAGTCATCTTAGTCATTCAATTTAGTGAACAAAATCAAAAATTGTGTTCCCGCATAATAAACGACACATTTAGTATGTAATTTATTTTGTTTTTATATAGATTTTAAAAAGTGACATAATATATTGAAGTATTATCGATAATATAATATATATGGGAAAAGATTAGGTTGAATAATAACAACTGTGATTTCGGGATAAAAGTGCCAAAGTCGACTTTGTCGAAGCTCATAATGTGATTATATTATAATGACACCTTTAATCGGTTTATATTATTATTATTGCTTCATCGAGGCTAACCGTACGTAAATAAATGTATGTAATCAGCTTTAGAATGTTTACCATTATTTACATTTCGAAAATAGGCAATGGGAAGAAAAGTGGAAACATTCTCAGCGTACCAAAAATCTTTTACATTTAGTTTCCAATACAATATTTTATATGGCAATCGAAGATAAAGTCGACAGAATACGTTAAATATTTACAATGAAAATAGATATAATTTTTTAACAAAAAATAACGTTTTTGTTATATCGTCACTGTACAGTCCAATTGCCAAAATTGATTTATTGCATACTCTTATATAAACTGGCCAAGTATCATATAATTTTCATTGCAAAATTACGCGTTCAATCAAATATGATTGATAATTTTGATTAATATTAAAATAAATACAGTTTTTTTTGTACGGTAACATTATATTCTTATATATCAGTATATTATCTGATTTTCGGCAAAATTAGACCGTAGCACCATTGTCCCGAAATCACAGTCATACAATGTGACATCGGTATTTGTGTCAGTGTCGTGGAAAACTAATTCAATCAATGTTGCTTTTTAAAATAATCAATAATGTAAACGTTTAAGACGGTATTTGTTCGATTACGCCTATACTATACTATCATACATCAAGTTCACACCCAATTGAGACACATTTTTTTGTTCTCGGAGTGAGTCAATATTTTTTTACGGTGTGAGAGTACGACGTGCACGAACGGTACGACGCATGGCTGGTTAGACTATCTATTTGGAACTAGATGAAAATGATGTATTATAATGAGGGGGGCGCGGGATGTGACGTGTGACGTGGGCCACGTGTTACAGCGGAGCTGCGCTCGCTGTCTCGGTGGGGCGTAGGACGAGATAGCGGCCGCAGCGTACCTGATGTTAGACCGACTTGGGTCAGATTCGCGCTGCCAGCAGTTCTTCGACGTATGCTGCCCCGCGCCTGCGCCCCCCACTGCCAATATTCACCCCCTTACTCAAGAGGTACTACCTAATTGCCCATCTCTCCCGTACCGCATATACCATATATATACCGACAACTACTAACAATCACTTACACCTGGCTTAGGGTTACCATCGGTACCCTTGTGGAGCATCGACAATCGACAGTTTAAAAGTTTAGTCAATTCAGCACGTGCACAACTCATTGAGTGCAACTTTGACTCTTTTGACGCGGTAGTACAAGGTAGCGGCGAGCCGACGTGTTTAAAAAATGCTTTACTGTCCGAGGCGTTTGGGCTAGGGTATATTATTAAAGGTCAATTAAATGAAGATACACCCGATTATGTTTTTGCACCGGGGGATACGTTGATGTGGACACATAGCGAAAAGAATGGATGGCTGATGGACGCGAGAAATACAGGAATGGTATCCGAGGGGATGTGAAAGAAAGCAGTGTATGATGAATTATTGTTGACCCGAGTGGAAGGTGGGCTGATGGATTGAGAAGAATGTGTGCAGTCAACTGGATGCAGACTGCTCAAGACAGACAGGGGTGGAAGAGGATTGTAAGAGGCCTTCATCCAGCAGTGGATGGTGAACGGCTGAAAATGATGATTTTATACCTGAATGAAACTAGGATTGAGTGCTTTTGGGAGAATGAACATTCCGCTATGCTTAAAAAAGAAGGCATGCGACCAATGCGTACTGCCAGTTATGACGTATGGATTCAGTAAGATCCAGTGCACACAGAGGTGCATGGAAAGATGTACATACATATGCTCGACGTAATGAGAAGATGAGAACATGGTTGAGAAGTATGGACAAAGTGGTTAATATAGCGGAACGTGTGATAAATTTGAAGTGGACACATGGCAAGAAGAATGGATGGTAGATGGACGCGAGAAATACAGGAATGGTATCCGAGGGGATGTGAAAGAAAGCATTGTTGACCCGAGTGGAAGGTGGGCTGATGGATTGAGAAGAATGTGTGCAGTCAACTGGATGCAGACTGCTCAAGACAGAGAGGGATGGAAGAGGATTGTAAGAGGCCTTCATTCAGCAGTGGATGGTGAACGGCTGAAAATGATGATGACGTAAAAATTCTATACCAATGCGTACTGCCAGTTATGACGTATGGATGTGAAACGTGGATGCTAAATTCAAGAATGCTACGTAAGATCCAGTGCACACAGAGGAGCATGGAAAGATGTATGCTCGGCGTAATGAGAAGATGAGTACATGGTTGAGAAGTATGGACAAAGTGGTAGATATAGCGGAACGTGTTAAAAAGGTGAAGTGGACACACGGCAAGAAGAATGGATAGTAGATGGACGCGAGAAATACTGGAATGGTATCCGAGAGGATGTGAAAGAAAACAAGGTAGACCGAGTGGAAGATGGGCTGATGGATTGAGAAGAATGTGTCGAGTCAAGTTGGTGCAGATTGCTCAAGACAGACAGGAATGGAAGAGGCCTTCATCTAGCAGTGGATGGTGAACGGCTGAAAATGATGATGACATAAAAATTTTATACCTAGAACAATTGGTGAATATGACCGAATGATACTAGGATGGAGTGCTTTTGGAAGAATGAACATTCAGGCATGCAACCAATGCGTACTGCCAGTTATGACGTATGGATGTGAAACGTGGATGCTAAATTCAAGAATGCTACGTAAGATCCGGTGCACACAGATGGAAAGATGTATGCTCGGCGTAACGAGAAGATGAGTACATGGGTGAGAAGTGTGACCAAAGTGGTAGATATAGCGGAACGTGTGAAAAAGTTGAAGTGGACACACGGCAAGAAGAATGGATGGTAGATGGACGCGAGAAATACAGGAATGGTATCCGAGAGGATGTGAAAGAAAGCAAGGTAGACTGGAGTGGAAGATGGGCTGATGGATTGAGAAGAATGTGTCGAGTCAAGTGGGTGCAGATTTTTGTAACCGTGTTTAAGCAACCTGGACCGTGTTATTTCAAAACCGTGCAAAAAGAGAATCGGGTGTATGCAACTTTCAGACAATGCAAGTTTTATGCATGTATGTATACCATACACAGTTTTCACCCTATATATATATAATCTAGAAAGTGCTCCTTTGATTAATATGTAGCCACATCTCCTAACCCCCGTCCCCGGACAAGAGAGCATTTTCTACCATGTCAGTCGATTCAGCTGCCCACTGTATTAGTAACTTAAACTCCACTTTTTTAAGATACATATAGGGTTCGAAGTATTGGAAGTTTTTTGTGTAAAATTAAATTTATACACTATTTGGTTGTAATTTTCCAATGTGCATTTAAATAAGATCCTGATCCAACGACGGTACGTGGTGAATCTTTTGCTATTGTGAAATGTACATAGATTCGTTAACGAAAGTATGGAAAAAAGCTCTTTTAAGGTTCTTATGAGATATGGACTCGTTGAAAGTCACTGGGATGAAGAAAAGTAGTATAAAATCTCTGAAAATGTTTGCAATATGGCAAATTTTTACCTCGCGTACTCCTTTGAGGCCCGGTTATGGTAACCCTACTAGGTAATCCTACTTTGCTCTCGGTAAAATGTAAAAGTCATTTCTAAATTAAAAAAATAAAGTGATTGCTAGAGTGTGAGCTTTTAATGTGGTTAATTGGGAAACCTTAGAAAATATAATATTTATTATGTGTTTGGTGGTTGTGTGCAACGTTTGGCTTTCGATGTGCTTTTTTCATATGCCTGACTGTTTTCCAATAATTTGTTATATTATTATATGGCCACAGTTGTGTCGCTTGGCAAATCACAGGATGCAATAATTTTAAATTTGTTAGTTCAATCTGTACATGTGTGTATGTGTGTGTGTGTGTGTGTGTGTGTGTTTTCTAATGAAAACTTATAGCATAGTAACTAACGACGTATGGAGCTTTTGTTAATTTCAGCGGTGAAAAGTCAATAGATATCAAACAGTTCTAATCGGTGAAAAGAGGTGATAAAACTATGAAATTTGTATAATGATAATACATAATTAATAAGCAAAATGATTAAAAGCTCTGTACGTGTGTCAGAATCTATTTGAGGAAAATAAAAATCACAAGCTTTAGAGTTATTGAGGTGTTCACGTTTATTTAACTGCATGTTTGTCTAATGTTTGCTAATTTTGATAATGCATTTGGATGTGCTTAGATTTAAAAAAAATATATTAATATAACGTAGTTTTTTTTATAGCATGTGATTTTTCCGTTATTTCATTCACAGTACATATTTTAAATTTTCAATTCACCTCAGAGTACAACTGTTTAAATTAAATTTGTAAGATAAATTATTATATTATTCGTGTACTCTATTCGTTTTTTTTTTTTTTTGATCCTTCGCTTTATGACAAAATTCAATTTTTATTACAAAATCTGAAACATCACATTCATAAAAATGTATCAATGGAAGTTTTGTTTTATAAAAATCTATATTAAAAAAAAAAATGCAATCAATAGGAAATTATATACACGTACTTTCAATCCAATTATTGTTTCATTATTTATTATTAAAAAAAAAAGTAAATTTATTAGAATGGGATTGAAATATCTACGGTATATTATTTCTTATGTCGTTTATCGTACGATTCATATTTAATAATAATGAAATGTGCATGATACCCTAGTAGATATTTCAAGTTTGAATGTTTTAACTAAATTTAAAAAAATAATGATAATAATAATTAAATTAATTAAAATATCAGTGTTAATATTTGATTAGTCTTCAAACTTGCCAAAAAATATTGAATAATTTTATTTAAATGCGGGTGTTTGTTATATGTGTTTGTATTATAATACGTGTGCTTTAACATGATTGGATTTGGTTTATTTTATTTTTATTTTTATTTTTTAACATTAAATTAATATCCCGTCCAATTTTGCTCGAATGGAAATTTAACACTGATAAAATAACCATAAAAAAATTTAATACACAATTAAAACATTAATTTTCTTACTTTCTTCTCTGTGTATGAAGAATATAAATAAATTGAGAATGTGCCAAAAATTTTTGTTTCGGTTTAAAATTATATTAAATTATAATTTTTTTTAGTGTTTAATGTTAACCACTAGAGGCTATGTTTTCTTCATAAAATATACGAGAATTGCTGTTATATTGTTTGATTTTTGAGTAGAGATTTTAATTAAATCGTTGAAAAACTGAAATTTGGATGTCACAGTCGCAAATTCAACCCTAATTCAAATTAGATTTTTGTACAAGTAGATGAACTCCAGTGTATTACAGTTACATCAGTATTTTATCTTTGTGATGTTATGTTCAGCACGAAGCATTAGTGAAGAGTTAAGCAGTGGAGGAGGTGCGGGAGGAAGTGCCGCGGGTAGTGCTGGTCCTGCCGGAGGCGGTACCACTCCAGATCAGTCACCCTCTCCACGACAACACGAAGAAGGACATCACAAGGGTAGGGAGAAGGAAGACCGGGATGAAGGTTATAAATCAAATACCTAAAATTTTTTGTATTTGAATTTTTTTTCAATATTTAATTGTAAAATTTGCATTTTCCTTTCAGAAGTCATAAAAGTATATGACGGAAATCAATCATTGAGGAGGCGAATCTTTCGTACGGTATCGTTGAACCGAGCGGCAAGCGTTGAAGTTTGTCTCCGCTCTGCTCTGGCCGCTTTCCACTTGGCAGACAGACGAGCTGCCGCTTATCGGCTGACTGATGCACTTCATCCGGATGAGCCACCGTTGCAAGATCCGCATCCGCTTCAACGTCTCACACGGCGAGACAACAAAAGACCGGCTATATTCTTAAGATTCAGGTACACATACACAATTCACCATATAATAATATACCCAAGGACAAAATTTTGACAAAACAAATCTGAAAGAAAGAAACAGCATATAGGTAACCTTTCTCTAGGAAGATAATATGACGATCCGCTCTAAACAAAATACTGTCAATCGAGAATGTAATACTGCAATTTTTTGTATGAATTCAAATTCATCGTATAAAATCTATGATTTTGGTTGTAAAAGGGCCGGGGGTCACACAATCAGTCAAATGTTTATTTTCATATGCTAAAATAGGTTTGGTTGAGTTGGGTATTTAGTTAATCCTGTCTGTCTTGAGCAATATCTGCATCCACTGAACTCCACACATTCTTCTCAATTCATCAGCCCATCGTCCACTCGGTCTACCTTGTTTTCTTTCACATCCTCTCCAATACCATTCCAGTATATTTCGGTATGTGTCCAGCACACGCTCCGCTATATCTGCCACTTTGCTCATGCTTCTTACCCGTGTATTCCTATTACTATCTCTTCTCGTTATACCGAGCATACATCTTTCCATGCTTCTCTGTTGTGCACTGGATCTTGCGTAACATTCTTGAATTTAGCATCCACGTTTCGCATCCATACATCATAACTGGCAGTATGCATCGGTCGTATGCCTTATTTTTTAAGCATAGCGGAATGTTGGATTTAAAAACAATGTTCATTCTTTCAAAAGCACTCCATCCTAGTTTCATTCTTCGTCTTATCTCTTCTTCTTTACAACCAAGTCATATTCACCAATTGTCCTAGGTGAAATATACATACATACATATAGCAGTATATTCAAGGTCATAACAATCTAACTAATCTTTAGAAACAGTAAATGGGCGTCCTTCCCTCAGGCATTACTTTACGCAATAGTAAAATCATGAATCAGCGAACAACCGTGGCAACCAAATTGATTAATGTGCTGCGCTGGCTTAATACTTCGCGACACGGCCATATACGAGCACAGCCGTGTACGCATTGGTCGTATGCTTTCTTTATTTAAGCATAGCGGAATGTTGGATTTAAAAACAATGTTCATTCTTTCAAAAGCACTCCATCCTAGTTGCATTCTTCTTCTTTACAACCAGTCATATTCACCAATTGTCCTACGTATAAATAACTATCAACTATCTCTACAATATGTTTATCTACGGTGACTACGTTTGTGTTGAGTTAGGTATTGAAATGTTAAACACACAAAAAAGTTTGTATAAGTCCGTCGGGAACTCTCAACATACTTTTATCCCATAGCTACCGTCAACCCAATTAATAACAAACGGCTGTTGATCGTTAATGGGCAATACTCTACTATTATAATATTTATATGTATGAATTTGTATTGCAGGGATAAAGAAAATATAGATGGATGCGTAAGAGTGTACCCGGGCCGTGTCGCTCTCGGTGGTTCTGAAGCGACCGAAACCTGCACGGTTGTACCGGTCGACGGCTCCACAACTGTGTTCGATCTCGTAGGCGAAGCGTTAAAAAGGTTCGGCTTAGGACCACCCATTCAACCCGAAGACTATCGATGCTCAGAGATGCTGCTCGACAGAGGAGGTATTAGGACACATTCAATCGATCGGATCAATTCACACCCGAGTGACGGCATATAAAAACGTGTATCTTTTGAATGATTCCAGTGACGGAAAGGGTTCTGAGTCTGGAAGAGCGACCGTGGGAGATTGTCAAACGATTAGGCCGCGAAAGCATTCGGCAAGCCGAGCTGATGCGCTTTTGCGTACAGCCGGCTAAAGATCCTCACGGTCCTCGGCTCGCACTCTTTGTTGGAAATCTACCCCCCGGTCTATCTGAACGCAATTATGACAATATGCTTATGGAGTTTCTAGGAAAAGGTAAGTTTATTTGTGGTTTTTACAACGAGCGTTTCTCAATTGATGATATGTAAATCCACAGTATCCATATTGGCCGTCTATTATCATAATTTGTCGATTTCATTTGATTTAGTTTTTGATATGCATATATATATGTCACTGTGTTATATTACCAATGCCTACTGCCAGTTATGACGTATGGATGTGAAACGTGAATGCTAAATTCAAGAATGTTCAGTATAACGAGAAGAGATCGTAAGAGGAATACATAGGCGAGAAGCATGACCAAAGTGGCAGATATAGCAAAACGTGTGAAAAAGTTGAATGGATGGCAGATGGACGCGAGAAATACTGGAATGTTATCCGACAGGATGTGAAAGAAAGCAAGGTCGACCGAGTGGACGATGGGCTGATGAATTGAGAAGAATGTGTGGAGTCAACTGGATGCAGATTGCTCGAGACAAACAGGAATGGAAGAGGATTGGAGAGGCAGTGGATGGTGATTGGCTGAAAATGATAATAAAAACTAGGCGATAGCTCAGTGGTCACTGGTCAAGAAGATAGTACTATAAATAGGCCGTCTCATTGTTTAATCTCACCAGCTGATCCCAAAGTGTAATTTAAACCAGGGTTTTTCACAAGTGCCATTTCTATTTCAATGTACGTTGTGCACTTTTTTTGACCATTTTATACATACATAGAATGCAAGATTTCACACTTGGATAACATACATAATATACAAATTGGACTTTCATTATTTATCCCTTCAAAAGACTACGTGAAATCAGTGCATTAACTTTATCCGTTGTTGAAAAAAAAAAAAATAAGCATTGTGTGACTAGTTTTGAATGTGCATAGTTTGTTTTGGGTTTTGAAACAATTGAGAAACGCCGATCTAAGTATGCTTTACATATAAAACTTATACTTTGTTGTATTTTGTACAAATAGAAAACAGATTTTCGTCAATTGGACCAATCTATTATGAATACGGATCTATGGTAATAACGTACGAAGACGCTAGTCGAGCTGTGAAAGCATTGCTCGCACTGAGAGAATCCCGACTCGATGACAAACAACTTTTAGGTATAAAATTGACTATAAACACGCAAATCGGTCAAATTACAACATCCACCACTCAAATTGTTTGTTTTGTACAGTTTTATTGCTGCCGAGTATCGAACCGTCGATGGTGCCGAGCGGTGTTAAGCCGCTACTCGTTTTTGTGAACGTAAAATCTGGAGGATGTCAAGGTTTGGAACTGATCTCGTCATTCAGAAAACTGCTCAACCCCTTTCAAGTGTTCGATTTGGACAATGGGGGACCGTTACCCGGGTAGGTGCACTCCGCAACAAATGCTATGACTATGACAACGCATGTTACAACATTTTTTTGGTAAATTTCAGGTTGTACGTTTTTCGGCACATTAAAGATTATAAAATCCTCGTTTGTGGAGGTGACGGTACAATAGGATGGGTGCTGCAATGTTTAGATAACGTCGGTCAAGATAGTGAATGTTCTAGTCCGCCGTGTGCAATAGTACCACTCGGCACAGGTACTGTCTAATTTAAACTTTTCCCCATGTTCCGTCAGACTGTTCATTGTATTGATTGGATATGTTCTCGATTAGGTAATGATTTGGCGAGAGTTTTGCGATGGGGTCCCGGTTACACCGGCGGCGAAGATCCTCTCTCACTATTGAGGGACGTCATCGAAGCCGAAGAGATCCGATTGGATCGTTGGACTGTTGTGTTCCATCCGGAAGACAAGCCAGATCAAGAATTGCCGAAACAACTGCCAGGTGTTGTACATCACAAATGTCACTTTTTAGTGTACGCGTTTTCAATGTAAGATCGCAATTGCTTTACAGTTTCAGCTATAGCCGCCGGTTCGCAAAGTGAAGACAACTCGCAGATTTTTGTAATGAATAATTATTTCGGTATTGGAATCGATGCGGATTTGTGTCTCGACTTCCACAATGCACGTGAAGAAAATCCCAACAAATTCAACAGCAGGTATGTGTGTGTGTGATTTTAACGAGCTCTACTTTAACCAGACTCGGCAATATATGTACATAGAATCTTTGCAGACAACTCAAATGAAATTTCTTTTATTTTTAATTAATTTAATTTCATTACCGTTAGTATTAGCTCTCTCTTATGTAAATAAACACCGGTCAACTCTGATATTAAATAATTTTAATGGTTTTTATTTGGCATCAACAAGAAAGCAAATTATGTACACTGTGCAACAAAAAAAAATCACGTTTTTGAGTTACCGGAGCGGAGACCCAAAAACTATTACTAATCCTGACCCACTGAATCCGAATATGATAATGAAATTTGTTGGTTAAAAAAATGGGACAATTTTGACCTTTGCAGTATGTAACTCAAAATTTAATACTTTTGTGTTGAAAATGAGTATTGGTAGCAATCAGTCAGATGTTTTTGTTATTAATTGTAATATTTAAAAGCTTTAAAATACTTATACGTAATCGTCTAGCAAATGCAAATGCAAAATGCGTTAGGTTGGCCAGTTTTTTTTTATTATTTTAACGCATTTTTAAGGATTGGTTCTCTATGTCAGTATATTTTATTTTTGTCTAAACGTACAAATTTGAGCTAACCAACAAGTGTCATTATCATATTCGAATTCAGTGGGTCAAACTTGGTAAAGATTGACTAGTCTCCGCTCAGTTAACAAATTGTTGCAGATAGTGTTATAAAAATGAAGTGAAGTGTTTGTAAACGGAGAATGGAACCTTTTTCATGAACATTAAACATCGACTGACCATCAACGGGCAATACACTAATTATAATATTGTTACCGTTGTTCAATTACAGGTTACGGAACAAAGGGGTGTACGTAAAAATGGGCTTGAGAAAAATAGTCGGCAGATGCGGAAAACTTTGCCGTGACTTACAAAGAGAACTTCGTTTAGAAGTAGACGGAAAACATGTAGAATTGCCCCCAGTCGAAGGCATCATAATTCTCAACATTCTAAGGTTAAAACTTTGTTTAAAGTTTAAAATACACTGTTGTGATGATATGCTAATGTGATATTTTTATATATGTATAGTTGGGGATCGGGAGCAAATCCTTGGGGACCTGAAAAGGAAGATCACTTCAGCAAGCCGAATCATTGGGATGGAATGTTGGAAGTGGTAGGAGTTACAGGCGTCGTCCATCTCGGACAAATACAATCCGGACTACGTTCAGCAATGCGTATTGCACAAGTTTGTTGAATTTAATTTCGTATAATTCAACATGCGGTAGTTGTTTCAAATGTGTCTTTTTTTATTGTAAACGTTGCTGTTTTCAGGGTGGACATATAAAAATTCACTTGAAATCTGACATTCCTGTCCAAGTCGACGGTGAACCGTGGGTACAGTCTCCCGGAGAAGTCGTAGTTCTGAAATCAGCTCTGAAGGTATATTCAAACAATATTGCCACTCGCTTGAGCATGTTTCGAGAGTTTTTTTTTTTTTACAATTAGCTCATTTTTACTGGTAATAGCAATATTGTAAAAATTAACCGCACTTTTTGAAAGTGGACCATGTTCCATACATTACCATACTTTGTTCGAAGAATCGAAATGTTATGAAAATGTACAAATTTAACACACAAACTCAATATAATTCAAAATTATGAAAATAAGTTTATATAAAGTGAACCGTTTGTTCATTCTAAGCGGAAAACGTTTTCGATAAAAAAAATTGTAGAATGAAAGTTGAGTGTTGTTTCTGTTTATTTATTTTATAATATAAAATAATGGGTTCCTGAAAAAGTATCAAAGTATTAAAAAAAAAAAAGATTTTCAGTAAACAAAAGGGCAAATCTTGTATTTTCTCAAAATACATATAAGTCAACATTATGTTGCACTTTCAAAAAATGCGACTCATTAAAAATTATGAAAGTCAAAGTAAATTTTTGCATAATTTATGTGTTTAGTAATCAATACAATTTGTCTAACCAGTAAAAATCATATAATTCAGCATGTACGCTATCATATTATATATTCATGCATCCCTTATATTTATTTGAAATTAGGTTACGTTCCATAGTCAATTTGTAAATTAAATGTAAAGTGTTATAACTTAATACAGTATTTCGAATTAATTCTGATTTTATTTTCTAATCCAAAAAATGATAAACCGTTCGCTAATAGTTTAAATAGTTTAATTTTTAGTGCTCTAAAAAATGTAGACATTTAAATTTAAATAACAGGAAGCGTTTTTTTTTTTTATTTTAATTAAATTTGCATGTGCTTTCAGTTTTAAACATCAGTTACAGTCAAAGTTATAATTTATTTTTTTTTTTTTGCTTCTGCTGCCTTTTCCTCCAATTTTGTCCCTCTCAATTCTACAAAAAAAAAAAAAAACTAATCTACAACAAATATGAAATACACGTACGTATAGTGCCGATCAATGTTTTTGTTGTTTTTTTGTTTTTAATTTAGTACCGAATTTTATATATTTTGTATCGGTTATATTTTAATCAACAATCGTTTAATCACGATGGTGATGATGACGACGAAGGATTCCTTCCTTTTTTTTATATTAATATGTGTTGCACAATTTTGCTCCTGCCCGTGTTTTTACCGACACGTTGAATTCGAACGAATCTGCTTGGACTATTGTTTTGATGTTGTCTGTGTAGATTTTTTTAAAACGATTGTGTGTTTTATTCGAACTTGGTCTATTATTTTTATGTTTATTGTTTTTTTTTTTTTTTTTTTTTTTCTTACTTTTTTATTCAGAATTACATTATATAATTATAGCACGAATTGAAAGATTTTCAAATTTTGCCTAAAGTATTGTCTAATTATGATGTTGTTTTTTTTTTTTTTTTTTTGAACTTCTGAAAACCTAACGATTTGTTCTGTGGGGTGACAGGCAACGATGCTCAAGAAAATAAAGGCCAAGCGGCGAATGACGGAGCCGCAACTGGCGGAGGGGCAGGAGCCACGCGACTAGCACCCACTCAATCCCGCTTCCAATCTTTCTTCACCAATCCACAGTCACGACCACAATTCCTTGAACATGTTACCGCCATTTGGCATTATTGGCATGCGTATAATATTATTATTATTATTATTCTATCTTATTATTATCATTATCATTATTATATTAGTAATTTAAGATAATTTTTTTTTTGCTTCCGTTGAAATTTTATTATTATTATATTAAAATTTTATATATCTACTTTTTTTTTTTTTTTTTTTTTTTTTAGTTTTGTTTTTTATTATTTTTTTACATACAAAAAATAAAATAAATACTGTCGATTAAATTTAGCCGCCAAAGTATTGCATCTATAATAATACATTCCAATTAGTAAATATATCTACTTTATGATAAGTTGTTTTCAGCGTCAGTATTTAAATATCATTATGTATTTATTTTTTTTGGTTTTGATTTTATTTTTTTATTATTATTTTTTTACTATACCTGTGCCACTGATGTTGAATGCGAAAATTTCATCACCTTTCCGCTATCCCTCTCCAGGCTACCATGCTGAAGAAACTGAAGAGTAAGATGAAGAGGCGCAACACTGAGCCCTCCATGGGGGGAGCTCTTTCGCCTCATCCGGATACGGAGGACTTCTGAATCTGGTACAGCGAGCGATTGATTTAACCTGGGCCACTCCACTTCGTCGAGGTTCACGAGTCGCCGAACGCGTCCGTGGACGAAGAAGAGCTCATCGTGACATATTTAAAACAAAAAATAATACATTTTTTTACATCACTCCTTCGTTACTCTGTCGATTGGGTACAAAAAAAAAAAAAAAAATCACCAACCAGCCACGGAATGAACACTTTTTAATAATGTGTGTGAAAAGTTATTTTTCTTTTTCAATGAACGATTTGGTTATGAGGACGTGCTCGAGTATCAAACTATCGTGAGGGGCGACTCTCACTTGGGCTCATATCAAACATCTTGATATTCGAACACGTCCGATTTCTGAATCATGAATGTCGTATCAAAACGGAAACAAGGCTGAGGAGTCCTATATATTATATATATATATATATATATACATATATATTTTTAGACCTATGCTCTTAAGAGTGGTTGTCTTTTGAAAATCAACGAAGACGCTACTCCAGGCTCCCGAACAATCCAGGTTGATCAACCGCTCGTTTGATTCAAACCTGAAGATATTGTGACAGTATAAAATAAAAATGATGCACAAAAAGTGAAAAGTGTACCAATGAATACATAAAAAAAAAAGAAATAATATATAAACAATTACTTTTTTTATAATTTTATCAAAAATCTAGTCTGATATTTATTTTTTGAAGTCTTAAATTACCGGTTTAGTGTGTGTAATCGCGAAGGATGTAGTCGTCGCGTGTGAATTCCGGAAGGACAAAAGTGCACTAGAGACATCAGATTTGTGACACGAGATCTCAGTAGCTTATTGTTATAAAAAATAAACAACTCTATGCGCTATGTTGAACTTATGTCTGTATCATCATAAAAAAAAAAAATATTTCAATTATTTATTATATATTTAATAAAATGGTAGTTATACTTGTTTACAAATATTATTGAACTTGCGTTTGGGACGCGGTTTAAAAAAATCAAAAAAAAAAAAAACTCACTGCAAAAATTTCATTCGTTCGAATGCAATACATTGATAGAACTGATAATTCAAAAAAAAAAATAAAACCAAAAAAAAAAAAAAAATGCTCGTACTCATGCAAGTCAATGATGTTACGCTTATTGTACTATAGATATGTGTATAAGTAAATTTATAGTTATGAAAAAAAAAAAAAAAAACACGTATCCATAATGTAAACTGTAATGTTGAACATATTACGATAAAGTATGGTATTTTACCAAAGGTAAATGGGAATGTCTTATGGCTGAAGACCGTAGACGCTCTCGAAGGCGCTCGGCTTTGCCGATTCCGAACACGGATCAAGAGTGTAAACACTTAAAGAGAAAAAAAGTCTAGTCTCTAATTTATTATACATATAGTACATAAAAAAAAAAAACTACATTATTGTAGGACACGTACACTATAACCGAAAAAAAAAAAAGTACACCTAAAAATTGTTGTTTAGGTTAACAGGTAAATTTGTTGATGATTCTTCAAATTAAAAAAAAAAAACTAATTACTGGACGTTCAGCGGAAAAGTGGCACAACCCACAAATACGCACACTGATTGTAAAATTGATTGGATTGACCACTATTCCGGCGAACGTCTCGTAAATAAAAAATTGTCTACGAACAACTGTTATCTTTTATGAAGATCAACTAACAAATACATAATTCCAACACCTACAATTTTAAAAATTTAACATCATATTATATTATAATAATAATAATAAATTAATAAATAAAAAAAAAAAAGTAATTTTTTACTCTTATGTCGTACAGCCCGTCTTCTGTCGATGTGTTATAAACAATTTACAATTCGTTTTTAATACTCAAAACAGTTGATTATTCGACAGAAGACGAGGCATTTGTTTAGAAAATTGTATATGTACACGCGGCGCAAGCATATAACGGAAGACTGTAACAACTCTCCCGGTATATCCGTGCGCTACATCATTCGCCTATTCATCAATCAAGTTCAAGCCGCCTTCGACGTTGGTGAAACTTGACACGAGCTGATTCGTCACAACGCGCTTATTCAAAGTCCGTGTTGTGGCTTGTGTAAGTTTACGTCGCGTTGTTGTGATCATTGCCGGGGAAGGTTCAACTCATGCAACGTTTACAACCATTGTGGAGGTAGCGGCCGCGCGGGCTCAGGGGGTTAGCTGGTATGTCAAGACATGCTCGCATATCCCCTGCGCGGCTTATCATTCATCAAAATGATCCATTTAACAAATTAAGAAAATTTTAAGAAGCTAATTTAATAAGTGTAAGAATTTTCATTATTTGTGTGTGCACATCTCATACCGATTCATTTTAATGTAAATATTAAAAAAAAATCCAAAAAAAAAAAAAGTCGCTCAAAACTACATATATCTATCATACTAATGCGTGCACAAAATATTTATTATATACTCCATATATACAGATCGGGCACAAAAAACCTATATATTAATAGAAATATCAACAAAAAAAAAAAATGATAAAATTGAAGATGTGCACACATTCAGATGCCAACGGGCATAGGCCCACTTAACGTACAAAAAAAATGATTGTTTCCCATTATGTTCTTATATATTCAAATTATGACAATTAAATATTAATATAAAATAACCATATTAAAATATATCTTATTATTATTGAATGTAAATGTTTATTGAAATATAACATATTATTTAGCGTAAAAAAATATATAAAATATTAAATAGATTAAAATTCAAAAAAAAAAAATGTGTCGTTTCATTTACTCTGTTGTTTAAGGAATTCATGTGTATTTTATAATATCAAAAAAAAAACTTACAAAACAGTTTGATACAACTTTCTTGGAAAATAATAGTCCAGCAGCTTCCCGTTGATTTCTAGAACAAAAATAGTTTTTTGATTAAAAAAATCTTGATAAAAAAATTACACGACTCAAAAAAATGTTTTTCTGAGTTTGATTAAATTAATCGAGTGAAAAGATAAGTTCACTGCAGCCAGAACTATAAAATATGTACATATCGCACACCTAGATCTAAACAGTATTTCAACTAAAAATAAAAACACTTTTGTCAGGAACGAATGAAAATTTACTTGTTTTTTTTATGAAAAAAAACATATTAAAGAAAGTTCAAATTAAAACATTTCATTTTGTTTTGTTGGTTCATGCAGCTTTGTTTGTAGAATCTGAAAAATGAAAAACTAAAAAATCTAAATTTTTGAGTTGATACTGTGTTGATCTAGGTGTGCGATATGTATGTATGTACATTGAAAAGTTTAATGTCTCTTTTTCCATCAAAGTAGCAAAATAGTGTTAATTATTACATAGTTTAACTACATATGTATGTACACATTTTTTATTGAGCAAGTATTATTAAAATACGTTTATTCAGATCTATTTTCATGAGTCTTTAGTTTGTACCTAACCTAACCTAACCGTCTGTTTCAACTGTCCTCAAAAATTCCATCCCCAAGTCATATAATACAAGATTCAAAGGCTCGATACATATGTAGATACACACACGAACTAAAAATAAACTTACCCACATGACTAAACAGTACAAAATCAATACTCGGGTGAATATTGTATGCACTTGAATTTGATAGTAGCTCCATTTCAGTCTTGATAATTTCAATCATTTCAAAATAGATCCAAAGAGAATAGGATACATGTTGGTATTGGGAATAAATTGGAAAATATAATTTAAAAAAATCATCAAATTAGTCAAACTTCCCTTGTATCAATTTTATTTACTGTTCAATGAAACACAAGATATTCTTAAATGTAACCAACAAGTCAATCAAACGACTCAATTTAACTAAAACGTGTCGCACACACCATTACGACATACAATTAAGGCGAAATTCTTTTTTTTTTTTTTAATTAATTTTTTAACATCTCATTCTTTACATTCATAATAAGATACAATCAACAGGTAGCTTTATTTAAAATCTAAAAAAAATATATATGTATGTATAAATTGAAGAGAAAAAAATATATTGAAATAGTGTGAAAAATCTTTTCAAAACACATCAAACATAATACTAACACTCACATTTATTACAAAAATAATTAATGGCATCCTATATTTCGTTTTTTTTTTTGTTGTTTTTAATAATATTAATCGGCTAAAAGTGAAGTTATATATTTTTTTTTAAAAAAAGTAACATTGGCGTTCTTTGACAAATGAAAAATAGCTGACATACTTTTACAAAAAAAAAATTAATCCAGGTGTACAGAACTTTTATGTACGTCTTAAAATGTCATAGCTTAATAATATTTAAAACTAAATATTACTTTAAACGTCACATGTCCAACCATGCACTATATTGTAATATTGTATAACACATCACTTATCAATGGCATGTTTGTGTCAATTTTTTATTCTTTTCTGTACATGTAAAAACATCCTGGAACCGATGAAGGCAGATCCTTAGCGGTGAGAGTTCTTCAAACAGCCCCAGAAATTACTGAAACAAAATAAACATACAAATTAACAACAGATTCTATTAAAAAAAAAAAATGCATACATCGTGTAAGAGGTATTAGCGGACGCACTTCTGGAATTACAAAGGTTAAGCTGGTAGTCCTGGCCCTCCTTTCTTCCCGATGAGCGATTTGTGGATGTGCTGAATGACACCACCTCCAGCGATGGTCGCCTTGATTAAACTGTCCAATTCTTCGTCTCCTCTGATGGCTAGTTGTAAATGTCTCGGCGTAATACGCTTTACCTTAAGATCTTTCGACGCGTTCCCCGCCAACTCCAATACCTGAAAATCCCAATCATTATTTTAATATATGTATGTACATATCTTTTGTCAAAGATGGAAGAAAACAGTAAATAGGGAAAGATACTCTCAAGTGGTGAAACCATACCTTCTGGAGGGGATGAAGGGAGAGGAGAATGATTCGGTAGGTAGGAAGGATTTTTAACGGGTGATCCAAATTTTGTAGAACTGTCTCACAACCGAGTAAAATAAACTAGCAAATTCTAACAAACGACGGCCTATTTAGATTTAATAATATCCAGATTTTGCCAATGATATTTGGGGTCCTCGCTAAAGAAGCTAACCATTGAGCTATCGTCTCATTAACAGTAGTGAGTTTCGATTTGAGATCTATTCATTTAAATGTAAACGGTGAACTCAAAAGTATGTATTGAGCGACGCTTTGCAATTACAATTTGACTGTACCGACTGAATCAAAATTAATTGATTCTGAAATTGTCGACGCTTCTGGGTATTTTATTTACAAGTGTATTAAATCTGATGCAATGCTTTTTTTACTGACTAGTCGATTTTTGTTAAAAGGTTGCTGTTTTTCTTTTATCATCTACACGCTATTTTGCTGTATACGCAAACTTCGAAACGAGCACGCGCGTGCATACAATTTATTTAATACAATTTATTGAATTGTATGCAGTTAGTTCAATAATGTTCCGGCGTTGAAACGAATATATTTCACAGTGTCCCTTTGACTCTTCATTTAAATATAAAATTAGACTGAAATTGTAAACAGTTCAGAGGTATCGGTTCAACGGGACCTAAATGCTAGATAATGTTGGGACTGCTTTCACACTTGCGACAAAATGCCAATTTTGTATGGTTTGCCATGCAATGGTTTTTTTTAAAACAAGTGTGCATCGGTCCGATTTCGTCGCAGGTGTGAAAGCGCAATAAAACAAAACATTTTAAATTCTACACAACTTTCCCACTAGCGTAACAAATCGGAACGTAATACAAAAAAAAAAAATTAATATTATTATATCAAAACAAAGGAAAAAATTCAAATACAATGCATCCACATTTCGGTGTAAAACGGATCGGTCAAGTCGCTCCCTGCATTACCGACGCGCGCCGAACATACAACAATTGCGCAAAACAGTTGGCCAACCTGGCGACGGAAAGATCACCACATAACAAACATGGCCGACGACGAACGCCACTTGCGACCGGCGAAGCGTCGACGATTCCCGCCAAAAAAATGACACGGGCGAGATTACGCGGCGTTGCCCGACGCCGTCGAGTAAACAAAGCTCGGCTTGGGGCGCGGTTCGATTCCCGCCAAATCGATCGGCGCGCGTCCGTCCGTGTGATGGATGAATGGATGAATGGATTAATGTATGCATGTTGATGGCTTACCTCAGCGGTCAGATATTCGAGAATGGCAGCCGAGTAGACGGCGGCCGTTGCGCCCACGCGTCCATGACTCGTCGTCCGGTTCTTCAGGTGACGGTGAATACGACCCACCGGAAACTGGTCAAAAATCGAATTGGTTATGTTACGATAGGCGTCTTATAGGTTATGTCGGATTTCGGTGGTACCAACCTGAAGTCCAGCTCGCGCCGATCTCGACACGGCCTTCGCCTTCGCCTTGCCCGAGTCCTTGCCCGCTTTGCCGCCAGCCTGAAAGTAACAACGTAAGGTTAAGTGTGTCGTCGTGGAGACGAGGATCGTGAGATGCGATGTGACGTACCATGATGTGGTGGTTGTGGTGGTTGTGGTGGTGGTGTCGGTGATTCGGCAATAGTGTGTGTGAGAAGTGGAGGAAGTGAGAGCGCGTCTGCCTCCGACCGCTCGCGCCAAATGACCGCCATGCCAGGCAGACCGCGGCCGTTGCGCCAGTGTGCTCATATCCAAATTTATTTTCGTTTCGTTTCCTTTTTTTTTTTCCTATTTTTCATTTCGTTTCTATACTCAAGTTTGCGTTTCGGTTTGGTTGGGGTTTTAATTTTCGGTTTTTTTTTTTCGTTTTTTTTGACAAATTTCGAATTACCGAGTATAAAATTTGTGCTTCGCCTTGTTATTGATTGGGATTGGAAATTGTTTCGATGTCGGCCGATTGATCATAGACGGGTGGGTACACGCTCAGTCTGGCATCAGATTCAGTTCACGATCTCGATCGTGAATATACTGATGGCAAACTGGTATAGACTGACGGACGATATTAAGAACGGTGTTACACGCTCAGTCTGTGGTCAGATTGACGTCAGACGGATCGTATAATGCGTTGACTGACGGACTGATGAACCAGACTGATATTTAAATATTTTAATAATTTTCGTCAGTCTGGTGTGTGCAAACTGAACTGTTCCCGTTCGAACTGCGAAATAAACTGAATCTCAACGGTAATATTCGAAATAAGAAACAATATTCTCACTTTTTACACGTAATATAATTTTACTCATAAAACACAGGTAACTAATTTGGTTGAAGCGAATAAATTCAAGGTCAAAAAAATTTTATTCACAATTTTTTAAATTTATTTTACGAAAAGTGTTTTATAAATGGAGCCGCCAATTTTCGCGTCCGGGGCCGCCGGTTCCCGATCACTGGTGTAAATGAACTAATGAGATGCAAAAATTCAGCCTTCCTCATACACGTATCTTTTTTTGACAAATATTTCCATTATATATGACCATTTCCAACGCGTGAATCAAAACAGGAATCTTTCATAAGATAATAATTCTCTTCATTCGTGTCTCTTATTTCATTCAATAAGTTCAAATGCGTATAGAAATCTCTTTTCAATAGCCATTTTTTAGTCTATCGTTTCCTTTTAACACTTTTTTTTTGTAGCTAAAGCTATTATTATTGCAATAGCAGCTTTTTCTTTATAGCAATGCATCGTTTTTCCGCAAAAAAAGTATCACCCCGAAAGCGTTCTCGAGAAGACCGATCGTGTAATATCGTCCGTCAGTCCATCAGTATATTCACGATCAAGATCATGGACTAAACTGATGCCAGACTGAGCGTGTAACACCCGTCTAAATCGTTTTGATGTCGGCTGCTTGATTATACGGTTTTGATAAAAAAAAAGCTCAGTATTTATTGAACATATTTTAGTATCGATCGATTCAAATTAACGCGATAAAAATCACATGCGACAACTTAATTCAATAAAAGTTTGCAATGATAGAATCGCAACAAAAAAAAAACGGATTTTAAAACTAACGAAACAGGGAGTCAATCACAAATGTGAATATAGGATTTTTTTTTAAATAATGTTCTGTTTAATTTTTTCCTCGAAAGTAAAACATGCTTATCGAGTAATCTAATTAAATGAAAATTTTTATTCGATAATAAGGATTTGGAACACATTTGGAAATTTCAAAAGGCACGTCATCTTTGTTTTTTTTAATTTTACATATTTTTAATAGAAAAATGGGGATGCTGCAGTTACCTCAAACCCTAAATTCCGATCATTATTATATTTAAAATTCCAGAATCAATAAATATAGAAGGTTTACACCCGTCTTTAATAATAAAAGGTTGCCCCAAGTTATACATTGTGAAAACTGTAATGATTCGTTTTTATACTTTTAATTTTAAAACTAAATTATAAGCGTTTCGATGACATTGGTAGAGATATGCTAGAACACATGTATATTTAGCGACAGTATTCACATTTGCACTGTAAAATAAATTTGTTTTCTGAATTTATTTTTGACAACAAAATAAACAAGAATTTTAAAAAATATATTAATTAAAAAATAAACTCATATAGTGTAGAATTCCTTTATCACCAGGAAAATATTTTACGTGTAGCAACACTGTCAGGATAAATGGGGAGCTGTTAGAAAATTTATACGAGGGGTGGGGGAATTAATAACAGCGTTCACTATTGAAAATGATGCTATCTTTTATTGATGTCGAAACAACTGTTATACTATTAATTATAATTATAATTATTCATTAAATTGAAATTAAAAACTCGAATTTATAAATACATATTTTATTCAGAATCATTCAAACATTCTACAAGAATTTAATAGTAAATTAATTAATTGTAATGCAAAAAAAATATATGTGTAGTAAAATATAAGTATGCAGTTTATTTCAATTACAAAAAAATCATACTTTCAAAGCACCACACATTCTACGGCAGTGTATATTGTCAAAAAAACAATATTTAATATACAGAATAATAATATAAAAAATTACATTAAGTTATGAGACCGATTCTAGTAATTACTGTCGTTAACTTCATCACACCTGTCTTCTAAATCATTCTGAAATACAAAGTATTATATTATTAATTGCAAAATAAATACAATAATTTTAATAAAATCAATTCTATGTACCTCATCGAGCTCCAAACATTTACCCCACTCGGATAAAGTGATGCGATGATCATCATCAAAGTCGCAATTGTTTAAGAAGGGACCGATGCAATGCTCTAGCGACAACAACGGAGCGCGAATTGGGAAAAGTTCATGACGAGATACAAATCTGGAAATTATTTATGATTTTAAATATATGACATAATATACATAAATCATCATAACAATTCGGAAAAAATGATTGTTTCCAAACCTATCGTTATCGTTTGCGTCGAGATCGCACCACTTCCAAATAGCCGCATTGACCCAACGACGTGTGAGATTACTCTCAGCTTCCTTTTCCATTTTCATATAATGACTGGACAACTCTTGACGATCGGCCAAATCCATCATGATGTTGAACAACCAATCGCGCATGCGACGAGGAAAGTCAGCCATTTCCTCTTGCGAGCATTCCTTGATAACAATAATTTGATACTAAATTATACAATTAGGTTAGGTTACGTAGGTTAGGTTACGTAGGTTAGGTTATGTAGGTTAGGTTATGTAGGTTAGGTTATGTAGGTAAGGTTATGTAGGTAAGGTTATGTAGGTTAGGTTATACAATTAGTTTAGGGAATGTATTTAAACGACAGTCAAAAGAAGAATGATGCAGTTTTAGTTGTAATTGATTATAATGCAGAGGTGGAAAACAAGTTTCTAGTAAAAAGTACAAATTGTATGCAAACATATATAGCATGTAAATGTATTTATGGTAGATAGCATTAGTAAACCCAGGACAATTGGTGAATATGACTAGTTGTTGAAGAAGAAGAAATGAAATTAGGATGGAATGCTTTTGGAACAATGAACGTTGTTTTTAAATCCAACATTCCGCTATGCTTAAAAAAGAAGGCATACGACCAATGCGTACTGCCAGTTATGACGTATGGATGTGAAACGTGGATGCTAAATTAAAGAATTCTGCGTAAGATCCAGTGCACAACATAGAAGCATGAAAAGATGTATGCTCGGTATAACGAGAATGGACGCGAGAAATACTGGAATGGTATCTGAGAGGATGTGAAAGAAAGCGAGGTAGACCGAGTGGACGATGGGCTGATGAATTGAGAAGAATGTGTGGAGTCAACTGGATTCAGATTGCTCAAGAGAAACAGGAATGGAAGAGGATTGGAGAGGCTTTCATCCAGCAGAGGATGTTGAACGGCTGAATGATGAGCATTAGTAAATTGATTTGTCATCGAACAGAGCCAAGTGGAGTACACTGAAAGATTTTCAATACTGAACGAATATCTTGAGAACGCACAGTTCTTGGTGGACCATAAGCTTCATCTATTTAACTACTAGAATCATCAAATTTACCTTTTCCAAAGAAAATTAAGTTGCGTGATGCATCGATCAGGCATTTTAAGCATATCTAAGATGAGTTCGGGACTGAAGTAAACTATCTACCATAAATAATAAAATTGCATGGTTTGTATGCATTTTTCACCTCTCCAATGTGATTTAAAAAAAATATATTAGTACAACTACATCGTAGCCCCTTTTGATTGTCATATATGTAAATACATTATCTAATTCCCCACACCTCAGACAGGAGATCTTAATGTAATTGAATCAAGAATCCTTCGCCACTCTGTTTAACCTTAAATACAGTATACTTACAGGCATTAGACGACAAACTCCATAGTAATCAATCTGAATGTGGTTGTATTGAGGACCTTTGCAATCTTCAGCATGCGATAAGCAAAGACATCTTTGACGGTGAACTTCACAATCCGATGGCCAAGTTTCGTTATTGTTCGTACAAACCTAATGCAAATAATAATTTAAAGTTAATTAATGAATAAAAACATGGGATTGTATTTATATGGTAGTCATTTTTGCCTTGCGACGTTCGTCAGTTTCATAAGGACACTCTGAAATGCAAACGCATTGTGGTTCACCATCTTTGTCCAGCTCGCAAACTCTTCCAGCACTGCAATGCACTTTACTGCATACATCTGCAACAGAGAATAATTAAACTATAATCATTGCTTTATATAAAACTTTTAACGATGTCTCACGTTCAATTTGCATACCTACGAATACTTCATTAAGTTCTTCTCTGAAATCATTACTTGATCCAAGTTGATTTTCTGCATTTTTAGCTCTGGCGATTTCTGATTTCTAAAAAGTATACAATACACGTTATAAACAATTAATTTATTTGTTTTGTATTAAAACAATAATTGAATGATATACGTGAAAGTTTTCTTCGTGTTCACGTTCCAAGTTCTCCAATTTGAACAACTGATCTGCTTGACTTTCTCTAGATAATTGTGGTTGTTCTGTTGTGCTTATACGAGCTTTTTTTACTTTTTTAATTCGTTTAACCTATTAATTAATATACGATATACCACTTATTTTTACAAAATAATATATTTATATTAGTAGTTGTTTGAATACGAACCTTTTCAGCAGATACATCCAAACATAAGAATGCAAGGAGCATTACAAAAAATATTAATCTCCCCTTCATCTTTCACGTTTCCTGAAAATCAATATACATTTTTAGATTAATAAATATATTCCCTTACAAGATTCTCGTTAGAACACTTTTAACGAAAACATTCTGAAGTATAAATCTACAGCTGAATTTACGTTACGTACTAAAAAGGTCAATACACGATTTATTTTTTGAAGACAAGCTAGAAACAGGAACTGAAAACTGTAAAAATAAACCTTTCTATCCCTGCGTAATGTACAGAATGTCTCAAAAATATGAAACACTCTATATACCTATTACCTACTTGGAAAATTTCCTGATAAAATCGTATAAAATACTTTCTTGTGGTAAAATCAATGTTAAGCCTTCAAAATTTTGAGTCTGCGATAAGATAAGACTAATTTGGCAACACATAACATAATATCAACTGAAAAATCCTTGACACATTGTAAATACATATGTATGTTGTTTTTAAATCCATTTCACTATCAATAATATGTTTACAAAATTAAATTACATATATATATATATATAAAATATACTGTTTAATATTATTGAAATTTTGATTAAAATTTCAGCTTCCTTCTACATACGTTTACAGATTGGAACTGCGCATATGACATTCTCAACAATTTTTCTAAACCGGCAATTCAAAAAAAACAGTCACGTACGATTATAAGTATTCCCATTTCCTATCATTATGTTTATGAAATGGAGGAAACTCGCACACGCGATTGCGCTAGTTTACTTTGATAACCTCAGTTTATTATTTATTTTTTCTTTTATTCGACGATGACCGAATCTGATGACCTATGTCATGGTGACCTAAGCGAAAACCGCGAAGCTTATTAAATTTTACGATAAGGAATCGTTCCAATTATTTCATATTTATAAATGAATGAATTCGTCTTAATTTTGGTTATATGTACATACATACATATGTATGAAACGATCAGCGAACTAAATTTTTTTGAAGACTCTGATAGGTACATTTAGATATTTCAGTAACTGTATATAAGTTATGGAATATCTTTGTGTGTTGTTTTGTTATTCGGATCCAGTTTCGAGCAAAAAAGATAAAAATGCGAAAGGGGCTGAAAGTATAGTGATTCTCAAACGTTCTAGATATTAACTAAAATGAACGTGCATTATTATTGTTTATGGAATTAAATCTAAAAACACGATATAGTAATCAATCTTAATTTCTATAACACTTTCTCAATAAACTCTGGTTGAGAATTACACTGTTCGACACGAGAAATGTTTCCGAGACGAGATATGACTTTTCTTATAGATCTATGCCCAGTGAACACGAATCTGGTAATAAAAAATGTTGATTGGCTATTTTTCTATTTCTTGGTGTTGTTCGTTCGATGTCTCAAAATTGGTCAATTTTTTGTACAAAATGAATATTGAAATATATAGTCGGGTATTTTATCTTTCATTTGTAGTACTTTTCATCTTTCAGATCTTTCTAAGTAGTCGTCCAGTTCAAATCAAAAGTCAAAAGTATGTATTTTCACTTGGGATTTTTTCCCACTGTTAATACTATTTTATATTGAGTATTTTCTATTGAAACACGTTTATTGGGATTGTGTTCTAGCCCCACTATTTTTTGTTTTCGTTTAAAAGGGTTAATTGAAAGTGTGCTGAATTTTTAATCGGTAAAATTGCGAGCTTGAAACTCGTCGCAGAAGAATATCTCCATTTACCTACTCGGAAAATTGTAAAAAAAAAAGCACTTAATAGATGACAATAAGTATATTTCTGATCGTATTGGTATTTTAAATCAATTAAACCGTATCAACATCAAATCTGTTGTATCGATTTAAAACACGAACAATGTCTTAGCTGTAAAACAATACACGCTCGTTCAATTCACATTGTGCCGATTCGCTCGGCAAAAAGCGTTCGATGCGATACAATGGAGAGATGATTACGATGATGATGATGATGATGATGTGACATTTATCGTAAATGTAAATGTGGTGAATTAGCTCCAGCCTCATAAGTAATGTGATTGATAATGCAGACGGAACAGGCGTCGTCTGGCCTCCTTTATTTAGAATCGTACATATTTACATATGTATGTACATATATTATACCAGTCACATCCGTTGCTGATAAAATATTCCATCATCCAGCAATGGATGCAGATTGCAGAGTAAAATAGAGCATAGTTTACTATCAGGCCGACTTCCGCAATTGCTAATCATCATCGGTACGCGAAAAAATTCTCTGTTCTGGGACCGCAATAGAATGCAATTGAATTCAACTGATTCATTTGAAACAATAGGCAACTGAGATCAAATTTCTCAAAATACTCAAGAAGTACCCAAAGTTGAAGACGAGAAAATTGCAACAATCGGTGAGATTAAAACCGCAGCCTAGAAGTACATATTTAACTCAATAAATTTAAAAGACATTGTGATTATTCTCGATGTCTAGGTGTATTCTCAATCTAAGGTATGTACATAGTTTGAGGCATAGATATAAAATACCATAGATATGCCATTCCAAACAAATTTGCCTGGAGAAAGCGTCAGAAGCAACGGGGGTGTGCGGGGGGTCTAAAGTGCGGGGAATTATCACAAAAAAGAAGTCCCACAAAAAAAAAGTCAAGCAAAATGCATGCATTTTGCATATCATTTTTCGGGCGCTAAGGCCAATCTATGTTATTCTACATCTATGAGTTTGAGGTGATGAGGATATTGATATATAGATAAAAAAAAGAATGAATGTTTTCCTAGAAGGTATAAAAACTCTTTGGCTATATAAACATAGGAGTTTGTTTAGGTTCAAACATTTAGTTTCAAGCCTTGAAAATTTGCTTTTAAGATAACGAATAAATAGTGACCCGAGCTTTTGGATAATATTTAAATTTTGGCAATATATCACTATCTTCGTAAGCCATTTGATTAAAATTATCTTCTCAAATTTAGAAATTGGCATTTTAACACATAAATTTTTAGTCTTTTTTTTTCGAACTAAGAGGGTGTGGAGCAACTGTTTCTTCTAGCCGCGTGTAAAGGGGACAAAAGTGCGAGTGACGACAGTTAAATCCCTCACTAACCCGTGCGAATAATTCCCAAAATGCCCATTCGCACAGATATAATTCGCATCGGTGCGAGTCAACGACGATAGAGGGCGTCAAATTATTCGCTCAGGTTAGTGAGAAGTGTGTAAGTATCACAGCAACCTAAGTATCTCACATCTCAAAAAACGGACCACAAGAAGTAGGTGTATATTTGGTCTTTTTACAAACAAGTCACTGGACTAAAACGATTCAAGGCGAATGGAACATTACAAAAAATAAAAATAAATGAAATAAAAGACAAACACAATGGAAAGATCTGTGGAAACAATCAACCCACGACTGTTGATAATTTAAACAACAGTTAGCAGTTTGCTAGTTAGCATATCAAAAACTTCCTAGAATTAAATTGATAACGAGTGCATTCAACGCGTGGGTGGTTGAATTCAATCCAGTAGTTGACATTAAAACATTCGCAGATTTAATTATTTTCAGCCACCGCACATTTCAAAGTGAACCTTTCAGAGAAGTGTGTCAAACATGTGCAGTAATTTGACCTGCTAAATGCGTCCAATTGACTGTTGACACTTCACTGATTTGAGTGTTCGACATATTTGGGCCATGCAACCGGAGACTATGCAGTTTCCAGGAACAATAAACTGACCACAAATAAAATGGACAGAAACAACACTAACTACATATCTATCTAGCTATCTGCTGTACATATGTACGTGTTCCAATTACAGAGAGATAGAGAACGTCTCTGTCCCACACTGTCAAATCAATTGAACCTCCACTTAGCAGAAGGGAATAAGTCAATACTGTAAATTGTTTGGAAATTCGAAAGAAACCTCGTGACAATTTGTCGATTTAAAGCTGAGGAATACAATTTAGAACTATTCACTTCCAATATGCAATTTATATATTTTTTTAATTAATTATTTAATCAATTATGGTTCAAAGTGCATGCATTACGATAAATCATTAAAAAATAGGTGTTACAGTGACAAATCAAAATTTAAATCACTATTTGAAGAAAAAACATTGTTAAAAAGGTCATATACATAGATCTTTTTAGATAATCATATTGTAGAGATAGTCGATAGTGATTTATACCTAGGACAATTCTTGAATATGACCGGATATAAAGAAGAAGAAATAAAACTAGGAATGCTTTTAGAAGAATGAACCTAGTTTTTACAGCCAATATTCCGCTATGCTTAAAAAAGAAGGCATACGACCAATGCGTACTGCCAGTTATGACGTATGTATTTGAAACTTGGACCATAAATTCAAGAATTCTACGTAAGATCCAGTGTACAAAAGATGTACATATGCTCGGTATAACGAGAAGAGATCGTAAGAGGAATATATGGGTAAAAAGTATGACCAAAGTGGCAGATATAGCAGAACGTGTGCAAAGTTGAAGAATGGATGGCAGATGGACGCGAGAAATACTGGAACGGTATCCGAGAGGATGTGAAAGAAAGCAAGGTAGACCGAGTGGAAGATGGGGTAATGAATTGAGAAGAATGTGTGGAGTCAAGTGGATGCAGATTGCTCAAAACAGACAGGAATGGAAAAGGATTGGAGAGGCCTTGTGAGCAGGGAAAGGCTGAAAATGATGATGGTGATAATGAGATCTTTTTAGCTTTTTTCTCTTTAAGTTTCTGTGGTTGGCATAGTGAAAATATTTTCAAAAAATACTTTCTTATCATGTGCAGTGTTTTTTTTTCAATTTTTTTCTCAATTGACGTCTAAAAAAGCTCAATTTCGTATGTATTTTTGGACTTATTCCCTTCATCTAACTGACGGTTCAATTACAAAACGATAAATCAATAATCACATCAGTGGAAGAGCGTTGACATCCACTCGTATTGATTTGGACAGTGGTAATGGACTCGAGCCGTAAGTCAAATTCATCATCACTTTCTCGCGGACAAAGATGGATGATTCGTCTGCTCGTTTACAACATTAAAAACAAGACAGCTAAAAACTGATGACTTTTGAACTACGTGTATTTACGGTCGAAACATTTCGCACATACGCACCAGACTTGGAAGTTTAAGACCACATTTTCTAAAATAATCATTATAAATATATATCGTGTGTGTACATACACGGCTGTGCTCGCATGTATATGGCCGTGTCACGAAACGCTCAAGCCAGTGCTCACTCGATAACGTGATTGTTGTTCGTTGTTCGCGCACTCGATAACGTGATTGTCACGTTACGGGAATTGACTATTTATTGGTCGTTATAGTAACGTAATTTTGCTATTGTGTAACGTAATGTATGAGGGAAGGACACCTATTTACTGTTTCTAAATATTAGTTAGATTATTATAACCTTGAATATACTGCTATATGTATGTATATTTCACCTAGAACGATTGGTGAATATGACTTGGTCATAAAGAAGAAGAAATAAAACTAGGATGCAGTGCTTTTGGAAGAATGAACATTGTTTAAAAATCCAACAATCCGCTATGCTTAAAAAATAAGGCATACGACCAATGCGTACTGCCAGTTATGACGTATGAATGTGAAACGTGGATGCTAAATTCAAGAATGTTACGCAAGATCCAGTGCACAACAGAGAAGCGTGTAAAGATGTATGTTTGGTGTAACGAGAAGAGATCGTAAGAGTAATGGGTGTATAGCGAGAAGAATGGACGCGAGAAATACTGGAATGGTATCTGAGAGGATGTGAAAGAAAGCAAGGTAGACCGAGTGGACGATTGGCTGATGAATTGAGAAGAGTGTGTGGAGTCAAGTGGATGCAGATTGCTCAAGACAGACAGGAATGGAAGAGAATTTTATTGGCGAGGCCTTCATCCAGCAGTGGATAGTGAACGGCTGAGAATAATGATGATGATACGCTATTGGTGCATTTAGTATCACTCGAATTTTAGATCTTTTAGCACTCGGTTAGCAGAAACAGATAAACACAAAGTGCATACTCTCTTTAAAAAAAAAAAATAGACTGTAACATAGGCTTAATATACATCAATTTTTAAACGCCATAAAAAAGAAATTGATCAGTAGGTGGAGTTAGTTTACTTTTGTGCACTACATATGTTCTAATATGCAACTGGGTTGCATCGTGCATCGCACTAATTTAACAGATGCCATCATCAAACTGCATGTGTGCATCCAGGATTCCATGCCGAACGTTTCATTCGACCACAGTCTCTTAAACTATTGTACACATAATGTTTTTCGAGAATCAAATAATGTGAATATTGCGATATGATTGCGGATATATATGTATGTATGTACACCCAGTTACAAAAAAATAATACATAGTCTTGACCCAAGTGTACGTAATACTGATATGAAGCAAGTGGACCAAAACAACACTGTACGAAATTTAATTTGATAAAAATTCAACGGACACGAAATTAGATAAAAAAAATTGATTTAACCTCTTAAATTTAAATAAAAATAGTACTTTTTTTACTTTTTTCGTGACAAAAAAATATTTAGCGGTTTGAAAAACGCAGATTTAAAAATTGAAAAGGGAATCATCGTACTATGTATTTAATAGAGTTAATATTCAATTAATTCTCATCAATTTTGATTTAAATGATTCGTTCTAAATGAAAAATGAGAGAAATTATAAAGAAAAAGAGCATACTATTATCACAATGCAAAGCAATTTTATGCAACCAACATTTTATTATAATATTATTGCATATGTATATACATTTCGAATATTTAATAGACATACAATTTTGTTGTATTGAAAGCTCAAATTGAAGCTTTTTTGCCACAAACAACTGATTTATCTTGTTTTAACTGCAAAATTGAATATAAGGAAATGAAAGTTAGATAAATGGAACTTACCTGTTTTCAGAAAATGTGAAAAATCGTCTCGCCGAAGAAAGCAAAACGGACGAGTAACCCAAATGACAATCCCTGTGCGACTGAACTGATTGTGAGATCAGAATTGCGAGTGCACATGTGGCTCTGAGCTCTGTAAACGATTTAAATCAGCGCTTGTCAAATAATAGCGAATTTAAACCAATGTAAAAGGGCTAATGTCAAACTTTAGGTGAATTTAGAGTATGTACATACATATAATAACCTAGGACAATTGGTGAATATGACCGGATGTAAAGAAGAAGGAATGAAACTAGGATGGTGTGCTCTTGGAAGAATGAACATGGTTTTTAAATCCAAACATTTCGCTATGCTTAAAAAAGAAGGCATACGACCAATGCGTACTGCCAGTTGTGACGTATGGATGTGAAACGTGGATGCTAAATTCAAAGATGTATGCTCGGTATAACATGAAGAGATCATAAGAGGAATACATCGGCGAGAAGCATGACCAATATAGCAGTATGTGTGAAAAAGTGGACACATAGCGAGAGACGCGAGAAATACTGGAATGGTATCGGAGAGGATGTAAAAGAAAGCAAGGTAGACCGAGTGGAAGATGGGCTGATGAATTGAGAAGAATGTGTGGAGTTAAGTGGATGCAGATTGCTCAAGACAGAGGATTGGAGAAGCCTTCATCCAGCAGTGGATGCTGAACGGCTGAAAATGATGATGATGATGACGTGCAATAATAAGAATTTTATTACTGTTTTATAGCAATGATACATATGTATGTCTGCACTCCGGTTTTGTGGCGAATATAATTATATGAAAAATGGTTTAAGTTGTTATCCAATATGGCAGCCCCATACATTTTGATCCGATTTCCAGAAAGAGGGCAATCCTGGTATTCCTTGTAAATATTCTATTTTGAGGAACACACAAGTATGTATGTAGACTAAAGTGCTAATTATTAGTTTTTTTTTTAATATAATGATCCTAGGTGGGGAAATATAATATATTGAGGTATAAAAATGAAAGATTTAGCGCATTTTGTGTTAGCTTTTTATTATAAAATACACCACCTGCTTCAACCTTCTGGCAATCAGGTGTATTTCTATATAAAAATAAAATCACAAATTAAACAAAAAAAAAGTAAAAACTCAAGACTGACAAAAATAATAGTTTTCTTTAATAACAAATAGATTCAAGTACGTTGCATTATGAAGAGAAAAAAAAAGTCGGTTGTAAAATTTAAACATGTTTACCGAAAACCCTGATTGCTATCCAAATCTATTCCCGTTGCGGTAGAAAATATATAAAAACCTAATGATTAATTGCTATCATATATATTACGTGTATGAGTACACATGCAACGATATATATATATATTATAATAATCATATTCATATTTAAATGTACGTTATAACATTATTTATTACACCTGATGACTAATTATTCAAACAGGTGGTGTTCGTTGATAATGAACAGGACACGGAACACATCCTCGCATCGGACACGTAGGGAAACCAAAAAATAAGACAATATCATGCAGACCAGCAATAATAAACAAACGCTACATATGTATAATGGTAATTGTATTTTTATTTATGTATATTAATATTGAACCCAGATATGGGTTAAAATCATCATTATGAGGCAGAGTACACCATTCGTAACCACTAATTCCTAAAGACGGGGATTAGATAAGGATATAGCTAAATCGTTTACATTCTTTGCACTTTTTCTATATATATACATATATATATATATCCTTATCTAAGCCCCGCCTCTAGGAATTTGTAGTTAAGGGTGGTGTACTCCGTGTTATTGTCTGATCAGTTGCTCGAAGACTCGTCAATCGACGTCGGTAATTCCTCATCGAAATAAAATATATATGTATGTACGATCCGGATGATTCGACAAATGCATATAACCCAATTATGCCCGTACAAGATTCCGTCAACATAACCTCACCAACGCAACTTCGAAGAAATATCACCGGCTTTGTTTTTTTAATATTGACGGGCATATGTGGGTTAAAATTATACTAAAAACTTAAAAATAATAGCTCGTGTCATGTTAGTCATTTATTTTTTTATACAATTAAGCCGATTAAAACATTAAGTAAAAATACCAATACGGTAACTACTAACAGATACGGACTTAGAAAGGATTAATGAATTGATTAGTTTAAAAACAAAAAATTGTCTTGAGATCATTGTTATATTTGATTAATACAATTGAGCTTTGTTTCTTGATATTTCTAACTTCCGATTTTGTTATTAGTTTCGGTCTTTCATTTTATTACCTATAAACAAAACAAAAACAAAATTGACTAACTACAAAAATTAAAAACGAAACTACAAAACTATTGTATCACAAATATTACTGAATATTTTTTATTAGCATGCAAGTGCCTTGTATAGTTCTTATTACAAATAACAGTATTTCGAAAATTTTCAAGTATGGTATCATATAAATTGATATAAAATTTATATCAGTTCTTCGAAATAGTGAACAATTAGAATAAGCACACAAATTTTTGAATTGACAAATCTATGTTGAATTGAAATGCACATGTCACAATGTTTCTATCGTACATTCCCGAACTTTGAAGGTTAATAGATGATGTTAAATATTAAAAAAACCTTTAAAATTCGGTATACCTTACAAAAGACATCATGTATAATTAATTATACGTATAAAAGCTCTTCTGTCATAATACATAAATGTATTATATATAAGAAATTAGGTTTACAATGATACACACAAGACACTGGTGAAATGTGAATTCTTTTATTAATATATATATAAAAAAAAATTAAGATGAATTACAACTATGGTTGCTTAAATTTAAAAATACGTTTTACAACCACAAAATTTCTCTCAAATCATATGGATGACACAAATTCTATAATATGATTAAAAACATGTGTTAAAGAAACCAAACATGATAAAAAATTTTGCACTACTTTTTTTTTTATTTATTTTGTATACAAATTGCATATAAAAAAATTAATTATTATGACGGGCAAACTTTTCGATTCAATTTTCGCTTGAATTATTTGATAGTTTAGGATCATATCCCAAAAATTAAGTCTTGAAAATACAAATTTTTCGCTTATTCTAATTATATTTCGCATCACATTCACAGGATGAGTATACTTTATATAACTTTTATACAAACTATCTATTCTTTCTCTCGCGCGTTAAATTAAAATTATCAAGATTTTTATTTTAAAATAATAATTATAATAATAATAATATAACTAAAATAATATACATCAGATGATAGTTTTTTCTTCTTCTTCTTTTTTTTAAGTAATGTATAAAAACAAAGTACACATAAGCACAAACATTCATATCAATATATGAATTGTGAAAAATACTAAACGTAAATTGTAAGTAATAAAATAAATAGATTTACTTAAAGAGCTTTTTTTTTTAGGTTTTACTATTTATTTTTTTTAAATTAATAGGAATATTATCACCATCAATTCACTTTCAACAGTAAAATCGTTTAGTTTAATCTCTTCGTTTCGTTATTTTTCATTTTTTTCTTTTATTATTATTTATTTACAGTACAATTACAATAATGTAAATCCAGTTTCTAAAACTAGAATAAAAATAACAAAAAAAAAAAATCACGATCGGTTTCAATGTCTTTTATATATTTTACCACATTCAATTGAATTGATGACTTATTTATGTAGAGGGAATAAAAAAAATCAGTACTAATCGGAAACAAAAAGTAACTACAAAAAGAATAAATAAAAGGAAAATAATTCAAGCGGAAACGTATTTTTCTTTTAATACATGTAGAATCGACTTCATTAATAAAAAAAAAGATTTTAATAAAAAATAAATGCTGCGAAAATTAAACATTGGCCACCAATAATTTCAAATAGTCAGTCGGCAAGCTCTCGACCACTGAACAGTCGTGTGTAGCCAAAAATGAATTTTTTTTATCAACATTAAATCAATAGATTTAACGGGTTAGCGTCGCTGAGGTTGATATGGACGACGGGGGAATCCGGTTGAGCGAGGAATTCGTGGACCGCCAGCGCCGCCACCTCCGCGTCCTCCTCCTCCGGCACTGCCAGAGCCGGAGCCACCGCCACCACCACCAGCACCGCCGCCTCCGTTTCCGACCCTCGACTTCTTCTCCTGAACGTTCAACGGCTGCGCATCGGGACTGTCAGCACTTGGGTAGTAGAGGGGCTGAAAAATTATGCAAAACATTCTAAATTCCCGTCACACTTAAGACACTTGCGTATGCACCGTGATAATGTTGCTTACTGCAGCGTTGAGGCAGTTCTGCGCTGACTGCGGATCCTCGTACGTTAAGAAGGCATAATTTGGTAAGATTCGACCGGGGTTGGTGTTTGCGCCGTTTGGACCACCTGGAGGCTTGCTGTAGACGCGCAAGTCGATGATGGTTCCGAACCTCTCAAACATAACTTTCAACTGTTCTGAAAAGTAAAAACCAAAATAAAATTTCTCAACCTTTTTAAGATTTTTGTACACCCTTGTAATGAGATTTTTGCACTTATTTATCGAAAAATTAAATAATGTCTTTCGTGGGGTGTGTCTAGTGCACAGGATCCCAACCTTTTTCGAGTGCCTACCCCTTTTTATAAAAGCCACGTGACCTGTGACCCCGATATATTCGAAACAAGCAAAAAATATTATTCAAACATCATATTGGATAAGAATTTATTGCCAAAATATTCAATAAGAGGGTATAATACATAGTCATAATACAAGTTAATAGTTAAGAATTTAAAATTAAGTAGATCCAGTAGAAGTATTTTGTACAGGGGTGTTGTTGAATAATGATGGCCTGCCAGAAGTTCTCAGAAATATAAATAAAATTGATAGATTCCTGGCAGCTTTAAAACAACACCTCTGTACAAGTGCTAGCAGATAATAAGTTTATATAGTAATTTTAGATTCAAGTAGTTTTTTTTTTTTGTATTTAGCTTTTTAAGCTATCTTAAATAAATCCAGACACTGATTAAATATGAAAATTGCATTTTAGTCAATATATTTTTTTAGTTTACTGAATCAGTCAGTGACTAATCATACCCATACGTTGGGAACCAGTAAACTTTAGTGTAAAGCATTAAACCAAAAATGACCATTGTCACGAAAATATACCTACTTTTGGACGCATTGATCTTCGGAAAAACTATATAGAACTAGAGTATTGCCGTTGACAATCAACGGATATTTATTATTGACATTTATGAATCGGTATTACAGTAAAAGAAAATGATTCGAATTTTCAATGAAAACAAGTGTATCAAACATTCTCGACGGACAGACTAAAAGCTTTTATACATATGTAGTGTGTATTGATGCAAGGATACATTATTACATACATACATATAAATTTAGATTAGATTTCAAAGTTTGCTTCACCACATACATACAATTTGGCATACATTTGTTAGCACTACAGCTTCTCGGGAAAGACACTCTCATTGCTTGATCGATGATACATAAAGGAATGTGTGAAATTATCACAGACAACCAACCGGCATATTCAAATTGCCCCCATAAACTCTTCAAATATGTAGTATTAAAGTTCAACATTGGCAAAAATATGATACAAACCTCTAGTAGCACTATGCGGTAGATTTCCTAGGAACAATTGCTGACTGTCCAAAAATTTCCTGCCAGTACCAGAAGGCGGTGTTCCTCCAGATCCTGGACCACCACCAGCTTCTACAAGAGCAAACAAACAAAAAAAAATGCAATAACTGATTCTGTTGACATTGCAATTGCTTCGTCATAACGTAAAGTTGCAAGCATACCACTGTTGGAATCCATACGAGGCGTGCGCATTGGTCTTGGCCGATGTTGAGCCGAAGCCGCCGCCGCAGACTGAGCCGTGGTAGTCGTGTTTGAAGAACTCGTCTCCGCTCTAGACACAACCGAGGCTACACGAACGCCGGCACTCGACGTAACCTAAAAAATAACAATACGTAAACACACTCACATTCGTTCAACAATATTTATTAAGACGCACGTATTTCATCAATAATCACCTGGTTTTGAGTATAGTTGTAATTGGAGCTGTTTTGTCCAGACTTGACCAAATTGGCGTAAGTTTTCGGCTCCGAGCTTACAACGGGCACTGCACACAAATATTAATCGGCAAAATGTTGTATTTTAATCATAGCATGATTGTAATCATGATTTACCTGGTTCATGAACGGGCGCGGGGGCAGGAGTAGACGCAACGGTGACTATGGGGGGTGCAACGTCGATTTCCGGTTCAAATTCTTGGGCTCCAACGTCGATCTCGCCGCACGACGAATCGCTGACTGGCAGAGGAATCGAAATATTACCTGAATAATTGCAAATAAACATATTTATACATTCAATACTTATAAGTGTATGTTCTTGTGTTCCGAGTGTTTGTGCATAATAATAATTGCAAAAAATATGTGCAAGTGAACCAAAATTAATAATCCCGTTTGGAATATTTAGCTGTAATTGTGCTTCTAATAGCCATTTGAAGAAACTTGGATTGCTACTTTTGAAAAATGAAATTTCTATAGTACGTTACCGATAGGGCCAACTCTGCAAGGTTAGCTCTTATGTATGAAACATTATTTATCGGGGTCAATATTATGTAATTAATCACTGCCCGTTGACAGTGTCATTGGGTGGTTATCATTTATGTATATAGTGTATTTATGGACTATGGGTGGACATCAAGACATCAATGCAACTGTGGATTAGACAAAATTGGCACCGACTCGAAAGCGCATAGGACAGATGCATTCAATTTTGTATACATAGATACTAATAAGGACGATCAACGTGTGCTTATCATTGACACGTGAATGAGCTAACAATAGGTTACTGGAAGATTTAAATTTTTAAACAAAACAAAATCTATACTCATAGTTTCATTACTATTCCTGACGGACAAACTGGTAATACAGACTTTGGCATATTGTGTCCAATCGCGTGTAGACCAGAACCATATGAAATTAAAAGTGGATATTTTTGAACATCCGAAGAATGAAACTAGGATGGAGTGCTTTTCGAAGAATGAACATAGTATTTAAATCCAAAATTCCGCTATGCTTAAAAAATAATGGATACTGCCAATTATGACGTATGGATGTGAAACTTGGTGGGACACTAAATTCAAGAATGCTAAGTAAGATCCAGTGCACACAGAGAAGCATGGAAAGATGTATGCTTGGTTATAACAAGGAAGAGATCGTAAGAAGTATGATATAGCATAACGTGTGAAAAAGTTGAAGTGGAGACATAGCAAGAAGAATGGATGGCAGATGGACGCGAGAAATACTGGAATGGTATCCGAGAGGATGTGAAAGAAAGCGAGGTGGACCCAGTGGAAGAATGGCTGATGAATTGAGAAGAATATGTGAAGTCAAATGTATGCAGATTGCTCAAGACAGACAGGAATGGAAGAGGAAGAGGTGAACGGCTGAATATGATGATGATTTATATCATATCAACACAAGAACCTCAACGATCAAAGTCACATCTCAAAAATCAGGATTCGAACCAAATACGATGATAAATTCAGTCCGACTTGCACAATGTTATAAAAGTTCACACGCAAGACTGAAGCTGACCGTTCCAAAAGAATCCAGCAATGTCTTCCGTACAAATGTATAATTAAAAATCAGTACCTTGAATGTCGTCTTGATGTCCATTGTGAGAAGTGTGATCCTGGTGGGCTGGCTGAGGAGGAACTGGAGCGGGATTGGGGGAGGTAACGGGAACAGACGTCGGAGTAACTGCTGGAGGGGGAGGGAAATAAGGAGCTGGTAGAGCAGCCGGCGGAGGTTGTTGAGGTGCTGGTTCCTCACCCCTCGAATAACCCCACTCGGAATCTTCCTCGGAGAAGACAAAATCCTAGAAAAAAGAGTTACACACACATACATAGATAGATACGACGGCTAATTTTCAGCTTAAGCTCAAACTTGTACGATAGCATACCTGATAGCGGAATATATCATTGTGGACATAGTATTGCTTGGGACTTTGAGCGGCCAGAACAAACGTCTGGGTGAAACGTCGCATCGGCTGTCCACCATTGCTCAATTCACCCGTCACTTGTACGACTACTCCATTGCCGAGGGTAGCTTGAGAATCCACCTATGCATAACGAAACAAACCGGATAAGAAACAACTCAAAATACGGGGGGGGTGGTCACGAATACGTCATTCGGTTACAAAATACCCTCAGAATCAGTTTTGTAACCGAATGCAGTTGGCATTGACAAATAACAAACTTATAGTACTGGCATAGGATACGAACTTGGCTGATTTTTGCGTGGCAATCTCGAAAGTTCAACTGTTGGATTCTGTTGTGAATTTCCTTTTGACCGATGACCGGTTCCGCGTCTCTGTCCGACGCGTCGAGTCCTCCGTGAATAAACGACGACATGTTATTGTAAAACCTTTAAACATTGAGACAACAATTAGAGTATGCGGTTAGGCTATAGTAGCGGGTTCAACTGTGAATCTGTGCAAACTCACCTGTGCAAATGTATCGGCGCTTTGTTCAACAGGGTATAGTATTGCCGCACAAACTCCCGACCGACGCTCTCCGGTGATGGTGGTTCCTCCATTACCATTTCCTTCACGTTGATAACCGTCGTGAGTTTTTTTTTGTCAACTGTTTCGAGTCCTGTAAACGAACGAGAGACAATATTTTACAATCGATACAAACATAATACGAGTGTCGATAGCCTTAGGGTACTGTGGTGAAGTCGGCGTAGTTAAAAATTCAAGTTTTACGTATTGGTTATACCCGAGCGAACGGTACAGACTTCACTCATTACCCCAAAGCCGTCGAGTTGCCTTAAAGATTATCTTCGATGACTCAACGGTGAACTTTGTAACAATATCAACACACTCGTGAACTTTTTATCAGCATATGCAACCGTTTAGGACAATTATTTGCTCAACGATTAGCTCATTCAATGTGCCGTTGTCTGTGCAGAACCAATTGATACATTTCAGAACATATTCATTATTAAATCATCATTTTCAGCAGTTCACCATCCACTGCTGGTTGAAAGTCTCGCCAATCCTCTTCCATTCCTGTCCGTCTTGAGCAATCTACATCCATACATTCTTCTCAATTCATCAATCCATCATCCACTCAGTCTACCTTGTTTTCTTTCACATCCTCTCGGATACCATTCCACTTCACACGTTCTCACTATATCTACCATTTTGGTCATGCTTCTCACCCATGATCTCTTTCGTTATACCAAGCACACATCTTTCCATGCTTCTGTGTGCACTGATTCTTGAATTTAACATCGACGTTTCACATCCGTACGTCATAACCAGCAGTACACATCAGTCGTATACCTTATTTTTTATGCATAGCGGAATGTTGTATTTAAAAACAACGTTCATCCTTCTGAAAGCACTCCATCCTAGTTTCATTTCTTCTTCTTTACAATCGGTCATATTCACCGATCGTCCTACGTCAGAGTATTTAAATAATCATGTTAAATCATTCGTCGATATGCGAAACAAGATCTGATGAAAGTGTAGAAGCGACTTTTTAATCGATCGGCGTTATCTTATCGCCAAATTTTCATATCGAAAAACTACATATACCCATTCTCAGTCATCAAAGGCGTAAAAGCTTCAACGGCTATTCAAACGGGCGAATTTTGTGCATAACTTCAAACTGCTAGAACTTTAATGTTAAAATTTTTATTATAACTTGGAGCTTTTTGAAACAACATTTTTTCACCGACAATTCTTTGTTTGCTCACTATAGCAGTGATCTCACTGACTGCGACTGCGCTCGCGATAAAAACAAGATCGACAGCAAAATTAAAAAAAATGCACTCCGACATATTCTCGCGTGCCGAAAACGCAAAAAAATTAGCGCGAAAAACACCACGCACGTGCCAAGAACAAAAGACTGGACACACGTATATAACTTGAAAATTGGGGGAAAAAATTGCGCGAAAATCCAAGGTCGCGTGACGTCACACCGAACGAGCGAAGAGTCGGAGACGAGGTGCGACTTTGATAGTCGGCTTGGGTTCAACGGCCGCCAAAGTCAAAAAATAAACATTTTCCCGGGTCAAACGACGCAACGGTGGTGTTTTTAGCCGTTTGAGGTTATGTTCACGATTTGGGTGAAGATGGCTATAATGTTTTTATATTGGGCCGGTAGATGAGCTCACCTGGTCACCTGCTCGCTCACCGCAGTTTGCCGGTGCGCGATTTGCTGTGGGGTGGGTGTGTGTAGTTGGCAGGAGCTCCTCGCGTTCTTGTCGATGGGGTTTAGGGGTCAGAAGGGTTGTTGTCGTGAGAAGTGAGAAGTGAGAATTGGTGTTCTGAGGGCGCGCGACCCTCGCGACGCACGTGTGCCACACGACTACTACACAGCTACACTGCTACACTTCTATACTGCTACACTACACATACACTAGTTCTAGGCGCATTCACACTGGCTACACGGCACACAAACATGCCGCAAATGGTCGTAACTTGTCACTCGTAACGGCCATGTCCGTTTGTAATTTGGTTTGTGGTTGCGCCGCAGTGCTCGAATTCAGCGGGAGCGGCAGGGAGCGGGCGTTCCCTTTCGTGAGATTTGAAAACGTAGCGTACCCTTTCGTGAAATGTGTAAATTTAGCGCTCCCTTTCGTAAAAAACCAATTTATTGCTTCGGTACTGTCTGTCACACTATGGTCGAACTGCAACGGGTCCCTCTCGGGGCATCGGTCATTTCCATAATTTACGTTATCTTTCTTTGAATTGTCGGCTTTCTTATTTTAATAAAATTACTAAAGCAGCTGTACCGCCACCATTATACTAAAGAAACCAAAATGTCAAAATACTTCAGTCTTGCCTGTCCCTCTGATGAGAGAACTTGAATTTACCGAACGTATTTGCAATTTCAATCTATCATCGGGAATCGCTTGATTATTTTTTTTTTTTATATTTTATTACTGCACTTCATCACTAACAAACACTTTTCTAGCAACATTTTTTTAGTTGTCTGAATTATGATTACTGCACGTGACTTAACTAAATAGTGATATTAACAATTATTCAAATTTAAAAAAAAATATCCGTGTAAATTGTGCATGTATGTATGTACATATGTAATACAGTATCTATAATAATAATATTAATAACCTAATATATACAACCATAAATTCATTTATATTGGTGTACATATGTTACGTAAGTGTTTTGATGTTATAATATATGTATGTATAGAAATGTACGTACATTTTCTATACATATAGTTAAAAAAAAAAGGTCGTTTGATATTTTTTTGAAAATTATCGAGCGCTCCCATTCGTGAAAATTTCCATTTCGAGCACTGGGTTGCCAGTGCTCGAAATGGCACTGGGTTGCCAACACTGGTACCAGTGGAATAATGGTAAAAGCTAATTGGCCCCAGAGACCCTGTTGTTGTTTTTCACGCAATATGTCCGTGGCTGTGCGGCCAAGTACAGCGTGGTGAATAGAGCTCGAGAATTGCTGGCACTATCGTCTAGACTAGAATCTAGATCACAGACTCCCAACCCTTTTTATAAAATCCGAGTGACCCGCGACCCCAAAATATTTGAAACTGCTGGATGAAGGCATCTCCAATCCTCTTCCATTCCAAATTACATATACTCACGAAGTTTTGCAGTTCGATATCCGATACGATCAAAAGTTTTAGTCAATCCCTCGACGGTTTCAAGCACTTCTGTAGCTGCTGGCAAGATTGGGTATTATTAAAATCCAGACTAAAGGAGACATTCAATCAGAATTTCACGGTGATGCAATTGGCATCAGGTAACATTCTTTTTTCCCACTGTCCCCTGATACTTTACTTTATGTTCTATTTATAAATAAGGCAACGGGAAGCCACTGGAGAATATGCTTACCAAGACACTCCACAATGACAAAAAGTAAAACGTGAAGAGGATACGCTTGAAATCAAGTGAATCCCATTTCACGCAATTTGGTTTCGCATTACAGAAATTCGAGAAAATTCCGTAAAACGAGTTAGAAAATTGAAACTTTTAGCTGTAAAGATTTGTACATCTGGCCAATATAAAATTTTCAACCCTTTCTTATTAGCATACATCATCATCATTTTCAGCCGTTCACCATCCATTGCCGGATGAAGGCCTCTCCAATCCTCTTCCATTCCTGTCTGTCTTGAGCAATCTGCATCCACTTGACTCCACACTTTTTTTATCAATTCATTAACCCATCCTCCACTCGGTCTGCCCTGCTTTCTTTCACATCCTCCCTGATACCATTCCAGTATTTCTCGCATCCATCTGTGTCCAGTACATTGCCACTTGTCAATGGGCTGGACACAGATGTCTGTCACTTTGGGTCATACTTCTCACCCATGTATTCCTCTTACGATCTCTTCTTGTTATACCAAGCATACATCTTTCCATGCTTCACTGTGTGCACTGGATTTTACCTAGCATTCTTGAATTAGCATTCACGTTTCACATCCACACGTCACAACTGACAGAAAATTGCATTATAGTCGATATTTTTTTTTAGTTTACTGTTTTAGTTGGCGACCCTATTTGGGGTCGCGACCCATAGGTTGGAAGCCCGTGATCTAGATCAACGGTCGCCAACCTTTCGGACCTCACGAACCACTACCATGATTTGTTCCATAAAAGTAACATTCTAAATATGAAATGGTAATTACACTTGTATTTGTACTCGTTATTTGCTAAAAGAAAAATGGATGGCAGATGGACGCGAGAAATACTGGAATGGTATCCGAGAGGATGTGAAAGATCGAGTGGAGGATGGGCTGATGAATTGAGAAGAATGTGTGGAGTCAAGTGGATGCAGATTACTCACGACAGAGAGGAATGGAAGAGGATTGGAGAAGCCTTCATCCAGCAGTGGATGGTGGACGGCTGAAAATGATGATGATTATGAAAAATGCGGACCACCAAAATTTTCTCGCGGACCACCGGTTGGCGACCGCTGGTCTAGATCAGCGGTCGCCAACCTTTCGGACCTCACGAACCACTAAACTCAAAATCTCGAATCCCGCCGACCACTACCATGATTTGTTCCATAAAAGTAACATTTTGCACTCCAAGTTATTTGTAAAAAAATGGATGTCACCTTATAATGATAGAAAAATTATAATGAATAAAAATGATCTATTCATTATTCATTATGAAAAATGCGGACCACCGGTTGGCGACTGCTGGTCTAGATCAGTGCTTCCTACATACATACATAGATTCAATTGTGTGCGGCTTACCAGCTTGCGCAATTCCCATACTAATCAGGTACGAGGCGTAATGTGAAAACTTCGTTTTCGACGACAAGCTGTTCAAGTCTTTCAAAAAATTAAATTGACTTGATTCAGTGGGTTGCGACCAACAGTTTGGGAGCCGCTGGTCTAGATTCTAGGCGGGTTTTCAAACTGTGGGTCGCAAAATAAATAAAATGGGTCGCGACAAACGGAAAAAATTTGTTGTTTTTACCTAGATTTTATGACTTAATAGAATTTGTGAAAGGCCGTTCGCATAACACCGCCATGGTCAGTTCCTCTATCATTCAATGTCAATGAAGACATTTTAAAAGAATTAAAACTCGAGATATTGTCACATCTCACTTTTCTATCCCAAAGCTTGAGGCTGAATTTCTGCACCTTATTAGCTAATTTACACTGAAGAATGATTTTACAGCAATTAAATTTGTCATCATTTTGGATTAAGGTTAAAGGAGAATTTACACATTAAAGAAAAAAAAAAAAAAACAATTTTTCTACTATTACCTTTTACTTCAACTTATTTGTGTAGAATTTTCCACTTTATCTCAATATTGAAAACAAAGTTTCTAATCGAAAAACAGTTTCATCCATAAATATGCGTATATCATGTTAAATACAGGAACACAATGGACAGTTTGTGTTTGATATATTATTATACATAGATATAGGCATACTGGGTCGCAATACAAAATGCAGTTCTTGTAGTGGGTCGTAGTAAAAAATTCTTTTTTCCTATTCGGCCCTGCCAGCCGGTCTACGGGATCACCAATCATAGATATAGAATACCATGTAATTCTATATCTATGGCCACCATTTCTTGAGATCTAATTCTTACCATCTTCGCTCATACAGACTTCGTCAACTCACACAGAAAAATCGTCAAAATAAGAAATTCTATAAACTGCAAATAAAGTTTGATTGATAGACAGTAGATCCCACACCATGGCTTGGTTGAGTTAATGCTACGATGCATCTGTGGCAGATGGATGTGAAAAGAAGGGGTGTTCCCACTTCCCACACCCCTTCTTTCCTTTCCATCTGCCACAGACGCCACAGCACTCGTCAAAGTCAAGCCAAGAATCCAACAACGACCACTAAAACGTTCTCGAAGCTTCTACAACTAAAGTCTGGCTGAACCAGTGTTTAACCCCAGCCTTAGTTAAGGCAGTCAATAACGGTCTGACCACCATCACCACCATCAAGTGACGGCGGTCAGTTTTTTTTTTATGACTGCCGTCAGCTTTCCATCCATCTGTCAAATTCTATACAAAAAAATTCGGGTGTGGCCAACCCATGATTTTATCCATATATTTGAGGAATATTAAGAGTAACCAAACACTGAAAAAGTAAAAAAACCGTGTACAAAGAAAAATAGCAGGATTTTTTACTTTTTTACAGAAAAAAAATCCCACTTCCGGTTGAGCGTTTTGGATGCTTTTTTTTCACAGTTTGTAATAAGCATAATGATTATAGTTTTACAATATTATGAAGATTCTAAATATTTAAAAGGCCGAAAAAAAAAAAAAAAACGAAATCTTGTTCAACAGTAAACTGCCACTTCCGGTTAGCGGATATTGACCAAAATCATAATATCTCTTACACCTTACGTGAAAATAATAGATATGAAATTTCAGCTTGATAGACGTGATAGTTTCGGAGAAAAAGTTAAAGTTAAAAAGTACACCGACACACAGCATATAGACATTTTCCAGAAATCATGAAAACATGATCATGGCACGATACCTGATACAAATCAGTCAAAATCTCGTGGTCGAATTTTCGCTCGATCACAATACTTTATCCGATTAGGATAAAGTAAAAATACGGCGATGACTGTAGTCAAACCACCGTTGACGGCAGTTTGACCACTCACGAAACCAAGCCTTTAGCCATGTACATTTATCGTCCGTTTTTACTGCAACTGCATATGTAGGTCTACAAGCATTCTTGGTCGTTTTCACACTGCTGCGACATAGTACGACTATGCCATACATTTTTTTTGCAGTTTCCACGTCACCCATCACAGTAGTGTTGGTAGACAGTCACAGAACTTGTACTTTTATACAAACTAGGGGTGGCAAAAGTATTACTGATTGAAATTGGTACTTTCATGCTAAAAATCGCAAATAGGTGGTGATATCAAGTGATATATTATTTAGCTAGCAAGGATACACACCATTTTCGTTTTAAATTAATACATATTAACCTAACGCAGATTTTGAATTATGAACACAACTAAAATTTGTAAAACATCGTAAATTAATTAATTAAATGTAAAATAGAATAAACAAAGGAAAATATGTATAAGATTAAAGAATAAAATTCTAGACACATATAAACGTACTTTTATTTCGAAAAACGCTTATTATTAGAAAAGACTGAGGGTGTACGAAAGAATCCCCCTTCGAATCTCGGGGTTGGTTTTGCTACTGCATAAAGGAAGGGTTAACTATGTACATATGTACATATGTAAATCTAAAAAAAAAAAATTAACAAATGTCATATATTATACATACATAAGATTCAGTTATAAATAACCAATATAAAAGTGAAAAAAAAATTTAAAAGCTTTAAAATCATAAAAATATCTAAATAACTATGGAAAATTTAAATTATTTTTTGACCACATAATCAGTATTAACGGAAAAAGTAGTCAAACTGGTTTTTAAGTTTACCCAGATATGATCCCGGTAGTTTATTAAATATAGAAAGAGTCTAGCCATGTATGCGAATACTCAGTATTATGCCACATCAAATATAAAAAATAGAAATAAAAATAACAATTGTCTCGAATAAAAATTAATATTTATTATATACAAAATGATAGTTTAAATTTAATTCCCCCCACCTCCCACTCCTCATATTGTTCGTAAAATAGCATCAATACGCTCAAATGAAAATGGTTGTATCTACATACATACATACATATATTATTAGTTTCGAACGGTGAACACATTCTAAATTTAAAACTACTGATTATAAGATTAGATAGCTATAAATATGTAATATAAATATTATCAAATTATAAATTTCATGATAACAAATATAACAGAATATACTTTCACATATCGTTATCAAAATAATATCACGTAGAAGTTAAGAAATGATTTTTGTGTACCACGTGTTTGCAATTTGAGTGAAAAGTTAACACTAATTTTACTTTCGCAATAACGACCAATTTTACCTGCTGAACCTTTTTGTAAAAGTGAGCTATCGACAATTTAGAAAGCTTTTATTGCAAAATGTCTTGTACCTGCTTACGAAAAATTCACTGGATAACAATTTATCAATTGTACCTGTGTTGGGTTTCGAATTCGATACTGTTTTCCCTCGACACAATCGTCGTTATAAAATGAAAAAATGTATTTCGTTGTATGAAATTTCTTAAAAATTTTCTATGAATTAAATTTTTAACTTTAAGTACATAAAATTTTCGTTTGTACATATAAATTTGAAAAACTTGATTGATACTGTATATACATATTGATAGACAGTGCCCATGTGTCTATTAAACACATTAATGATGTGTATGGCGTCAAGTTAAAATACATGATGTTATTTCTTAAGATGTACATAAAATGATATTTTTAACGTAAACCAAATATATCATATATAAATGAGACAGCTCAATGCTTTTGAGGTCTGCTTATTTGAATTTAACTGTCATCTTTTACTGAGACGACCAAAGGTTTTAAAATAAACGCATACAGCATCTTTAAAATTCATTTATTTATAGATCTTTTAATAAAATACCTAGCTTTATCGACATATTTTCTTCGAACCTTTCAACCTTATCGACTACAAAGTACAAGCACCTTTCTAATTTTTAATTTAACTTGCGACCCATATAATGAAGAAAGCGAAGAAGACGAAGAAGAAAAAGGATCTGAGAGGCTTTCATCCGGGTGTGAATGGTGAACGTCAGAAAATATCGATGAATTTTATTTACATCTAAAAATTTTGTCCCTCTTTTATTTTAATAATGTACTTGAATTTGTATGAAATTGTCCGTTAATTTTATCGTCGGATCTATTTTTAGGATACCGCTTTGTGTTTTGTTAAATCAATTCCTCATTGAATTATCTCAAAAGTTCCCGTATACGAAATTTTCGAAAGCTGTAGCTCAAACTTGTATACATATATACCAAATTTCCCCGAAAAAAATCTTCCGAGTATGAAAAAGCAGATCGTCGGACCTTTAGAATTCAGAGGTTCAAATGTTACCGTATGAGGTATTTAGTACGAGTACGTACAATTATATACATATGTATGATTATTTAATTTATGTGTTTATTTTTATTTTAAATCAAAAAAGACGATTAAGGATAAAATGTTTCTTTTTTTTTATTATTTAAATTACAATTACATAGAAAGGGTTCAAAGAAGGACCACAAAAATAACATCTGAATTTCGATCACTACCCTATAAAGAAGGGTTGAAGAGAATGAGTCTTACCTCTTTGGAGATGAGAAGATTGAAAGCCGATCTAATAGAAGTGTAAAAAATAATAGATAGAATATATAGAATAAATAGAAAAATCTCCTCACGTTCAATAAAAATGCACATCTCTGAGACTCCCAAAAGACAAATCTAACAAATTTGTCACATACTCATTCATTTGAAATAGAATGATCGAAGTTTGGAACTGCCACCCGAATCTGCTAGTAACTTCTGAAAATATAAATCTGCTTAAAAATCATCTCGACAAGTTTTTGAATATAAATGGATTTTTGTAATTTTTTATTATTAAAAAATTAAAATCTACTTATATATGTATGTGTTATGATTCTCTTTTAATTGGTTTGAAAATGAATAAATTGAGTGATAGGAGAATCATAAATGATTTGATCTTTTTTTTATAAAGCCGTTAATTCTCTTTTTGATAGTCCTTCTCTTGTTGAGTCTTTTTCGTGTGAGTTACTCGATCTCAATTTTTATTTGAGTGTGAGAGTAACTCGTGCACTAATCACTACCTATTCCAAGACTGATTAAGCTTGCCAATAAATATAGTCATTTGTTAGATTATTTCTTTTAAAATATTTATTTAGTAAGGCTTAAGTTGAGAGTTTCGTATAGTATTTCTTATTCCTAATTAAAAAAAAAAAAAGGAACATTATTAGACTTATTTTTATTTTTAACTAGCTGAATTGCCAGGCGTTGCTCGGGCGGGTGACATTTATTCTCCAGTACAAACAAAAAATGAATGAAAAATTGAAACAAAAGAAAACATTTATTCTCCAGTTCAAAAAAAAAATGATTAAAAATTTTGTATATGGGCGCCCGTTGACCCCCTGATCCGAACCCTTTCAAAACCCATCTACGGTTTGACGTAGGGTATCATGAGATAGTATAACAACAAACAAAGATAGTATACAAACAAACATTGAATTTTATATAGTAGATTTTATACGTACAGTAAAAGTCTTATTTTAGGCGTGTAACAACAATATATATGTAAAATTTATATCTGACACATGGGCTCCATCGGCTACGCCCTGCCCATGTATTTTAAATGAATAAATAAATAAATAAACATTGGAACCGAATCAAAACCAAGACATTCATCCATCGGATTAATGTTTTATTCAAACGACGGCCGCTTTTATTTTCATTTTAAAACCACTCCCTTGACGATACGAACAGAATGGGTGCGTACTCTTTTCCCCCCCAACTACTCATTTACTAATTTACAACTGTAAGACACAAAGTAAATCACCAAAACAATTTTTAACATACGAAACACGATTTATAACAACACTCGGAGCGAACGAAACAATTAAAAGCGACAATTTCCCCCGAAATGAAATAGTGGTCATGGACGCTATCGTGGCTGTTATTAGTAGTGCGTGGCGGCGTCTAGCAAGCGGCGTCCTTCCGTCGAGTGACTTCCTGTGGAGCGCAGCAGAGTTCAGTTGTTCACTCACTCGGCTCGCGGCCGCCACTCCGTTCGCCCGTCAAGTGTCGTGTCGCGTCTCTTAAACCCCACCCCAAACCAAACCCACACTCCCCCAACTACAAAACTGGCAGCCGCGATGGGTAACGGAGACAACTTCGCGCAGGACGTGACCGAGGATCAGCCGATGAATGGCACTTCGGAGAACGGACCGGCCGAAGGAGCTCAAGACAACGGCAGCGCGGAGGCGCCTGGCCGAGACGATGACAGGTACTTGCAATCTCTCACCTCTACGTTACCTCTTTGACTCTTTCCGCAACACTTCCCGCGACCCGCTCCTCATCGCACAATTCGCAGGAATTGATTTTTTGCGCGCACGGTAATGGCGGCCGGCGTTTCATCCCCCCCACCCACTAATCCGTTCGAATCGACGCCATCTTACCGACGGCTTACGATTCGTCAACGCGGTTCGATTCTCAATAGTGCGCGCTTTGGGTTTTTCCCGCGTCCGCTTTCCGTGTCGACGTGCCGATTTGCTAAATAGCCGGGTCACGCTTTACGTAATGGCCGCCGATCGGCGTCGCTTCGGTTTCGATTTTCATTGTCAATGGGTGTGTTTGTACGCGTGTGCGAATGTTTGCCTGTGTTTTTTTGATCATGCTCGTTTCGCGATGCGTGTTACGGTTTTTTTTTATTATTACTTTATATGTATGCCGTGTGATACATTTTGGTTTTTGGGTTGTTTGTAGGCGTGGTCGCGCGATGGCGCCACTAGTCTTGGGGGTGAATCACCGGACGCGCGAGAAAGGAACGTTAGCGTCGGCCATTCGTCGTTTTCGCGCCAAAATTCTCGCGTTTGCCGTTTTATTTCCCGCGTTGTTATGTTTTTGTTTATGTTTATGTGTGCAGGACGACGCGGCTCTCGACCTTCGGCCAGATTTGGATGAAATTTTTTTTTTTTTTGGAAATTTTAAATTTACCCAGCGTACATCTGCGAATTGGATGATGCCGTGAAAAGTTGGATTTTTTTTAAATTTTTGGTTACACGCAAAATATAAGTATGGTCACAGTATGAAGATGCGAATCCTAAAGCTGATATTACACTCGACCCCTCCACACCAACGCCCGATTTTTTTTGACGGTGGCCAGCATCTTATTGCATTCCGCTATTCGAAAACTATGTACATAGTGCAAAAAAAAGCAGACCATTTTCAGCTAATTATCACCGTTTTTGAAACCATTTTGGTAATAATAAAAATGGGTCCAAAAATCACATTATGACACAGCTTGCATTCGAGTAGGACGATTTGTACGAATCGCTCAGTGTAATATGTTCCATCTAAACATGTATATCTATCTGGTAGACGAGGTTCAAAACAAAAATTGATATTGGTGGAGTGGCCAAGTGTAATAATCAGCAATAGTGTTCGCATTTCTCCATAGGGATTTAATATTGAATATCTTGTAACGAGGACGTAAATGCGAAATTCCCAAAAGGTTCCAAAAGACTTGGTGCATCTTTTGCCCTACAAATTTCATCATCGCAGATATGCCCCCCCATATACACTTTTTTCGGTCGGCGAAAATCATCACATTTTAGGAATGAATAGAATACATAGAATAACTTGCTCAGCAGCGCACTGGCGTGGTGGAGGAGACATTTTTCAGGTGCTAGAGCCCTGTCTATGTTATTCTATATTTGTGATCGTCGTACTTGATACGACTATCATCCACCTTGAAACTCAAAAGTTGAATTTTTCCAAAATTTTAAGCATTTTTGGTCACTTCATCTTGAATATAGGAATATGGTCATGTTGTAAGGACTTGATGCGAATCCCAAGTATTCGTGTTTCTCCATAGATATTCAACGGTCGATTGAATATCTTTAAACGAGGACGCAAATGTAAAAATCCCTCAAAGGCCCCAGAAGACTTCTAGTGTCTCCTTTGCCACGCAAAATGTATTGGCAATACTCCATACAGCTATCTTCCGAAAATATTTTTCAAAGGCACTCAATCCCCGATTGTGATATGCTCCATTCAAAAATCGATTCCACACGAGTCATCATTTGCCAAAGTATCCAATTCCACTTTTTGTCCATGTGTTTTTTTTTTTGGTAATTGAGTACGTGCCGGGTTCATATAACGGGTAACGTATTCGGGTAGTGAAATTCTGATGTATGGAGTAAATGTAGATTTTTGTTGACTTTTGTTACTGGATTCAAAAGTAGGACAAATTAGTAAATTCAAAAGACACTGGTAGGACTTATGAATCACCCGCTAGTAAGGTAACCAATCGTACTCCTTTTTGTGAGTTTTCCGTTACCGTACTCCTTTTGGATCTCAGCGCCATCTCTAATTTTAGTCTTGAATGAAATATGACTTTTTCATCTAAAATAGTTGGCCGCTATTGACAATAGTGCAAATCGAAGTATGTAATTATGCTTTATTCCGAAAGTATCCCCATCAGTCAGTCGATCGATATATGCGCGTTTTTCATACAAATTCAATTGTCTTGAATATCGTCATCGTTATACAAACGGGTTCTTGAATACATTGCTGATTCTCCTGCCTCAAAAAATAGATAGTCGAGATTTGATCTTCCTTCTTTTAATTTAGCTTCTAAAATGTCCAACAAGCGAAATTTTGATTTGATTTAACTCATTTTTCCAAAACTACCAAATCCACTAGTCATTCAGTTACTCAAGTAACCAATTCCATTTTTTTTTTCGAGGTTACTGGTTTTTTTCTTAACGAATACATATTCAGGTAGTGAAATTGGGAAATAGTCGGAAAAAAAGGAGATTTGGATTATTATCCGATAGTTCCATCGAAGATCTTGGTCAGGTTGAGAGCTGCTGGATTATGTTTTGTAAGTATGAGTTTGTATGAAGTGTGGAAATACATTTTTGTGTTAGTTTGGCGACTGGAATTGAAAAATGTTTGATGATATTGAGTGCTATTTTAAAAAATTTTAATTCATTCATTTGAAGAATTGGGTCAATTACTCGAATTATGTACGCCAGTCTCGACTTTTCGCGTCGCACGGTTATCCAACGTAAAATTTGCACTGTCCCCATATCTATAAAACCTTTGAATCCAACAACTAAAATGTGCATGCAGGCTATATTCAAAATTGATTACATTTTTTTTATTACTTTGTTTTCCTTGTAAATAAAATTAAAAAGAAAAATTTTATTCCATGTTTACTTCACTGAAGAACGTCATAGTTTTCATGTTACTGGGGAAAGAGTCGTATTTTATTTCACAATTGATCTTTTTTTTATTTACAAATATTGGCATACTAGAAGTGGATGTTGACAAAAACATCAATACATCAGATTAAACTTTTGTAATTAATAAGTATTGGATTGGTTTTTTTTGTTGACAAATTGATGTTTTATTTTTATTTAAATGACATTGGCTATAAAGTTGTTTGCAATGGTGAATTAAATGTTTCTAAATAGTAAATGAAAGCAAAACATTTAATTCAATCCAGTGCCCCCCCCATATTAGTGTTAATTGATGAGTATATATTGCTTATTGTCGCTAATGCATTTAAAATTTTCCTTTTCAGATACTTCATCATAAAAAATAGTAAAAAAAAACTCTTAGTAATACCGTCGTAGTTTAGCATGTAATTCGGTGCCTTCGTCGTTGCAAAATAAATTTTATTTAAAATTATTCAAAGTACTCCGTTGCGTGTTTATTCTACATTATATTTAATTAATACTAACTTGTAGGAAGTTTTTTTGTATTTTTGTAAAAATTTTTTTAGCGATACACACTTTCTGCTAATTTTGTCTAGGTCATTGGAGATTTATAAGTCAAGTTATAAAAACACAGATTTTGAGGCCAAAGATGGGGTTTTCAAGAAGATGTAACTTTTCACATTAAACTTATGTTTGACCTAGTTTTGCTGTGTTGTATAAAGAAAAAAAGAGCTAGTGCTATTATTCTCTATTGGTTTTTTTTATACTGCGTACATATTATATTCCTTAAATTAGTTATATTTTCCACATACATTCAAGAAGTTGCTGTATTTTTATTATGTTTTATATATTATTCTCTTCATTCAAAAACATTAAAACGAAGGCCAATTGTTGTTTGTAAACAAGAAACGATTCAGCGGCATTTGAGTAAAAATCAATCTTTCGAGAGCAGGCATACATACATACTAAAGTATCTTCAAACAAGTATTAAGCTTGTGCCGCGTCCGCGGTCAGTTTGGATTATTGTTAGGATGTGATGATATGATGATGATGTTGTTGATGATGATGGTGGTCTAGGATGCAGTTGTCTAACATGGGTGTCTGTCTGCAGGTGTGACCAAGCGGTGGCCGTGTGCGCAGCCATGCTCACGCCGGATCTTCATGGTATTTATCTTCTCGAAAGGTCACACTTAACGTAACAAACCAAACTGACTTGACTCGGCCACTATTTTATTTCAATTACATATTTGGGCCACTCATTCATTTGTTTTTTCTCCCATTCTTTGATTTCTTTGTTTCTCTCATGATAATAGTATATTTATTATATATACACCACCAACACCTAATGATATATATTATTATTTGTAATAATGAAAATATCTCTTGCAAATTTTGCTCTTATAATATATTAATTATAATAATATAAATGTCCGATTATTTTGTCCAATTTTAAAACAAAACTTTTAAATTTTGCAGATTATTTTATTTTTGTTGTTCGATTTGCTGTCTTACAGGATCCGTTTGAGATGAGGCTTTGTTATTTGTCGCAGTGCTTTGGAGAATTCTCACAATTTACTATATTAATAATTTAACTGTAATTAAAGTACTGCGTAACGTTAACGTAACTGAGCGTACTTTTTTTGGCAAACGTAGCTTCGGCCACCGTTTAATACTCGAGCGTTGGTTTGTTCTGACCGGCTTTTTTCGTTTTCAGAAAGCTGTTTGTCGGTGGATTGAGCTGGGAGACTACAGATAGTGAGTATCCTACTTATTACACTTTACGGGGATTTTCTCTTTTGTGGGGCGGGGTTCGTTACATGATGAATATTCCAGTTCTGCTACTGAAGCAAATGAAGATTAACTATATACCAAATTTCTGAGGCATTCTTAAAATATGTTGAATTTATTTGAACGTATCGTTTGCGCTGGGGACTAATTTTTACTGTTTTCTCTTTGCAGAGGAGCTACGTGACCACTTTAGCACATATGGCGAAATAGATAGTATAAATGTCAAGACAGATCCCAACACTGGCAGGTCCAGAGGGTTTGCCTTCATTGTGTTCAAATCCTCAGATTCGATAGATAAGGTTATGGCCTCAGGGGACCATGTTATTAATAATAAGAAAGTTGACCCAAAGAAAGCTAAAGCGAGATTTGGTAAAATTTTCGTCGGCGGCTTAAGTAATGAAATCAGCGACGATGATATCAAATCATACTTTGCTCAGTACGGAAATGTAAGTTGCGCATTTATCATCGATGTGAATTTTTCGAACGGCGACATTTATTTTTCTTATTATTTTATATTGCTTTTTTAGATTGTCGAAGTTGAAATGCCATTCGACAAAACGAAAAACCAGAGGAAAGGTTTCTGCTTCATTACTTTTGAATCGGAACAAGTTGTCAATGATCTCCTAAAAACACCAAAACAGACGATCTCCGGGAAAGAGGTGAGAATATCGATTGAAACTTCGATCGTCTTAATTTCGATTAGTTATGATTAGTCTCATTTCACACGTCAATTCAAAGTAGTATAACAATCTCATTGAAAAGAAATTATTTATTGACGTGTGAAATAGAGGCTTGTTTTCGTGATGATAGTTTGCATCTAGTCGGATATACCCGAACATGCTTCAGCGCTAGCAATAGCGGAACCCACTGAAGCTACGGTGTCTTAAAAGTCGAGATTCTTGCAACGTCTGATAGAATACATTGGATGGATAAATTAATTTAGACATTAGATTGGTTTTGTTTGAATATGTCCAGTGTTCATGTACTAATACATATTGTGTGTATTTGTGGTAGGTCGATGTGAAGAAAGCGACACCAAAACCTGACGGACCTGGGGGCATGGGCGGTCGTGGCGGACGAGGTGGAAGAGGCGGCCGAGGAGGACGCGGAGGACGAGGAGGCTACGGCAGTCAGGGTGGATGGGGTGGTAACCAAGGATATGGAGGTTACGGTGGATATGGCCAGGGTGGATAAGGCGGAGGCTACGACGGCTACGGCGGAGGATACGATTATTATGGAGCCGGTTACGGGGGTTACGGAGGATACGATTACACCGGCTATCCCAACTATGGTAATAAATACAATAAGCAGCAGCATCAGCAGCACTAAAAATGGCAAGACTATCAACCATTGCCATACAAATTGCGGTTTTGCACCGCTTTCCGCTAATGTCCCAGGGACCACACTCTCGGACTCATATTGTTCACTAAATCTAAAAAAAAAAAAAGCCTACAATTAACATCTGTTTAGGTTTTATTACTGTGCAGATTATTTATTTTTTGGAAGATTTTTGTGGATATATAAAAAAAAAACAACAGATTTAAAAGAACAATATTGATGCATGTGATACCTTTCATATATATATATATATATATAATAATGTATATAATTAGTATTGTTTGTAATACCACATTTTGGCATCTGTAGCACTGTCACTGTTCGTAATTTTGTCATATTGATCTTTGAGGCTATCGAATACGGCTCTTTTAGCTCATGTTACAAAAAAAAAACCTCATTTACGACGACATAATACACATTTAGACAGTGCTACATTTGGGAAATTGGGTAAATAGTATATGGAAGATACATTGTGAAATATTGGGCTTTTAAATAAAGCATTTCATTAAGTGGTATTCTCAATGTGTTTGCCATATATTCATGCCCCATTTCCACAATGCCTATATTTATCCCGCCTTTCTCCCCCTCGTCTCACACCTTCTATTGTCAACTTTGAGGTAAGTTTTGCAGACTTGGCTCCACCGATCGATCGATTGATAAATATTTATGATATATATATTACTATATATATATATATATATATATATACACACGTAAGATGAGACGAAAATTTCATAATGATTGACAATGGAAGCGTTGGACTGATTAAATCTTATTAAACACTAGTTAAAATACAGTTTTTTTTACTTTTTTAATTTTAGTTCTTTTTCATTCTCTAGTTATGGTTACTATATATATATATATTTGCATATATGTTGAGTTTAATCTTTGCCGTTGATAATAATAATAAATATATATATGATTAGTTTATTACGTCATTTAAAAAAATGCGAGTGATCGCCTTCAATATTATTACACATTTCACACCATCCACAATATCGCGGTATATAATCGATAACTTTCGGGTCACTTGCATTTTTTTAACTTTTAAATATACTAACTTTTTTTTTAAACAGCTTTGTGCTTCACAATGATTTCATACATACATATTTTAGTCTCTTTTTTTTTTTGAAATACATAATATATACATACTGCCGCAGTGACGCATACGATACGAATTGAAGTCATTTCTTGCACACGAGCTGTCTAATATATAGATATACCATATATTTTCTCTGGTTAATTCTATTATATATATATATATTAGTTTAAATATATAATAACCTCGACACCGGCTATCATGTTAACTGGGCATATTTGTGTTGTGTGCGCTCTCGCCAGATTACGGAGGCTACGGGGGTTATGAGGGTGGCTATGGAGCGCGCAGTGGAGCCCCACGAGGCAAAGGTACCCTTTCCCATCCGACCTCATTGTAGAAAATATTAATATATATATATATATATATTGTTATTTCAATTATTCTATTATATATTGAAGTGCACTACATCATATATATATATATCTCTATCTATATATTTTTTAACATTTTTATACTAGAAGTGAAGTTTTTTTTCATTTTTGATATACATATATATATAAACGTTATCACTCGCTTTTTGGTTAACCAACATTCGCATCTGTTATATTTATATATATAATAATATACAATATTGTGGGTTTTAGATTATTTCGCTGTAATTAACAAAAAATACCCCCCCCCCCATCTAAACTTTTTAACGTGTTGGATGTACAGTGCCTTTATCTCTGTATGATGATAATTTTTACATATAAAATATGTACAGTTATATTTAACATGGGGGGAGAGGGTCTCCGGTCTTAGTTTCATTTCGGGTTTTATTATGGAGTACTGTCGTGGATATCTTTAGACTGTAGTGGTTCTCAAGTGCTACCACCGGATCTTTTGTTATATCATTCTGGATGAAGATATCCCTTACCTTTCGCCGTAAAGCGTAATTTTTTAGTACACTTTGTCTTGTGAGGCTCACGAGTTCCCAAATTGGTTTGTTTTTTTTTTTTTTTCAGTTCTAGGTTTAAATATCTTTAATTTGTAGGGGGGAAACGGGAGGGATTTTATTATATATAAGTGCACGGTGACTTCGAGAGTCGTCTGTGTGGTCACTGGCCGCATAGCCCTTGAGAACCACTGGTTTAAAGTTGCATTAGAAAAAAAAATCGTACTAGTTTAAATATTGTAACTGAAAACTTTCAGTTTTTTTTTCTCGATTACTTCTATTTTTTTTTTAATTATATACAAAAGGCTTGATTGTTTTGCATGGTTTTTATGGCAATGATATGAATTATGATTGTGGTCTATTCGGAACGTGTTTCAGCTAATCGATCAATTCAATTTTTATTAAAGCATTTCAATAGACCGAATGTGATGTAATTGTCACGTTTTGGATTTAGTTTTTCTTCCAAAAAAATTACAAACAAAAAAGCATGTGTATTTTATTTAACAAAAAAAAAATACGGCGAATATCTCTTTAAGCGATTGCTCAAATGATTATTTTCGTACAGATCTCTCAACACTTACACGCATCTCGAAGTGAATATTTTACGATTAATTCTGTTGTTTTTTTTTTTTTTTTTTTTTGCTTTTTATTGCACTTAGTGTTTGCTTTTTTTTTCTCTCTATTCTTCGAATACAACTTTGGATGTAATTTCTCTCATATACTTTGGCAGTAATTGTGTTGATTAGTTTTTGTTTTTTTTTTTTTATTTCTCTTTCGAGTGAATGCCATTTGGGTATTTCCAAGACATTTTTTATGTATGAAAATATTGAAAGCGTCTGTTTTTACATATTTTCAGTTTAAGATGTTTGAAATAACAGTGTGGTATTTATTATATTTAAGTGAAACATTGCTTTTTTTGTATATATATTATTATTAGTATAAAAAAAAAAAATGGAATAAAATGTGAATATTTTTAGATCGAGTATTTTAATATTGATATATAATATATATATATATATATATTTTTTGATAATTAGTGTTACTTCCGATTATCCGATGATTATCCAATGTTCATTCGCATACCTTGGTTGTGGCATATATTTTGTTGAATGGGAAAGATATGCCGTAACGAAGGTGAATGAAATGGGATTATTTGGAGAGTGTAACAATGGAAATTATTGTGGGGCAGGAGGTTCAGGCGGTGGCTACACCGGGGGCAAGCAGCGAGGCGGGGGCGGCGGAGGCCGTGCAAACCAGAGGCACCAGCCCTATTGAGATAGCTGCTGATTAAATTATACACCCATCCATTTCACATCGTCTTCTCTTAGGTAAATATTTGAGAATTGTGTAAATATTACAAATAATAGTAATAAAAAAACAGTACATACATATTTTATATGCTTTGAGGGAATTTTGTCTCTGTGGAAGTTGACGTGCACTTGTGTAGGGACCTTACAATACTTGAAAAATATATACACACTTAACAAAACAATATATATATATATATACACACAAGAAACAAAAAAAAGTATTTTATAAATTCAAAATGAAAATTAAGAATGTTTGGAAGTGGTGTTATGCTATTATAAATGTGTGTGAACTTATTATTTTAATTAATTTTTTCGAATCACATTTTCTTTTTAAATTTGATAATATAAATTCGATTATAATGTGGCCTATTATTATTATTTTTTTTTTTTGGTAAGATTAGACGAAGCATCACTTCCAGTTACTCTTTTTTTGTTTCAGGTTTAAGAATCATTTCGTCATCGTGTATTATCTGATGTATTGGTAATCTCTCATTGCGTCTTCGTGAGAAATCAGATCATTCCATTTCACTGAGGATAAATAGGCAAGATTAGGTTAAACTGACAGATGCCGGTCCTGGTATTGAAATAAGAGAATTTAAGTCAAGCAACCTCATTCTCACTTCATATTTTTTTAATAAAAATTATACTATTGCATATTGATGTACAAAAATAATATTGTAGATTAATTTAATTAATTGTGACAAAACTTAAATTATAAATTTTGGCGTCGGCTCGAGACTGGATGTGTCGCGCTTATATATATTTTTATAAGCGATTCATCTCGGGCCGTCGTTTTGGATTTTTATATTTTAAAATTACACAATTGTTTTTCGGAGACTGTGTATTTTATTGAACAAATCTAAGTAAAGAAAAAAAAAACGCCATTACAAGTATTTTAAAAAGTTAAAAATAGAAAATGTGTTGGAGAGGAGGGGGGGAAAATAGTCTTAGATTAATTAAGTTTTGCTGAGATCTGGGTTCGCATTTCTCCTCGCACATTTTTTTGCGCTGCTTGGTGGCGAACACTGTTTTTTGTGTGAGCCAAGTAGTTTTACATTCTTTTTGTCTTAGAAATTATATATTTAGTAAAATAGTGAATAAGTTTTTAATCTGAAATTGTCAGATAAAATGAAAATTGGTGTACACGTCTTGGAATTATTAAAATTTGTGTAAATAAAACTACCTTTTTTACTTGATATTCACCCATGACTTTTTTGAATGGATATATAATATGGATTGAGTGTTGCTTCTTTAATTGGTTAGCCCCCTCATTGTATATCTTGATTGTACACTTGACTAATCAAATCTCTCAAGTCCTCGACTTTATACATACATTTGTTCTCGTAATTTATACATACATTTATAATAATTTCCCCCCCCATTTTATATTATGATCAGGTGCTAACCATTTAATGTACTTACATGAATTCTCGTCCAAAATATTATTTTTTTTTTTACAAGTGTAATATCGATAATTATCTGGAAGCTAAAAACCAGTCTTGGAATGATTTTTTTTCTCATAGATGACTGGCCTTGGGTTACCTGCAAAACCAAAATTTACGATTCCTAACAACTACACTATATTTCTCACGTATCTAACAAATGTTTGTAGGAAATGGTTTTGTACCAGTTTTTAGTAGTACTCTGAGGTTGCCTGCTCGCCGATACTACTGTGAGTTAGATACAGAAGTGTCGCAGCAGCTGGATCTTCAGATCCGTCTTTAGCTAAGATAACACAAGTGTGATTCAATCGACTTGTTTAGTTTCAGATAGATAGCAAGTGTGAATTGATACCATCTGAAGCTATTCGGATACAATTTACACTCTAGTACATTCTTATGTATTATATATCACTGTAACAAAAAATACTAGCATATTGATATGTCTCCTTATACTATTTAACTAGGGTTAATAATTATTGCACAGTCGAATGCAATGAGTGCTTGACTTGATGTGTACCCAAAAATTGTAAAATTTTGCTGAATTTGTAACCGAATGAACAATTCACCAAAAGTACTACTTTCACTGTCCTAAAATTTTAACTAATGGTGAGCTTTCATATTGTTTTTGTCCATTTTCATGCTAATTTTAATGATAAAACTTTATACAAAGCTTGAATTGCAAGCATATATTAGCAAAAAAGGTAAAGAAAGATTGCTAATGGCATTGTAATTTTTTGGAATACCTTTTTAGTTACTGACCTGAATTTGTCAATTGAAATTTGTCTCATTGTCCATGGTTCTTAATTGGGAGCCATTATAAATTTGTAAGGCTGTCGATAGTTGATAGTTAAGTTGGTTTTAAAGTACCTATGTATTAGTAATAAAGGTAAGGATTTAAAAATTAGAAAACTTTTAAAAATTAGAATTGGTCAGTTGAAATCTGTCCATTTTTCGTGGTACATGATTAGGTGTCATTGCTATTATAAATTTTTAAGCCTAATGATGGTTAACTTGGTTTTGAAGTGAATGTGTATTAGTCAAAAGAGGTAAGGAATTATAATCGCATCGTACAATTTGGAATATCTTATATATTTACTGAAAGTTTATTACAATAAATAATTACAAAATAAATAAATGCTATTTTTTTGAGATAGAGCTAAAGTTAGTGTATTTGACTTGATAAAGGATTTGGTTCCAAAGAACATTGAGCTCGTTCGGGATGATCACACACAGACAATGCGGCATTGAAGTGTAGATTAGCTGGACATTCCTGCCTTTGTGGAACTCCATGCGAGCAGATGTAAAAGTGTTGACAGCTGTTAGGATCCGCTTGAATTTCTGCATAACCGACGTCTACTGCAGTTGCACATACGACAGATCTGGGTGTGATTACTATTTCCTTTCTGGATACTGCTGGCGTTGAGGCGACTTCGCATCTAGCGTTATGTGGAATGTCGCAAAGTTTGAACATGGTACTGAAGTGCATACCAGCTGGGCAAGACATGTGGATGAGTCGTCCCCAGTCGCAAACGTAGTACTTGTTGCAATCTTGTGGGTCTGCTCTCAGATCGGCCCACACTCCATTGTGCTCGTTGCACGGTTCCATTTCTTTCTGCATTCTGGATTCGATTTGGTTCTGTACTTTGCATCCTGCGACTGACGGGTGATCGCACACTCTCTTGATGGGATTGAAGTGGAGGCCAGCTGGGCAGTCTCTGCAGATCGGAGCCAAAGTTTCAGTGACGCAATAATAGAAGAGTTGGCAGTCGTCTGGGTGAGCCAATAGTTTGTCATCGGGCAGGGTTTGTGCGCACGAAACTGATGTAACACTGTTTTGCATACACCTTTGTGAGATGTTGTTCTCGTGAGGGGTGATGATTTGTCTAATGTTTGATTCCAAAATTGATTTGATGGTACTCTGTACTTGGCATCCTGCGACTGACGGGTGATCGCACACTTTCTTGTCGGAATTGAATTCGAGATTTGCAGGACACTCGTGTCTGTAAGGAACTCCATGCGAGCAGATGTAAAAGTGTTGACAGCTGTTGGGATCCGCTTGAATTTCCGCATAACCAACATCTTCTTCAGTTGCACATACGACAGATCTGGGTGTGATTACTATTTCCTTTCTGGATACTGCTGGCGTTGAGGCGACTTCGCATCTAGCGTTATGTGGAATGTCGCAAAGCTTGAACATGGTACTGAAGTGCATACCAGCTGGGCAAGACATGTGGATGAGTCGTCCCCAGTCGCAAACGTAGTACTTGTTGCAATCTTGTGGGTCTGCTCTTAGATCGGCCCACACTCCATTGTGCTCATTGCACGGTTCCATCTCCTTCTCCAAACTATTGATTATGTCCTCGAGGCTATCTTCCTCGCTGGACTCGGAGCTTTCCTCACTGGAGTCATTGCATTCTTCACAACTGCTTAGTCTGGATGGCACACAAGCTTGCAAGTCACCATCGAATTTGTAATCGTTTTGGCAGGATCTGGATTTAAATAATTTACAATTAATCAGTGCTATTTGTCTGGGTCTAAAGAAATTTTGGTTAATTTGGATTCAGTTATAATTAATACCTAATGAGAGATATTCCGTTGACGCAGGCGATGTACTTTTGGCAGTCAGCAACCATCGGTAGAAGGACGATACTCTTCTGTTCCACAGAACATTGTTTTTGCATGCAATCGTCAGCTGCAGATATGCTGAGACCGATGCAGAAAACAAACGCCAATTTCAGATTGGATGCCATCTTGTATGACACTATTGAATAGTTATTTGGCGTATTGCGATTGATACATTTCCTAGGCGAACGCTACCTTTTATACTTTTTTTAAGAATATGTTTCGTATCAGTGATAAGATTACACGCCTAGTTGTTAATTCCGATCTGACGGCGCTTCCACTGAAATACTTATCACAATTTATTGTTTACAGATCTTTCGAGCGATTCGTTGAAATTCCTCAAATTAAATTGGGAGTGGTCAATTAACGATGTGATCTGTATGATCAGTGGGAATATTGAATGATCGATAAATGCGATGTACATTTACGATAAACAATGGCAAAAATGTATAGAGGCGCTATTATGGAAATTATAACCTACAATAAATGGTTTATTCATACATTTTGATCATTGAACATTGATCATAATCAGATTTGAGAAAATTGGGTCATTCATTGCGTATTTAGAATTTTAAATGTATTGTTTGGGACTGAATAAGTTTTCGGTGATGAAGAAAATGCGTAACACTTTAATTAATAATTAAAAAATAATAAGTAATTTTGGAGTATTAATGAAATATTTAAGATACTGAAATAAAAAAAAAAAATGGTAAGTAGTTTTGGCATATCTATATGTACATACATATATTAAATACTAGCTTTATTACCCGGCTTTGCCCGGGGTGTAATTAATATAATGTAATATAGTGTTTGTTTAGTAAATTATTTCGGGAGCCCAAAATTCCATTCCGGCCCTCAAACCACCCCCAGACGTCCCACAAGCCCCGGCGGCCCCTTTTATGGGCTCCCTAAAACCTATGCCGGCCCCTTACCACCCCCAAACCCTCCTTCTTACCCCGGCGGCCTTTTTTTTTGACTCCCAAAAAGCCATTCCGGCCCTCAAACCACCCCCCAGACGTCCCTCAAGCCCCGGCGGCCCCTTTTTGGACTCCCTCAAGCCATGCCGGCCTCCTACCACCCCCCAGACCCCCCTCAAGCCCCAGCGGTCCCTTTTTTGGACTCCCGAAAAGCAATGCCGGCCCCTTACCACCCCCCAGACCCCCCTCCTATCCCGGCGACCCTTTTTTGGACTCCCGAAAAGCAATGCCGGCCTCTTACCAACCCCCAAATCCTCCTTTTTACCCCGGCGGTCCCTTTTTTGGACTCCCGAAAAGCAATGCCGGCCCCTTACCACCCCCCCCCCCCAGACCCCCCTCCTGCCCCGGCGGCCCCTTTTTGGGCTCCCGAAACACTATCTGCTTAAATCTACTTAAATCTGCCGAAAACATCTACTATTTACTATTAATCGCACCCGAGCAACGCCTGGTAATTGACGAATGACCCATACGTATGTACTTACAAACTTAAGCGTTTTATATATTAGATTATTTTTCGACGGAATGAAAAATTCAAAAAAACATTAAAAAATTTTACCGAGAAACTTTATCTTAAAGTTAATGTGAACGCATTAATTAGATCTTAAGTAAAAGTGTCTCATTAAACGCTAGATAATTATACTATCAATAAGATTAGATTTTATTAAAGAGGCAATCGTATAAACGAGAAGATCAAAGTACGATTCTTAATAAATGAACTTTGCCGATCAATAAATTGATTGATAGAAAAAATAAAATTCACTTTGTCCTTCTATGTAGTAAATACGATATTATAGATAACACGACAGGAAACTGAGAGTTTTTTATTTTTATTTAACACTAATGACAAATTAAACGATTTGACCTTATAAAAAACAATACAAGCAACAATATTGATATCGAAGATAACACTAAATCGGATACGTTGTTAATGACTGATATACTCGTAGTTTCCGAGAAATGTTTACTACATAAAAGATCGTTAATTAATAACATTTCCGGCCATTATTATGTTTTGCATGACAACAGCATGGCGTGATAAGTAAGAATCTTAGACATACTCTCATATGAGGATATCAGTTTATATTACTACGTCGAGTATATTCTCGGATATTTATAATTGGAATTATGTACATATATGTATATAGGTACACAATTAATAACATTTTAAGCCTCATAATATATTTATGGCCTAATAAAACACTTATGGCTTTGCGATGTAAATTTGTGGATTAAGTTTGCAATTTCAACAAATCCCCATCGATTGAATGACGCATTTCGTGCCGCAAAACGTGCTCTCAAAAGTGCATAGATTAAACATTTCTCGATAAGTTGAGTGTGCCAAGTTTATGAACGTTAGCAATGACATTGATAAGATAGCGAAACCCGAAAGCAATAAACGGGATTTAACTATAAAAACTATAAATCTACGACAAAGTTGAATTCCATTGCAATTAATTTTGTTTATTTAGGCATTGCATCCAATGGTAACTCGTCTCTTATCATATTTTTATAATTTATCTTATCGTGTACTGAAAATATTGTTTTTTTTATTTTTTGCGCGGTAGTAAAATAATTTCTGTGAAAAGTGATTCATATTTAGATTCTAGAATGTATTGTGTACCTATATATGTGATTCTCAAAATGATCACTTGCTGCTAAAAGTGGAAGTTTCATATACATATGTAGCGGTAAACTCTTTGAATTCGTACATATGTCGAGCATAGCTCGACATTTACTTTGAATTAATTTTTTAGATGAAAACTGACTGAAACCACTAATTTTTCTTTTGCCAATCCAATAAGCATATCTTGGAAAACAGCTGGTCCAGTTTTGGAATTTTCGTTTCACGCCAGTGATTCTCAAACATTAGCTTTTCAAAAGCGTACTTTCTTTTTAAGTAAAAATGGTTACTTGACACTCTTGACAGAGATTAAAAAAATTAATTTTTGTATTATATGTATGTAGATTCTCAAACATTCTCTTTATTTTATAAAGCCTCTAAAATATCCCTGATGCAATTTTTCATCTCCAAATTTCATCAAAAGTGAAAATTTATTATTTGAAAAAAAGTTTTGGAACCACTGGAAAATTTTTTTTTAAGAATGGCTGGTTATTTTGGCAAAAGTATGGGGAAGATTTTTCATCATCAATGATAGTATGTAAAATAAATAATGATTGAGAAAATAATTTTTTTATCGAACATTTTAAAATTTTATGAAGAAAGGTAATCATTATTTTCAAATCAAGTTTAACCCATGTTAAAATTTTTTCTCGTAAAGTTGCTTACCCTGGTCGAGCGGTCCAAATCCTCAAATAATTTATTCAAGAAACAAATTAAAAAAAAAATCAAAATCTCCGAAATTATGGTATTTTCAAGTTGGTTAAGATGAAATGGATATGTTTCTGTAGAAAAATTTGATAAGCACTGGTTTGAAAGATTCATCTAATGGTTTTTCATGTTATACAATGCCGAGGATATGTGTTTCACCGAATTATAGTTATTTTTTGTCCCAAGAGGTTAAAAATATTTTATTTTTGTAATTGACTTTCATCGTTTGGAAATTGAAAAATGTCAAAATTAATTCCGAGTTCAAAGAGTTACATTTCTTGTCGTTTATTTGATTTATAAGACAATGCAAACAAATAATTTATATATTTCAGTTACTAATTAACAAAAAAACAAAGGAAATATCATACCAACATCCCACAAGAAAAACTTAAAAATAACTTAAATACTAGGGGTAATAATATATTTTTGTGTTGAAGATAAGTATTATATTTCGTTATTCGAATCTCGTTTTTATGAAACCATCTCGCCTTAAAGATCCACAAACAGTAGCAGAGGCTTCCGTCACTATTTTCACTGTGTGGCTTGAGTGTGACAAGGAAAAATCTTATCAGAGGTAAAATGACTATTTATTACTTCTTGATCGGCAATAGCTTGTAAAATAGTCTCTTCATCTATGAATTTTTTGTGAGGGACTTTGTTACATCTTCCCAATTTATAATATGCACGTTTAAACAGCTTGTGCAACGGCCCCTGTTTAAAACTCTTCCACTGTCTTTTATTCCAAATTCTTGAAGATTCATAACGAAACCATAAATGTAAACTTATGAGGTTTGAAATGCGTTTGTCTTTGATTGGCAAATTAAACCCAACCTATTCTGACGTTACCTAATTATAATTTAATTAATATTATTCAACTTAACTAACCTAACCTTACCTACTAACCATCAAAAATTTATTTACTTTTAAAATTTAGAATATAAATAATAATATCATAAACGCAAAGTGATGAAGCTAGAGATCCGCTCGAGTTTGAATGCTAAAATCAAAATATCAATGCAAATCAATCTAAATTGTATGATTTCACTAGATTATCGATATGAATGTCTACAATACAATTAAAAGGTGATCAACAGCACGTGATTAAATCAACAAAAAAATTCGTTATCTACGAACATTGGAATTAACTACGAGTATGTACCTCTACGTATGTACATATATTGCACAAATTGAAAGTAAGTGAAAGAAGTGGGATTTATACTCGTGTTTGTTTTACGAGGCTGATGAACGGGAATAGATTTGAAAGAGGAGTTTTATGGCAGATAGTATCAATCAAGAGCATGAAAGAATTGAAGAAAACCATTGCGCATGCTCTGCCCAGTTTGCTATGAGACGTTCGCCATTTTGGACTTACGTTTACGTCGTGGGCGATGATGAATTCGCTTGAGAAGGTCAGGGGTATTCAACCCCGAGTTCTGAAATAACATTAATTTAATTATAATCTAAAAATTACCAGTAGCGTTGTAAACAAACCCACGTAATCATCTTCAACTGACAGTTATGCTGGATTGAGGATACAAGCTGATTAGGCCCTAAGGGTTCAAAAGTTATTGCCTTCAGGTAAGTAAGAAGTGTCAAATGTAACTTGATAATACATATAGTCTCGAAAGTGATAGACTTGACAAGCTGAAACTTGGCATACTTACGTATAGGTCGCGCAGCCAGAGTTGAAGCGAACCACACACACACACACACACACACACACACAAAAATTGTGTGTTTGTGTTACGAGTGTAACAGAGACACCATTGTTTTGTGAAATACAGCGTGTTCCTTCAGTCTTCGATTTTTATATCGTTTGTTGGTTTAGTTAGAGTAGTTAGTTGAATTGAGAAGAATGGATGAATTGAGAAGAATGTGTGAAGTCAAGTGGATGCAGATTGCTCAAGACAGACAGGAATGGAAGAGGATTGGAGAGGCCTTCATCCAGCAGTGGATGGTGAACGGCTGAAAATGATGATGATGATGATGATACCGTATCCAGAGAAAAATACAAAACCCATTTTATATGACACTAGCTGATCCGGCATGCGTTGCAATGCCCGATCCCGTTCCCGTTCCCGTTCCTAGTACGTTTTCTGACGCGTGAGCAGGCCCGTTCCCGATCTCGTTCCCGTTCCCATTCCCGATCCCGGTCCCGATCCCGTTCCCGTTCCCGTTCCTAGTACGTTATCTGACGCGTGAGCAGGCCCGTTCCCGTTCCCGTTTTTTCCCGATTTTTTTTCACAGGAACCATCCCCGGCATGATCACAATAAGTCCTAAAAGGTTCATAGCGATCGGTTGAGTGGTTTAGGAGAGTTACTGTGGGGTATTATTAAGGGTAAAGTTAAAATTAAATATTAAAAAAAAAAATTGTATCAGTCTGTATACTAAAAATGCATATGTGTGTGTGTGTGGTTTGCTTCAACTCTGGCTGCGCGACCTATACCTATCTACGTATTTGGAAATCTGTCAAAGTAAAAATACAGTATTTTGTCAGAATGTCTAAAAATGTACCGCAGGTGTAAAATTTCTGTAAGTAAATCAAATTTTCATCGAAAAATGACAGCATGACAGTGATTATTATTCTTCAGATGGATTTAAACTTTAAACATTTGGTTCGCAAGTCGCAGTTTGGTCACGTCTGCTGTAGACAATTATACTCACGAAGTTTGGCAGTTCGATATTCGATACGGTCAAAAGTTTTAGTCAATCTCTCGACGGTTTCAAGCACTTCTATAGCTGCTGGCAAGATTGGGTATTATTAAAATCCAGACTAAAAGAGACATCCAATCAGAATTTCACGGTGATGAAATTGGCATCAGGTAACATTCTTTTTTCCCACTGTCCCCTGATACTTTTCTTTATGTTCCATTTATAAATAAGGCAACAGGAAGCCACTGGAGAGAATATGCTTACCAAGACACTTCACAATGACAAAAAGTAAAACGTTCGTCAAAACGTGAAGAGGTTACGCTCGAAATCAAGTGAATCCCATTTCACGCAATTTGGTTTCGCATTACAGAAATTCGAGGAAATTCTGGATTCGTACCGTAAAACGAGTTAGAAAATTGATACTTTTAGCTGTAAAGATTTGTACATTTGGCCAATATAAAATTTTCAACCCTTTCTTATTAGCATACATCATCATCATTTTCATCCGTTCATCATCCACTGCTGGATGAAGGCCTCCCCAATCCACTTCGATTCCTGTCTGTCTTGAGCAATCTGCATCCAGTTGACTCCACACATTCTTTTCAATTCATCAGCCCATCGTACACTCGGTCTACCTGGCTTTCTTTCACATCCTCTCGGATACCATTCCAGTATTTCTCGCGTCCATCTGCCATCCATTCTTCTGGCTATGTGTCCACTTCAACTTTTTCACACGTTCTGCTATATCTGCCACTTTGGTTATACTTCTTACCCACGCATTCCTCTTACGATCTCTTCTCGTTATACCAAGCATACGTCTTTCCATGCTCCTCTGCGTGCACTGGATCTTGCGTAACATTCTTGAATTTAGTATCCACATTTCACATCCATGCGTCATAACTGGTAGTACGCATTGGTCGTATGCCTTCTTTTTTAAGCATAGCGGAACGTTGGATTTAAAAACAATGTTCATTCTTCCAAAAGCACTCCATCCCAGTTTCATTCTTCGTTTTATTTCTTCTTCTTTACAACCAGTCATATTCATCAATTGTCCTAGGTATAAATAACTATCAACTTTCCTTTAATCCCAAGTCCTTTCCGTTAATCTTATTAGTACTAAGGCCCAAGTCCTTTCCGTTAATCTTATTAGTACTAGTGTAAGCCTGTTGAATATCAACGGATGTTTGTGTGATGAGTGTGTATTTAATAGTTTTTATAGTTGTTGCATATGTAGATGGCGCGTTATAATACAACACGTAATAATTTAGCAAAGTCACCAACCTATTAAGATATTATATACTCAAATTGAAGCAGGCCCGTTATTATCTAGTTTGGATCACAGTGTAAGCGCTCACTGCTCGAACTGGTGATATCGGGATAAAATCCCACTCGCGTCCAGACGGTTCGTGTCTTTTAATTATTTACCTCAGCGAGCGTTATCAGCAGACAGACACACATACGGAATAGGGCTATTATATATTGTACTAGTGTACGCCCGTTGAATATATATCAACGGAGCGCTTTCTCATCACTCAGCACTGTGAGTGTTTGTGTGGTTGAGTATAATTTTTGCATAGATGGCGCGTTATAATACAACAACTTAACAATTTAGAAAAGTCGCGAACCTATTGAGGATTAGTATTGTCAAATTGTAGCAGGCCCGTCATTACCTAGTTTGGATGAATGCGTAAGCGCACCCTCTTCCGAAACTCCCGCTCCCACTCGCGCTACGTTCTGTTTTTTTTTTTTATTATTTACCAAGGCGAGCATTATCAGCAGTCAGACACACAGACAGACACACGGAATAGGGCTATTATATATATTACTGGTGTAAGCCCGTTGAATATCAACGGAACGGTTTCTCATCACCCGTACTGTGAGTGTTTGTGTGAGTGAGTATATGTGTACGTGCAGTATGTATGCGAGCGATCCGCGCCTATCCAGCCAGGCAGACACTTGCACTACTATATATAATAATGCATACTTCAAACTTGACAAATGAATAAAGTACCGAGTACTAATAATATTAAATTTAATAGTTTTTATAGTTTTTGCATAGATAGTAATACAACAACTTAACAATTTAGCAAAGTCGCGAGCCTACTGAGGATTAGTATTGTCAAATTGTAGCAGGCCCGTCATTACCTAGTTTGGATCCGCGCCTATCCAGCCAGGCAGACACTTGCACTACTATATATAATAATGCATACTTCAAACTTGACAAATTAATAAAGTACCGAGTACTAATAATATTAAATTTAATAGTTTTTATAGTTTTTGCATAGATAGTAATACAACAACTTAACAATTTAGCAAAGTCGCGAGCCTACTGAGGATTAGTATTGTCAAATTGTAGCAGGCCCGTCATTACCTAGTTTGGATGAATGCGTAAGCGCACCCTTTTCCGAACTCCCACTCCCACTCGCGCTACATTCTGTTTTTTTTTTTTTTTTAATTATTTACCAAGGTGAGCGTTATCAGCAGACAGACACACAGACAGACACACGGAATAGGGCTATTATATATATTATATAGTTAGTGAATCTAATCACAGACTATTCTAAGTTTCAAGCAATGAACTCTACCTACACATTTGCAAAAGAGGCACTGTGTATACGACTTTTCCGAAAAGCCCGAAAAGCTTGGCAGCAAAAGGTCAAACGGCCACGCGCCCCGTGAACTTTTACTACGACGCAATTCAACCACACATACCCCCAACGTAGCTTATATTCGTGCGAACCGGTTGGCGAAACGGTTCGCGGCCGGTTCGCGCCATTGTTTTGGAAACAATTCGCCGATACGACACGAGACCGGAGAGAGAGAGCTTTCGGGCGGGAGAGTTTTCGACGCTTGCGCGTTAAGGGTTGTGCGCGCCAGCAAGCTTTCACGGATCGATCCAAAAAGCTCGGACCAGACACGACCCGACTGCTAGCGCTAGCTGTCCCTTCGCGAAGCTCAAAATCTTAACACACAACCCTGTTCGGAGACGTGCACGTGTCCAGCGAAATTGTCACCTCTCCATGACGCGCCGTCTGCTCGGTAGGAGATAGTGATCGTTGCACAAGATCCCCCTTCTGCCACCAAAATCATCCCCACCCCTAATTTACCACACGGAGGGACGGCGAGCGAAAGTGACCCTTAGTGCATAGCGTCGTAGAGGTGAGTGTGTGTGTGATTTTTTTTAAACGTGTTACATAATCGTTTATGCGATTAATTGTCATGGAAGCAGAGCGTTGCGCGCACGTCAGTTTATTTCTATATTTGGGTACTAAAAAAAGGGAAATGGGAAATTTGACGAATGTGATACTCGAGTTTGTGGTATTTTGACGCTTTTTTCTTGCAATGTACATACATATGTGAAATGCATTTTGACGTTGAGCTTTTGAATATTTAACCCCTCGTCGATGGCTATTTTTAGGTAAGGGCGCTTTTAGAACCGAGGGTCAGACATTCGTCGTTTAATATTTCATTGATGTTCAATTCTAAATAATGAGGGGGAAAACTCTGTTGATTTTAAAGTCAATACGTGTGACGTCACTCTATTTTATTTTGGATGAGACTTGTAATCAAATAGAAATGATGTTGTTCATTTTACTAAAAATTTTCTCAGAATCGATACATACATACGAATAAAACTGATCGAATAATCGAAAATTATTTTTTTTACAGATAAATGTATATAATGGTTTAAAAAGTCACACATTCCAAGTAATTAATTATACATGTTACAATGCTACATACAATATCGATATTAAATTTAGCTTATGTTTATCATACATAGGTTCAAAACCTTTCATCTTAGATAACCCTTACGAAAAAAAATGCATCCATAAAAAACAATAATACTTAATTCCCATAAATTTAATAATAACTTGAAATTACTACACTATAAACTTCATTTGAACTGCATAGTATTAGAATATTTTATATTCAAATAATAAGTAATTCGAGCTATTTTCAATGTAAAGGTAAAAGAGTTGTACCAAAATCAATAGTTCACGTGCTGGCTATTTATGTGAGTCATTATGATTCCAATAAAGAAGCGGGCGCCGCTTATTGTAATCGCACGCATAGCTACGAACTTTCACACGTATTATGTGATAGTGCATAATCATCTGTAGGTGCACGGCGTTGCCCGGTGCGATCAATCGATCGATTGTCACGGTTTTTGATCATTCAAAGCCATTTTGATGTGATTTAAACGTTTTATAATTAGATTATTGTTTTTGACTTGCAGATTGATCGATTTCAATATTTTTAGTGCAAGCGGTGATATTTATATAGCCTATGAATGTCTGGAAAACGGAGCCCACATGTGCGGCTTAGGCTTTAGAACAAGAAACAGTCCATCGCAGAAGACTTCTTTGAGGTGGGGCGACTGCTGTCTGAAGATCGTGTCTCAAACAAGGGACATATTGTAAAAATAAATTGATTAAAATTAACGGAAGATTGCAAGATTGGCTTACGGAAGATATGTCCTTTTGAAATTCGGTGCTCTACGGTGGGAAAAAAAAATTACATAAATATATTGATCAAGTTGTTATTGGTGTGAAAGTTTATTTTTGAAAATATAACGTTTTAAAAATATATAAATATAATATTATATAAAAACTGTTGAGACGCACTGCTGAATCAGCGTTTGTCGTCTCATATAATTTTCGTTGAACGAAATAACTATTGTTAAAAAAAATAGTTTATAATATTAATAATATCCACTGTTATATGTGATGCAATTGTAATTATAAAAATATTAATAAATGTGATAAACATCATAAACATATCAATTTTATGAGATTTTAACGTATATGTATAATATATGGTGTATTGAATAAAACAAACTCTAGATAATAATAATATAAATGTTGTGATCGATACATATCATTCGAAAAAAATCTATCTATTTAAAAAAAAAAAAAAAAAAAACTATATTTATTTACATTATAAATTTTATTGCTGTTGCAAATTGAAAATTATATTTGACGTTATTCTAAATCAAAAAATAAATAAATTAATACGATGATGTTTTAAGCATCGAAGATTAGAAGATCGAGAAGAGTATTTGTTGCTGTTGAACAGCTGATTCTTTCATTTTCAAGGTTAGTATTTTTATATAATAACTAAAATCTTGTGAGATTGCATAAAATGTATGGAAAAAATTAGTCAACCTCTTTTTTTTTCACACTATTGTCATTAAACGGCAGATGTGTAGAGTTATACAATTTGTCAAGCGTTATATATGTATGTACATATATTAACAGGGAAACTGTGAAATGCTTAGGCATTTTATATTATGGGTAAGCGTATATGAAATAAATGAATTTTTGTGCCCGAATGAATTTTATGTCCCAAATCTGATCAACTGATCTCTGTTTAGACAATTTATAAAATACCCAAAAAAAAAGTAAAAAATGAAGTACGCTTCATAAATTGAAATTCATATTAAAATAGTTTGAAAAACTAAAGCTTGAAAAATAAGTGTTTCAAATTGTTCTTCGGGATCAGTTCACTTATATACATACGTAGGTATGTATGCAAATACATACATACTTTACCCAAAACACTTAGGCATTGTATAAGTCACGAGCTTTCAACCTATGGGTCGCGATCCCCAAGTGGGGTCGCGAAGGGTATTCTGTGGGGTCGCCAACTAAAAAATAATGGAATTTTCATTTTTAATCGGTGTTTTGATATTTGAATAATATTTTTTGCTTTTTTTCAAATATGTACATCGGGGATTTTATTATTTATTTATTTTATATAATAATAGCTAATTAGCTAATTTAACTTACATCTATTACATATTTATAACAACTACATAAATCAAATACACATTATACACTATACTTAATACATAACTACTATCTCTCACAGAGGTGTCTCCTCACACTTTTCAAGAATGCATCTATTGTCTTAGAAGACTTGACGCACTACGGGAGGGCATTATACATTAATACACCCCTGTGAAAAACACCACCTTTGTTTTCCTTACTCTACCTACGACTAATTGATTCTTATTTCTAGTAGAATAACTATGAATATCACTATTTCTAATGATATAATTCTTAAAATAATTTGGCAATAACTTATGATCTAACTTATAAACAAAAGACAATGTGCTTAATTTTAAACAATTTCTAATACTCACCCATCCCAATTCATCTAACATACTCCTAATACTGTTTAGGCTACCAACATTCAAAATACCTCGCATAGCTCTATTTTGTAACCTTTGCATTTTATCTAAATCTTGGCCATTGAACATATTAAGTACAGTGGCACAATAAACCAGGTGTGGCAAGACAATATTGTATTATGTTATACTTAAAATATTTCTTAACCTACATAAAAATAAAAAGGTCGGGAACCTGTGGACTATAAGATGACCAGGAATTTTATACAACGCGGTACACTTTTTGCCTGAACCATACATTTGTACATACAGCTTAACAAATTAATTACATTATTTTATTCACGCTAAAACATTAAACTAGCCGTAAAGTTAACAGTTTATCGACACATTTCGGGAGTATGACATAGAAAGCCCATAGCAATATGTCTTCGTTAATTAGTAATTACACCCGTAGCCTTAATTTAAGGATGGTCCTTATCCGTTTATCCTTCAACCGCAATTCCCTTGACTAATAGCCGCTTTTCCGATCGATAAACTTTGGGTCGGGAAAAATTCTACGAATTTTCAAATGTTCACAAAAATAAATAATTGGAAAAAAGCCTATACGTATGTACATATCTAAAAATACGCTCACTTGAAATATTTACAAAATTCAAGACATGCACTGTTTTATATTTAATTTTAATTGACACGATCACGCAAGGCGCCTGACTATACTGCCGTCCTAAGCCCACTTAACGTAACTGACAAAAATTACGAAAATGAGTTAGATGTGTTTTAGTATGGGAGTGTATTCTTGCGATTTTTCATATCAAAATTAATGTATCTTCATCCAAAAGTGACTTTTTTTAAGCTATTAAATCTAACGTATCTGCATGCGCAGAGAAATAGTATCACCAATACTTGGCGCAAAATAACGTATCCAATATTTATGTACTTCGGTCACTACCTTATCACGAAAGATTGAAAAGACTGAATCTCTCCACATTGGAGACGAGAAGATTAAGAGGTGATTTAATATTGAAGTATTCAAAATAATAAATAATCATTATTCATGTGAAATGACCAACCTCATTATGTTCAATGAGAACCCTCATCTAAGAGGTCATACTCTTCGTCTCCGAAAAGAAAAATCAAATAAGATTGTTAGAGATTCATTCTTTTCAAATAGAGTGGTTGAAGTTTGGAATAGTCATATGTATATACATTAATAATGAATAATAAAGTGACGTAACTACTAAAGTGTTCATGTTTTTTTTTAATTTTTCCTTAGAATTATCAAAACACAATAGAAAATAATCTCATGCACTAAAAAAAAAAGTTTAAATAAATCAGTAATATATGAAGAAAAACACAAATTTAGAATAAAACTTTCAAGTTCATTTATCTCGATATTGTTGTTTTGTCAGTTATGTTAAGTGGGCTTAGGACGGCAGTATACATACACGTTTCCTAGTATAACATAATTATTATATTGCGGCATATGCATTTTCCGCGTATTTTAAAATTATTTTTTATTGATACTAACTAGGTCACAGTAAAATCGAATCAAGATGTACAACGTCGGCGGAATTATCTCCATCATCATCTTCTATGTTATGATCCTGGCTGTCGGAATATGGGCAGCTAAGAAGAAACAAGCCGGAAATGACTCTGAAGAGGAAGTTATGTTGGCCGGAAGGAGTATTGGTCTTTTCGTCGGAATATTCACAATGACGGGTGAGATTTTAATATTTTTTAAATTATCATAATTGAACGTACTATACTACATATATATGAATGTATGGATGTATCTTTAAATGCTCTACATATAACTAAAATTAATATATGTATGTATGTATGTACATACATACATAAAAGTATCAAACTTAAAAGAAATAAAATTTACAACTCATCATTATAATATTATATATACATATAATAGCCGAAATCCGTCTGTCCCTCTCTGTCTGTCTGCTGATAACGCTCGCCGAAGAAAAATAATTAAAAAACCAGAATGAGTGGGGAATGAACCCGGGACGCCAGGTCGGGAGTAATTGCGCTAACGCATACGCCACGGCCAGTTGCTGATTTGGTCCTTTTTTTTTTTTAAAACATTACCTATACAAGGGATCGTGACTCTGCTAATAATGCATAGATGACGCTATAAAAACTATTATTTTTTTTTGTTTTTTGATTTTTACAAAATCACTTACAAAATTATAATTATTATATATGTATGTATATAATAATTAATAATTATAATATAAATAGTAAAGTTAAAAAAAAATCGATACTATCGATACTACGGGATTGCTATAATACATACATAGATGGCGCAATAAAAACTATTATTTTTTTTGTCACTTACAACCGTGCGATCAATTAGTGGGGATCTCTATTAAAAAATTCAGCGGGCGTTGATATTCAACGGGCTTACACTAGTACATATATAATAGCCGAAGTCTGTCTGCTGATAACGCTCGCTGAGGTAAATGATTAAAAGGGATTTGAACCCGAGATCACCAGGTTGGAATGAGGCTATCCAGCCAGACAGCCGGTCAGGCAGACCTTTTTGCGCTACTACATATATATAGTAATGCATACTTCAAACTTGACAGATGAATAAAGTACCGAGCTTAGTATTTATAAAAAAATAATATTAAATTTAATAGTTTTATATAGTTTATGCATAGTTTATACATATGTATCTATTAAACCACATACATATTCCTCAATTACTTAATCTATTTATACTAGTGTAAGCCCGTTGAATATAAACGGATGTTTGTGTGGGTGTATGTATGTGTATAGGTAGGTATTATATAACCGAAACAGTTATACGTAATTCAGTCTAGATGTTCAAAAAGTTCATTCAAGTTTTAATTAGTTCTATGTACGTAAATCAGACTAAAGAAACTTCACTTAATTAATATTGAGGCAAAACCTAAATTACGCCCGCATCGTAAGTTACGCTTCCTTTAAGGGCGCAATCAATCTGCTCGTCCATTGAATGAATAAAAAATCATTTGACCCACACATATGTACATACATACATACATATGTATGTAGCAAGAATTGAACGCAAATGGGAGCCCTTGATTACTTCATACATAATACCTACGAGTTTTCTATTTCGAGCCTCGCTTCCACACTAAGGTCGGGAAAATCGATTTTCCCAACCCTTTTCATACGACGAGTCGATTTTCCATGAATATATTTACGTTGGTGTGGATATTATCTTGTCCTGGATAGAAAACTACTATGTCAGGCCGTTAGTTATGTATTTTTTTTTTGTGAATTTTTAACGTGTACTTTTGTACGTATCGTGTCAAGTGGTGCATATGTATGTACATATGAGTCGCCTAGTTCCAAATCCCGATAAGTCCACAGTATATAAAAAACGAGGATAAAATATTTTCTGGTTCTAAGAATGTTTTCAAACGATGCCTTATACTTGAATTATTCTAAATACCGCCAAGTGCGCCGTAAAAAAATATTGAAAATCAGTGTTTGTTCCAAAAACTGACAATTGCACTATGATAAAAGATGATAAAAGACATATTTAGAAACAAACAACGATAAGTTCATGTTTCTAATCTCAATATTTTGTTTAATATCAACAAAATTAAGTTTAAATGAGTTTAAACGCCATCAAGCAAATAAGTCTGTAGCAGAAAAACCGCGTTTGCGAACAAGTGAGTTTTATGGACTTATCGGGATTTGGAACTAGGCGACTCATATGTACATATGTATGTATGTATATTATGTTCAATGACTTCGATCGATTCACTACACGTGTATTTGTGTGGTTTGCTTTGAAATGTGGTCATTACGAGTCCTCAGGGACACGAGTGGACTAATTCTATTGCGAAATAATTCGGTAATACACCTCTTTTGGAAATTATGTACATAAATACGATTAAATATATGTACAATACTATAACGCACGTTTGGTTGCATTGAACTTCTATAATATTTTATTTATAAATGAGGGTTTTACGAAGTCAGTTTTACAATAATTATAATATTTTTAGATGCAACACATTTATGTCTCGATTGATTCAAAGTTTGACATACATAGGTCTTTTTGGAATTGAGTAACGATTTAATAAAATCACTTCAAGAATACATCGTGATTTTATTTTGAAATCAATACAATTTTTTATCGCTATCTATGTATGTATGTACATATATTAAATAAAAATTAATTTTAATAATGTTTAATGAATTTTGTACGTGAAAGCGTAGTCACTGAAGATAATCATATTGTAGAGATAGTTGATAATTATTATATCTATGTACATATTTAGGACAATTGATGAATGTGACTCGTTGTCAAAAAGGAGAAATGAAACTAGGATGGAGTGCTTTTGGAAGAATGAACATAGTTTTTAAATCCAACATTCCGCTATGCTTAAATAAGAAGGCATACGACCAATGCGTACTGCCAGTTATGACGTATGGATGTGTAAGTTAAATGCTACGTAAGATCACAGAGAAGCATGTGAATATGTATGCTTGGCATAACAAGAAGAGATCGTAAGAGGAATACATGGGTGAGAAGTATGACCAAAGTGGTAGTTATAGCGGAACGTGTGAAAAAGTTGAAGTGGACACATAGCGAGAAGAATGGATGGCAGATGGACGCGAGAAATACTTGAATGGTATCTGAGAGGATGTGAAAGAAAGCAAGGTATACCGAGTGGAGGAAGAGGAAGAGGATTGGAGAGGCCTTCATCCAGTAGTGGATAGTGAACGGCTGAAAATGATGATGATCTATGTGAAAATTCAATTTCAAAGTTATTAAATATATTAAGGTTTCTTATTGGTTCATTAACCGCTTAATTAAGTAGACAGAATTGTGGAAAAGTTATTTCTGAAAGCAATTCCATTGTAGTTTGTAAGTAATTTAAATATTGTTAGAAAGTATTCAAACTTTGAAAGTTTATATGTAACAATGTATACAGAGAAATTTAGTTTTAGATTGAATTGTTTTCGGTAACTTTTTGACAATGCTATGTATTAGATTAGAGTGAATACAAATTACGGCATTAGCCATGCGTCATATAAAGCGATGTAATATTTTACTGTTTCTATTTACAAATTATTACGAAAAAGATTTAGATCTAAATTGATCAGTTAGTTTTTTAGGCATAAAATATTAGATATTTAATAGATCTGGATTTAATAATATCCAGATCTTGCCAATGACGATATTTTAGGTCGAAAACTGTCGATGAAACCTTTCGACATATGGAAAATTCTAACCACTGAGCTATCACCTGGTTCTTTGCTGGAAATAATCATGGTTTATTTTATTTTATTAGCAACTTGGGTCGGAGGAGGTTACATAAACGGCACAGCAGAGGCAATTTATACATCTGGATTGGTTTGGTGTCAAGCTCCCTTTGGATATGCCCTTTCTTTAGTCTTTGGTAAGTAACATAATCAATTTTTCATATACATATGTACATATGTACGTACTGCGCAAATCGGTTTTTAATTATCTTATCAATTTCATCATGATCCATCGATCATATCGATAAAATTTGAAGATCCGTTTGCACTTCTGTCCTAGTAAGATAATATAAATACATAATATTATCGATTTGATTGAATTTATTATTATTATTATTTTTTTAGAATGTTAAACATGTTTTTGAATGTTCAACATATCACGGTTACATCATTCGGAAAATTTTACATAAGATTGTGTATATTGTATAAAAATTTCACGTTAAGCCTTGTTCAGCTTAGCGCTGAAAATAAACGGAAAATTGCCCAGATTCATTTAATTTTTATTTGCCACATGTGTGTGTTTGGCTTGGTTCTAAAAGAGCCAATGTCAATTGATGTAGTTCTGAGAAATCAGAATTACAATTTTTTTTCAAGCTTACGACTTTTCGTAATGAAATTTTCAATTTTTAATTTAACCTTTAGCTTTCAATTTTTTTTTTTTTTATCAATATTGCGGATATTTTTTACGATAATATTAGAATTATACTGGATGGGTAAAAAAAAGTACCCGTTTCCAAAAAATTATATTTCCGAAACTCATAACGCTACAGTAATGAAAAATAAATTATTTTAAAGTTCATTTAATCTTCTTTCTAATGCCAAAGTGTTTTTTTAATAAAAGGATTATTATTAATGCCAAAATAAGCACTTGAAAAAAATACAGAAATACAGGCGTTTTATTTTATTAACAACGTCTACTGTTCTAAAATAAAATATTGTTTGAATTGTAAATATATGTATATTATTTTCATACTAATTTAATGTTTTCATTTTTCTTTTAATAAATAGTTTTAATTTTCACTCATAGATGTCTATAGTAAATAAAAAAGAAAATTCATTGAAATAAAATATTGCATCACAAATTAACTATTGATTTTATCGAAATTCAAAAATAAATAATCTTAAATTTTAAACAGGCGGTATATTCTTCGCAAATCCAATGCGAAAACAGGGTTACATCACCATGTTGGATCCGCTGCAAGATTTATTCGGCGAACGAATGGGAGGTTTGCTCTTTTTGCCAGCCCTATGCGGTGAAGTCTTCTGGGCAGCTGGAATTTTAGCCGCTCTCGGTAATTAATACACCCTTATTTATACGTACGTAGTTATTGTGAGTGTTTCTGCTGATTTTTGCGTTGAAATTCAGGCGCCACATTGACTGTCATCATCGATATGGACCACCGCACATCTGTCATCTTTTCGGCATGCGTTGCCGTATTCTACACCTTGTTTGGAGGTCTCTATTCCGTGGCTTACACGGATGTAATCCAGTTGTTCTGCATCTTTATTGGTCTCTGGATGTGCATTCCGTTCGCTTGGGCCAACGATCATGTGAAACCGCTGAGTTCCATGGAAGTGGATTGGATTGGTGCGGTCGCGCCTGAAGAGCACTGGTTCTACTTGGACTATGGATTGCTGCTCGTCTTCGGTGGGATACCTTGGCAGGTACGATAATTTAAATGTTTTATTGTTAGTCCCGTTCCGTTCGGTAGTTTTATCTTTTCAGCATAAAATATTATATTAATTTCACTTTTATGCCAATCGAATTAAAATGTGAGTGGTGGGCCAAAATATATCACCTTACTTTGTGTACTAATATTTTTTTAAATACATGCTAAAATAAATTGATAAAATTTAATTAAATTATACATTTTAAGCAATTAAATTTTATAAAAATATAATATTTCTTAATTGAATTATATAATACTAAATAAAATATTTGTTTTTTTCGATCGATCATTTCATTGAAATATGCAAGGTGGGCCAAAATACATCACCTTATTTGATATGTTGATATATTTTTTTAATATGAAATAAAACGCTAAAATTTTAATTGCACATTAAGATTAATATACTTACTTAAATTGTATAATTTTTACTATTGGGTATTGAAATTTTTGCAATTAAGAATTGCGCCGGCAGATCAAAATGTTTGATGTTTTTTTCCCATTTAATTTATATTCATAAAATCATTAAAAAGTAGGTATATTATGTTTAATAAATTATATTATAATATTGACCGTATTTTTATCAAAAGGTAATGTTAAAATAATGAACGTTAACATGTCGATTTGTAATTGAACGCTCCAGTGAATTATTCACAATAAAATTGATACGTTTACTTTATAATTTAATATGATTATATTGCTTTACAATATACATACATACATACATACATTGAAATGTTGAGATATTGATCTAAATATGTCAGTTTTGTATATAAAAAATTGATACAAATCAACGACAAGAAAATATTGCTATGAGTGAGTGGAAAAAAATTTGACACTTCATTCGTAATACGACCGAAAAGCCTTAATGTTTTTTTCGAGAAATAATAATGAAAACAACAGCAATTTCCTTAAAGCTTAAGGCGATTTGCGTAAAATTTGAAATTATTTTATTTTATCCTACGTATGTACCTACATATATATTACATAAGAAAAATCTGAAGGAAGACAGCTTCTATTCCAAAATCCAAACTTCAAATTGTATATTTTATATAACATGAAAGGGAAAAAGGGAACGGTTGCGTGTTATAAATCAAATATTTAAGGCCAAAACCTCGGATAACTTCTGGGAATAAGATTTACGTGACATTTTCGGGACTAAATAAAAACTCGCTTTACCCTTGCAAAATTCATACGAGTAACGAAGCAAAGAAACGGGCATTTATATTTATTAAAAATTTCCGGACACATTTTACATTAAATTTACGTAATTAAACTTGATTGTATAATTTGATAATAACTTGACGCTTGAAAGACGTTTTTACAAAATGGCCGACAATTTGCGGTTGTTTTGATACCGTTTCATCTTCGACGTTATTCATTATAATATTATTAGACGAAGTATTGATTATATACGCTTAAAATACAGGGTGGTGACGCATTCTATGTATATCCAGTCACAAAACTTTTTCCTATCTAAGGAGTTTAGGTAGTATTTAAACGAAAACCAAAAGAGGATTTGATGCAGTTTTAATTTTATTGATCATAATGAAGAGTTGAAAAACAGGGCACAAGTTTTATGCAACATGCCATGCAAATTTATCATTTGGTGAATATCATATACATACTAGTGTAAGCCCGTTGAATATCAACGTAACGGTTTGTCATCACCCGTACTGTGAGTGTTTGTGTGGGTGAGTATATGTGTATTTAATAGTTTTTGTATATATGGCGTTTTATAATACAACAACGTAACAATTTAGCAAAGTCGCGAGGCTATTGAGAATTAATATTGTCAAATTGTAGCAGGCTCGTCATTGCCTCCGTTTGGATCATAGCGTAAGCGCTCACCGTTCCGAACTGGTGATCTCGGGTTCAAAACCACTCGCGTTCGTGTCTTTTAATCATTTACCGAGGCAAGCGTTATCAGCAGACAGACAGACAGACGGAATAGGGCTAGAGTTTGGGATTCATAATGACAGTATCCAGACCCTTTAAGTCCTTTGATACTGTGTCTCTACTATACAGTGTATTTGTGAGAAATTTGTGAGAAGTCACCTTGCTAGTACTACATATGTATATGGAACTGGTTTTACTAAATTGGAAAAAATTAATAAGAAGTTCCATACGCACTTCATTTCCAGGTTTTATCTTTCATCTTTTTCTGCAAATTCCAGTAATTACGTCCCTCTGCAATCCAGGAGGATCTCTGCCTCGTATTTAAGCTTTTAAATAATTGCTCGGATAGCCTTTACCTACTGCATTGTCCCCCAAGATCAGCGGCCGCCAACCGGTGGTCCGCATTTTTCATAATCATTATCATATTCAGCCGTTCACCATCCACTGCTGGATAAAGGCCTTTCCAATGCTCTTCCATTCCAATCTGTCTTGAGAAATCTGCATCCAATTGACTCCACCCATTCTTCTCAATTCATAAGCCCATGTTCCACTCGGTCTACCTTGCTTTCTTTCACATCCTCTCGGATACCACTCCAGTATTTCTCGCGTTCATCTGCCATCCATTCTTCTCGCTATCTGCCACTTCAACTTTTTGCCACGTTCTGCTATATCTTCCACTTTGGTCATACTTCTTATCCATGTATTCCTCTTACGATATCTTCTTGTTACACCAAGCATACATCTTTCAATGCTTCTCTGTGTGCCCTGGATCTTACGTTGCATTCTTGAATTTAACATCCAAGTTTCACATCTATACGTCATAACTGGCATTTTCCATAATTTATTATAATCATTATAAGGTGATATCCAACTTTTTGCAAATAACTTAACTTGGTTATTTTTATGGAAAAAATCATGGTAGTGTTCCGCGGCATTCGAGTTTTGAGTTTAGCGGTCCGCTAGGTCCGAAAGGTTGGCGACCGCTGCCCTAGATCAGTCAGAAATTTTTCTACATTGTTTCGTTTGAATCTTTGTTCCACTAATTAATTATTCGCCACATATTGATCCCTTTCACTATTCTTTGCCCTCCTTCAGATTTTCTTTACTTAAGTTCCTTTGATGTTACGATCTATTGTTTGTTTGTAACTATTTTGGCTGTAGTGTATTATGTGAAATTAATATTATTTTATATTTTATATTGTACTCTTATGAGTAGGGTATTATTTTCAATTCCAAACAAATAATAAATTTACACGGTTTGTATGCATAAAACTTGTGATCTTCATTTGCACCTTATTTTCGAACACTCCATTATGATTGAAAAAAAAATTATCAACAGAATTAAAACTGCATTACATCCTCTTTCGAGTGTTGATTAAATACATTCCCAACCATCACCACCCTTTATCCAAGAGAGCTTTTTATAGCCAAATTAATAAATGTGTCGCTTCCACATGCTTCAAAAGCGTGTATTTTATTTTTATGATATAAATTCCCGTATTATTGTCTCAAATTGTCATTTTTTTTTCTATTTAGGTGTACTTCCAAAGAGTTTTGTCCAGTAAAACTGCAGGTCGTGCCCAGTTGTTGTCCTACGTGGCCGCTTTTGGTTGCATCTTGATGGCCATACCACCAGTTCTGATCGGAGCCATTGCTAAAGCTACTGGTAAGTTCTAAAAAACAATGATTAATATCACTAAAATGTATATTAGTGAAATTGCAAGAATGCAGTGTAGTGCTGTAATAATTCAAGTGCTATTAATTACAGCTTTTCTCGATTCGCTTCCGCTTTTGAATAATGCAGCGTACAATTATAATTACAGCTGGCAAGTTGAAGTTTTCGAAATGTTTATTAGTGGGCTGAAAGGATTCGTTAGTGTTAGTTTGAAGTATAGCTACTACACTTTGCAGTTGTCGACTTGAAAGCTCGCAAAAGCTCTCGTAGAGCTTAACGCGTCGTAAAATTTATTACAAAATGTTGCTTTGATGTTGTATTATTGCAGCAGGAAAAACTACTATTACGTCTGCTGCATAAATACATAATTAATGTTCCTCATGAAAGTAATTTACATTCATAAATTATTAATTAGACTTTATTATTATTTAAGTTCAATTTTGACAGTTTCAACGAGTTAAAAATTTATATACATACATAAATACACCGTTTCCACTATATTAATTGCGACATTGAATTGCAAATTTCGACTTTTTAAATATGAAATCATACTTTTAGATGAGCGATGAAATTTAGCCGATTCTGTATGCGTTGGGAAATATATATATATTTTTTGATGATAGTATCTGTTGCACTGTGTTGTTAAAAGATCAATGTCAAATATGCCACTTTATATATTAAATAATTGACTAGGTATATTATTATTAGTCACTCCCATACTTTTTTTTTTTTGACTGTACTCTAAAACGGTGACAGGTGTCATAAAAAATTGTAACTTAAAAATTAATGAAATTTCATTATTCATACATAAAAATAATATTTATACAAAAAAAAAAATATAAATTTTCAATTAGGTAATACTACACAGTAGATAATCATATTGTAGAGAGAGTTGATAGCTATTTATACCTATGTAGGACAATTGGTGAATATGACTGGTTGTAAAGAAGAAGAAATAAAACTAGGATGGAGTGCTTTTGGAAGAATGAACATAGTTTTTAAATCCAACATTCCGCTATGCTTAAAAAAGAATGCGTACCGCCAGTTATGACGTATGGATGTGAAACGTGGATGCTAAATTCAATAATGCTACGTAAGATCCAATGCACACAGAGAAGCATGGAAAGATGTATGCTAGGTATAACAAGAAGAGATAGTATTAACAAGAAAAGAGATCGTAAAAAATAAGAGGAATACATGGGTGAGAAAGATCCATGACCAAAGTGGTAGATATAGCCTAAGAAATACATGGATAAGAAGTATGAAAAGTTGAAGTGGACACATAGCGAGAAGAATGGACGCGAGATATACCGAAATGGTATCCGAGAGGATGTGAAAGAAAGCAACATTCCGCTTTGCTTAAAAAATAAGGCATACGACCAATGCGTACCGCCATTTATGACGTATGGATGTGAAACGTGGATGCTAAATTCAATAATGCTACGTAAGATCCAGTGCACACCGAGCAGCATGGAAAGATGTATGCTTAGGTACATGTACTTACATAGGTAGATGTATAACAAGAATTGATCGTAAGAGGAATACATGGGTGAGAAGTATGACCAAAGTGGTAGATATAGCGAAACGTGTGAAAAAGTTGAAGTGGACACATAGCGATAAGTACTGGAACGGTATCCCAGGGCTATGGGCTGATGAATTGAGAAGAATGTGTGGTGTCAAGTGGATGCAGATTGTTCAAGACAGACAGGAATGCACTGATAGCGTGTAGCGTCAACCTTTTTCTACGTTATTGTACTTTAAAATGTAGTGCAAAGGAAATTCAACCGACTTTTGCATTCTAGTCTGGAACGAAACCGACTACAAAGGTCCATATCCTTTGACTGAGGCTGAAACATCCATGATACTACCCATGGTTCTCCAATATTTGACACCGGATTTCGTTTCGTTCTTCGGCTTGGGAGCTGTTTCAGCTGCGGTCATGTCTTCAGCGGATTCCAGCGTGCTGAGCGCTTCCTCCATGTTTGCCAGGTTTGTATACTTTATTATACTGTACATTATCATTTCACGTTTTATCGATGTTGACTTTGTGCGCTGAAATAATCGAAGGCGTGTCTATAACGTAAACGTTTACCTTTCAGGAACGTGTACAAACTCATCTTTCGACAGAGAGCTTCCGAAATGGAGATAATTTGGGTGATGAGGGGTGGCATTTTGGTCGTTGGCATTCTGTCGACGATCATGGCATTGACAATACCTTCGATTTACGGTCTATGGTAATTATATTTCATTTTACTATACAACCAACAATGGTAATTGATTGATTAAATGAATTTTTCGTGCGAAATGTATCACAATCAAACGTTTTTTGCAAAGTGGGCCAAAACCATCACCCGACTTTGTTACCTTATAACTTTCCAATTATACAATATAAATACAAAATCAAAATTGCATAAAATACAATATACAATTAAATTTAATAATACATTAAATAAAAAGAAATTATACGAAGAATAAAACTAGGATGGAGTGTTTTTGGAAGAATGAACATAGTTTTTAAATCCAACATTCCGCTATGCTTAAAAAAGAAGGCATACTGCCAGTTATGACGTATGGATGTGTAACTTAAATGCAACGTAAGATCTAGTGCACACGGAGAAGCATGTGAATATGTATGCTTGGCATAACGAAAAGAGATCGTAAGAGGGATACATGGGTGAGAAGTATGACCAAAGTGGTAGTTATAGCAGTACGCGTGAAAAAGTTGAAGCGGACATAGCGAGAAGAATGAATGCGAGAAATACTGGAATGGTATCCGAGAGGATGTGAAAGAAAGCAAGGTAGACCGAGTGGACGATGGGCTGACGAATTGAGAAGAATGGTGTGGAGTCAAGCGGATGCAGACTGCTCACGACAGATAGGAATGGAAGAGGATTGGAGAGGCCTTCATCCAGCAGTGGATGGTGAACGGCTGAAAATGATGATGATGATGAATACATTAAAATTTAATACTTTAATCTAATAGCATTTTACGTTACTTCATAAAATATTGTTTTCTTAAATGTTAAGATTAAATTGTATGATTTTTTTTCTTAAAGATTCTTATCCAACGTAATTTTATATAGTTTAACAAAAAATGGCGTCTTTTTTTTTTGGTAAATTTAATTAATGAATTGTTTCATATGTAAATTTTATTGATATATTATGTATTTCACAAGCTTTTAATTAAATAATGAATATAAAAAAAAAAATCAAAAGCATTATAGTTAATTTAAATAAGGTGATGTATTTTGGCCCATCAATTATACATTGTATGTACATATATGTACTCAAATATGCAAAAAAAAAAAATTTAGTAACTATAAATTACGCGAACGTATTCCGCAATTTATTTAATATGTTTGTATCGTTAAGAATAAATCTGTATAAGCAGGTGTTCAAAACCTTCGGTTTTTGATTTATTTATCTATTTTTTTGTAAAGGTCCATGTGCTCGGATTTGGTGTACGTTATCCTGTTCCCTCAACTGTTGATGGTCGTGCACTTCAAACATCATTGTAACACTTATGGCTCGTTATCGGCTTATATTGTCGCATTGGTGGTGAGGTTATCTGGTGGAGAGGCAATTTTGGGACTACCACCTCTGATCGAATATCCTGGATGGGATCCGGAGAAACAAAGGCAACTGTTCCCCTTCAGGACGATGGCCATGATCATGTCGTTGGTCACGTTGGCGGGCGTATCTTGGGTGTCCAGGTGAGCTTAAAACACTTATATGTAGTTGTATATTTTGTTGTGCGATGAAAGTGGATTCCTTCTTCCCATCCAGAAGGCAATGGGAATCCACTGGAGAGTATATTTCTCTGGTTACTTCAATATAAGGTAAAATGTTTGTCAAATAGTGAAAGGGCAACGCTTGGAATCAAGTACGTCACCTTTAGAAGATAATGAAGTGCACGAAGAATTTTTTAAGTGTTCTGATGTGATTCTGACCATAAACGCGACTTCAAATCATCTACAGCTCAAATTTGTACGTTTAGACAAAAATAAAAAATATTCACATAAAGAACCAATCCTTATAAATGCATTAAAATAAAAAAAAACTAACCATACTAAGACGTAATAACTAGAGACCGGTCAGAATTGGCATGAACGTAGGCTGCACGAACAGAAACCGGTTTGCAGGGCCGTATTGGAAATTGTCTTCAAGGCTGAAATATAGGCGAGAAGTATGAAGGAGCGGGAACGGCTTGCAAAAGCTGATGTCATCGAAAAAATCCACTTTTCGAGTTTTACGACTTTCTTCGCGGTCCAAATTATAATCGTTTTCAGGATTCCATCACCATGCTTAGCAACGAACTATGTACGTCTTAACAAATAAGTTCAAAGGATTATAATTTGGACCGCGAATTTTCGATGACATCATGACATTTTGCAAGCCGTTCCCGCTCCTTCATACTTCTCGCCTATATTTCAGCCTTGACGACAATTTCCAATACGGCCCTGCAAACCGGTTTCTGTACCTGCAGCCTACGTTCATGCCAATTCTGACCGGTCTCTAGTAATAGCATTGGGAAAAAATCCGAAAGAAAAAAAAATTTTGACGTTTAAAATTTGCTAGACGATTATATATAAGTATTTTAAAACATTCAAATATGACAATTTATAGCAAAAACATCTGACTATTGTTTCCAATACTCATTTTGAACACAAAAGTACAAAATTTTGAGTTACAGACCGCAAAAGTCAAAAAAATGGTAAAATTGTCCATTTAAATATACAAATTTAATTATCATATTCGGATTCAGTGGGTCAAAATTAGTATAGATTAACTAGTCTCCGCTCCGGTTGTTTTTTTTTTTTTGTTGCACACTGTAATTAAATATGTAAAGTAACATAAAAAGGTTATTTAGGGCCAAACTGTTTGCACAACGCGGTTTGATGCTGAATGTATGTAGCTTTGTGAAACACGTGCTTTACACAGTGTGCGTATGAAAATATCAATATCAGTGTGCAAAAAATGTCAAAATCAATTAATCAAACAGGTTGACGTACTCACAAATGTTGTGCAAATTTTATTTTAACGTCAACTTATCGCGCGTTGCGCAAATTCGTTTGACGTGTTTCTTATTAATCATACTACAAAAGTGCTCTTACATAATCAAAAAGTTTGCACAAAGGTATGTTATTTGATTGCTTATGGTCGTCTAGTGTTTGCAATAGAATTGTTCACAAAAGACATGTACATACATACATATGTATGTAAGTTATAAAATGAATATTCATTCGGTGTGTCGTTTATGATGGTGTTGCTTTTATATTATTTAATATGAATGAATGTCGTATAATTAGCATGCATAATATAATAATAATTTGAAAAGCGTAGTAGTGCTCTCTAGCGGTTATACGAAAGGTGAATGAAAAGTTGGAAAATTAGATCTCATAATGAATTATGAAATATGAAAGGTCGCATAGTAATGTGAAAACGGACAAATGCTATTTACGTTTTCGTTTATTATTCATTTTTAAATTAGCGCAGGAATTCGCTGAAGAGCAATGATTTTAGAAAGCGCAAATTCTTATAATTATTTTAAGCGTTAACTTGAATGAAAAAATAAGTTTGTTTTGGAAATAATCGCTGTATTTTAAATGTATCTATAGGTAGACCTACATACATTTGTTAAAATACATGTTAAGTATTCCTTTTTGATCAAATTGAATTGAATTGAATTGAATCACATTTAAAATGTGATTATATGTGACATTAGATTTACAAAACAGAATTAAGCAACGAAAGTATGAAAGTAGGTTTAAAAATTAATTTTAATAAAACTAAAATTATGTTTAATGAATATTGCACGCAAAGCGTAGTCACATTAGATAATCATATTGTATAGATAGTTCATAGTTATTTATACCTAGGGCAATTGGTGAATATGACTGGATGTAAAGAAGAAGGAATGAAACTAGGATGGAGCGCTTTTGGAAGAATTAACATAGTTTTGAAATCCAACATTCTGCTATGCTTAAAAAATCCATACGTCGTACTGCCAGTTATGATGTATGGATGTGTAACTTAAATGCTACGTAAGATCCAGTGCACACAGAGCAGCATGGAAATATGTATGCTTGGCATAACAAGAAGATATCGTAAGAGGAATGCATGGGTGAGAAGTATGACTAAAGTGGTAGTTATAGCGGAACGTGTGAAAAAATTGAAAAAGCGAGAAGAATGGATGGCAGATGGACGCGAAAAATACTGGAATGATATCCGAGAGGATGTGAAAGACAGCAAGGTAGACCGAGTGGAAGATGGGCTGATGAATTGAGAAGAATGTGTGGAGTCGAATGGATGCAGATTGCTCAAGACAGACAGGAATGGAAGAGGAATGGCCTTCATCCAGCAGTGGATGGTGAAATTGAATTGATTGAAATTTTAATCTGAATAAATAATAAAATGTTGTGCGTTTCTGATCAACAGCGATGCGAGTAAGTCGAATTATATCGACAATTATTGCGCTAATTTTTCCCTACACAGTGTCTGAGCGGTTGAGTTTATTTATTTTGTATTATTTTTTTGGCCATTTCCCTTGAACTCGAATACACCGCGAATTGATTTGACCTCAAGACGAGTCAAGGTCAAGCAATTTGGCCAATTTATTTGACCGAGCCGATTGAAAATCGTTGTTAACGAAGCGGATCTAGTCTACCTCTGTTATTATTTCGCAATATCTGTTGAGTTTCTCGTGGCACAGCTTCGATTCGACCGTTTAAATCTGGTCGCAAGACTATTTATGTATTTTATAGATTGTTCAAATGGAAAATTCAATTCGTCGCAAAACAAATTCTGTGTAATTGAAGTTATGGCCTTTACTTGAACGTATTTAAATATGTACTGTGTTGACTACCAGGTTCAGTAGTAGACTCGTATATTTTCTCCGAGCGTAATAAAAGCTTTTCGCCATTTCAAAATTGCATTTATGTTGCATCGCGTCAGCTCGCTGCTCTCTAATGCAGTGTTTCTCAAACTGCAGTGTGGTAGAATTATTGATAAAATTTTAACGCTGAAGTGGGGACCAAAATAAACTTATTATTTAATTTAGTTTGTTTATAAATTTTAACCCGTTGAATATTTGGACAAATTTTAAATTCAACAATATGCCACAATGTATTTATTAAATTAACAAAAAAATATCATTTCAAAAAAAAATATCACTTAAATTATTTTTAAAATTGCGTTTACAAATTTTCGATTGCATTTTTCATCGTTTCAAGCCTACTTTGAGACGACAAATTAAAACTTTTTCTCAAATGTACATTTTTGATTATACAAGATGATATTTTTTACTGTTTCAAAAATGTTTTTAGGTAGTATTATAAAAAAAAAATAAATAAAAAATAAATGCAGTTAAATGTGCAATCAATTCCTAGTTCCTAGTTGAGTCAAAATTAATATTTTTTTTAAATCAAAATTGTTACACAAATGTCTAAATTAACAAAGCTTAAGGCTTAATTATAAAATATATGAAGTAAAAAATGGTAATCATAAAAAAAATGATACATAGCCCTAATTTGTACCTGTGGTTCATTATTAAGCGCAAAATTAGCAAAAGTATCATTGCAAGCCTTGAATCATTACAAGAAAATATTCAAAAAATATAATTTGACAAATCCTCGAGGAATTAGTAAATTGAAGTAAAGAATTGATGCCGTAATAAAAGCAAATGGGAGAGCAACTATAAATTAATTATTTTATATGTATGTTTGTTGTTATTCAATTAAAAAAAATGTTCAAAAGTTTTGCGTTTCTCACTCGAGTAATGCGCAATGAAGTTATTTGGTCCTTCACGCATATTTTGTCCTAGTTTTTTTTTACGACATTTTTTAAACATATTAATACACGAATTGGTTTATTATGATATTATCCACCATTTAAAATCATTTAGGCGTGTCTTTGAATCCAAACTAACGCGCTAAGTAATTTTTTCGCGCTTTTGATAGGTGATCCGTTTCATGTGACCGTTACTGTATGTATATGTGATAAATTTGGCCCACTTCACACTATGATAATATCGTCAGATCCTTTGTAAGTTTATTTTTTTAGTTTTATTAATGTACTTTAATATTTATGTAACAAAATTCGAGAATAACTGATCTAATACAACTTGTTATGCGCGATGCACCGTGCATTCAAATTCAAAGTCGCATTGAAGATTTCGCAATGATGACGCATTTTTTTGCGCGATTATGTCGATTTTGAAATAGTTTACGATCTCACGTAAATAATAACCGTTGATATCTGTTACAATATTTATTTTAATACGCCAAAGCATTCGTCAAGGTATATTATTTCGAATTCTTATGAAATTACTCGCATACAACTCGCTTGTCCAAATTTGATTAGATACTATTATAAGCCTTATCATGAAACTATTGGATAATGAGATGAAATTATCTTCAACGACATTTTTATGTCAACGTCAATTTAGTTCCATATTCAGGAAGGTCTGTTTTGAACAACATAGTGGAGAGTTGGTTCACTTTCGTGTCGGAATCATCCGTGTATTGTTAAGTTTCTTGTCACGTTTTTGATGTAAAATTACTTCGACACACATGTTTTGATGTAACGGTTACAATAATTGCAACTATTATGGCATTAAAATAATACATCTCAATATTAGAGAGGTGTCAGATTATGCACAGTAGACATTATGATAGTTTAATGGAATTTAACAATTCTTTTTCGTTGACGAAGTTTTATTGTTTCAAGTCGGAAAAATCTCGTGAAAATCTGCGATACAGGATTTAATTTCATTTTTGTACGAAACCGTAAAATACTTTCATTACGCGCGTAATTGTTTAAAATTAATTGGACAATTATCAAATTTCTCTGTGTAGTAATTTCGCGGAAAATTTTCACGTTTAATGAAGGTCTTTTTTGTTATGTCTCGGACGAGTATAAATAAATTTTAACAGGAGAAAAATAATTTAAAAAAGAATAATAATATTACATACTTCAAATGTTGGTATTTGGAATAATAATAATAATATTTTACAATAATAATTATGAACCTATTCTTTATTACGACGACATTATTCCATGTGTTTTTATATTCATTAATTTAATTGTTTCATTCTTTTCGAATATTATTTTTAATTTAAATAGCAGAAATTTTAACAGTGTTATTTACACATTTCTATTTCGGTTTACTTTTATTATAAATATATTATCTATTCATTAGATCTTTGATAGAATGTAAATGTTCTTGATAGTTTCATTGATAAAATGTCACTGAAAAAAAAAACATAGACCTTGAACCGCTTTCGTGCGCTTCTGACCGGAAACTGTTAACATTTCAACATGAGATTACTTTTTGAATAATGTATTAAACTCACAATGTATTTTTTATTTTGTATATACATACATATGTATGTACATATATAAATTGTATCGTTTACTCTAATTAAGCTTTTTTTTCCACACGAATGATTTATAATGCTGCGTACACACCGACGAACCGAACAGCGAATGACGAACGGCTGCTATTGTGTGGACGTTCATATGTACATATGTAAATTATTGGACGTTATTGTGTGGAGCGGTCCATACAATAATAATTCGCCTTCACCTAACGTCGTTCGCCGTTCGGTTCTTCAGTGTGTACGCAGCATTACAACAAATTCGAATGCAATATATAAAATCGTCAAATAATTATAGCTAACTCCAAGTAGTGATATCGGATTATGTCAATTTTAGTAAAAAATGCAAAATAGTTGTTGCATATATGTATGGTGCGTTATAATACAACACGTAACAATTTAGCAAAGTCGCGAGCCTATTAAGATATTATAATGTCAAATCGTAGCACGTTCGTCATCGCCCACGTTGGATGATAGTGTTGGCACGACTCATTCCAACTTGGTGATCACGGGTTCAAATCCCACTCGCGCGCGACGTTCTGGTTTTTTTTTTATCATTTACCAGCAGACAGACACACACACACAGAGACAGACGGAATAGGGCTATTATATAACTAGTGTAAGCCCGTTGAATATCAACGCCCGCTGAATTTTAAATTACGTAAAGCGCTTTTTTTAATAGAGATCCCCACGGTTGTAAGTGACAAAAGAAATAAAATAGTTTTTATAGCGCCATCTATGTATTATAGCAATACCGTAGTATCGATAGTATCGATTTTTTTGTTACTTTACTATTTATATTATAATTATTAATTATTATATACCTTGTAAAAATCAAAAAATAATAGTTTTTATAGCGTCATTTATGTATTATTAGCAGAGTCACGATCGCTTGTATAGGTAATGTTTAAAAAAAAAAGGACTAATTGACCAAGGGCGATAGCGGATAGCATTAGTGTGACTCCTCTCGAGCCCGGGGTCCTGGGTTCGACCCCCCACTCTTTCTGGCTTTTAAATTATTTTTCCTCAGCGAGCGTTATCAGCAGACAGACAGACAGACAGATTTCGGCTATTATATAAATACAATAATAAAAAATTAAATATGAATCTTGTTTTGAATCAAAAACGGTTAACAAGAAACCTTCATCATTGTATACTTAGGTACATATATTGAAGCTAAATCTGCCTAATTAACGTTACTATAACGACCGATGAACAATTCCGTAACAATTAACAATGTGTTAATAGCCGTGGCAACTAAATTGTGTGATACATAAGAGCGCAGTGAGAAGACGCCGTAACATAACCTTAATACACGTACATAATCTTTCATTCCGTATGCCTTTATTTATTTGCCTTTGAAATTATAATCGTTTCGTTTGACACATCCTGTATTTTGGTTCATATAGAATTCAAAGTACCTTGCAGCTAGTATTTTATACGTATTTATGTATGTATATTGCATTAACAGCGTAATAATCGTTTCGCTGCATGTGCATTCAATCGTGCGATTATACTAGGCACGGTACAAGGCAAGGGTCTGCAATGTGACGAAACATAACTGTGTATAGCAATATGTACACTATAGTGTTTTTAGAGACGTGAACCAATTAACCTGGACCTAGTGCAAAGCAGAAGGCAGACGTTGTCATGCTGATGCAACGTATAAATCATCTGTTGGGCAAACTCGTCTCGCGAAATTGCAAACTGCATGCTAAAGTTGCATGTTAGTTGCTCGTGCAAAAATCATTTATGACCAGATACAGATATTTGACAATACCTACTGTATTGGTAGGGTGTTATAATTTTGCGTGTATATTGTTATGTATTGGAGGTTGAGGAACAGAGAAAAATGAGAAAACAGCACTTGATGGTATGATGATTGATTGATTTCACAATGGTTCATTTGGTGCAGTGCTCGAAATGGAAATTTTCACGAATGGGAGCGCTCGATAATTTTCAAAAAATATCAAACGACCTATTTTTTTTAAACTATATGTATGTAGATACCTATACATATGTATACATATATTCATCGAAATGCAAAATCTTATCGAGATTAATACCGTTTAATATCTGTAAGTCAACTTCAACAGGTACATCTGAAAATGGTCTCCGATTTTTTACATTCTATACACTGTCGTTAAAATATGAGCATTCTGACTGTTTTGTACAAATTTATCGATTTCATTATCATTGGCCGATTTTATTATATTCAACGATTTTATATGGGCGTCAGAAATTTTATTGATTAGTGTAATGGTAGCGGTACAGCTGCTTTAGAAATTTTGTTAAATTAAGAAAGCCGACAATTCAAAGAAAGATATCGTAAATTATCGAGAGAGCCCCGTTGCAGTTCGACCACAGTGTGACAGACAGTGCCGACCATAAAGCAATAAAACTTTTTGCGCATAATTTTTGACCAAAATAAATAGAATCTAAAAACACTCGAATTCTAAATGTTATCTTCAAGTAACACACGTGCATCCAGCTTTTTCAAAATATAATAATATTTTGGCTACAGATAAGATGCCTTTGTCGGAATTCCAGTCAAAGGTTGTGATTTAGGAGTCATAAATGTAAAAAAAATTCACCATCTAAAATTTTTTCGGCAATAATTATTGAAAGAGCACGGAAATTTTGTTTTTTTACGAAAGGGAGCGCTAAATTTACAGATTTCACGAAAGGGTACGCTACGTTTTCAAATTTCACGAAAGGGAACGCCCGCTCCCTGCCGCTCCCGCTGAATTCGAGCACTGATTTGGTGGCACAATTACAGTAAAATATAAAGATTTGTGTGTTGGTATAATTCGGAAAAGTTGCAACTGTTATTATAGTTTAGAAGAGTATACGTCCGTGTGGGTTAATTGTTTGACTGAAGAGTGTACTGTGTGATTCTGTTGTGACTGGAGGAGTGAGTTTTCTCATATATAAACTTACGGGGATAGAGAGGCGAAGGGAGCTTTGAAGGAAATCGACTGATCCTGAAGTCGATTGCAATTGGTCGATAGGTCGCCTGATTTGTGCTGTCGAATCTGATTGGTCGCCGTCAACTTAGACTGAGGGGTACAGAGGCAAAGGGGGTATGCGTTGCAATGTATGACTCATTCTGGACTGTTCCAAATCTTTAGCCAAAATACGCAGAAAACAACAATGTATGAGTCAACCATTGCGCCATACTTACTGAATCTGATGCAATAGTTCGTGGAGACGTAACAATATATGCTTCTGGGTCAACTTGTGGAAAGTATATAAATAAATAATGCAATTTGCAGAGGTAACTTTTTGTTTACTCTCGATGAAAATGTTTGATTCAACCACGTTTCGATACGTGTGGGTTTGTCAAGTTAAGCTTATTAAAAAGTTTGCTCGGTAGATTTGTTCACGTTTGCGGTTGCAAGAGTACATATAAAAATATAAAATAGGATTCTATCGCTGAATTTTACTGGAATATCACGTAACATGACCTGTTAATATAACCTAATTATTAATATTACCTAATCTAATCCAATATAGGGTACACTAGCCAGTTAGCATAATTTTGATAGTAAAATAAGGCGGGACTTACATACATAGCACTGTTTGATTGATAATTTTTAGCACTTTAATTGGACAATATAATTCACAGGTAAATATAATAATAAAAAATAACAACCATCGGTCTTTTAGTAGAAAAGTGCAGAGATCGTAAACAATTTGGCTCTGTTCTTTTCTATGCCTCACCTCTAGTAATGTATGGTTAATGACTGATGTACTCTGACCTAACATACATAAAGTAACCTAACTTGATATTCGTAATTTATATAAACTATACAAATTTATTCATCATTTTCAGCCGTTCACCACCCACTGCTGGATGAAGGCCTCTCCAATCCTCTTCCATTCCTGTCTGGTCTTGAGCAATCTGCATGCACTTGGCTCCACATTCTTCCCAATTCATGAGCCCATCTTCCACTCGGTCTACCTTGCTTTCTTTCACATCCTCTCGGATACCATTCCAGTATTTCTCGCATCTATCTGCCATCCATTCTTCTCGCTATGTGTCCACTTCAACTTTTTCACACGTTCTGCTATATCTGCCACTTTGGTCATACTTCTCACCCATGTATTCCTCTTACGATTTCTTCTTGTTATACCGAGCATACATCTTTCCATGCTTCTCTGTGTGCACTGGATCTTTCGTAGCATTCTTGAATTTAGCGTCCAAGTTTTACATCAATACGTCATAACTGGCAGTACGCATTGGTCGTACGCCTTCTTTTTTAAGCATAGCGGAATGTTGGATTTAAAAACTATGTTCATTCTTCCAAAAGCACTTATTTAAAGCAAATTTTAGTTTCATTAAAATTAATTTTGAAGCCTACTGTTCTGTTAATCTATTTTGTAAATCTATTGAGTCACATGTATTATATAAATTATTACTATAAATAAAAGTCCACGAATCTGCGCCCGTCACGCTCGCATTTATATGGGGAAACTTCAACGAAAGGTGAAACACACAACCTAAATTTACACAGGTGTAAATTTTTTTTGCCATGTAAATTTACAGGGATGGCGCAAGCGCCAACCATGTCTACATAACCTCACTAAAGTATACAACACTCGTGACACGGTAACCACCCGGTGACACTGTCAACGGGTACTCGCTAGTTGTACAGAAACGATTAATAATAATCCACTACATATGTATGTACATACAAACGGTACCGAGTTCGAGCTTAGTATTAGATATGAGATATGTTACCGTTAGTGTTCTATCTCTACATACATACATATTTAACTGTTTATTGTCTGTATTTTTAAATCTCGATGAGGTACGTGATTGTAAAGTTTGCATCATAGTTTAAATGATGCGTAAACTGGGGGAGTATTCTCTCACGGAAAATTCGCATCTCTACTTCTACCTCATCTATTATTCATGGCGGGATCTTTTTCGACATTTGATCTAGGGAAATTTTATGCCGAAAACGATACCTTAGCCTTATTATCACGTGCCAGTTTATTCTGCTTGTATTTTCGCGTCGCCAAAGTTCAAATTGGTGTTTTTAATATTGCGCGTAATCGGATCCATCAAACTTCATACATATGTATGCCGCATTTGAGAAAATGGCCGTTTATTTTATTATTTATTTATTTTATATAATAATAGCTAAATAAATAGCTAATTTAACTACATCTATTACATATTTCAAAACACTAAATCAAATATACATACATTATACACTATACTTATACTTAACTACTATTTCTCACAGAGGTGTCTCCTCACACTTTTTTAGAATGCATCTATTGTCTTAGAAGACTTGATGCACTCCGGGAGGGCATTATACATTGAAACACCCCTGTGAAAAACACCACCTTTGTTTTCCTTACTCAACCTACGACTAATTGATTCTTATTTCTAGTAGAATAACTATGAATATCACTATTTCTAATGATATAGTTCTTAAAATAACTTGGCAATAACTTATGATCTAACTTATAAACAAAAGACAATGTGCTTAATTTTAAACAATTTCTAATACTCATCCATCCCAATTCATCTAACATACTTCTAATACTTTTAATAAAAAAAAGCATGATTTATTCGCTGAAAATGTGTGCAGAGATAGTATTAGTCGAAAAGGGCATAAATTCGTTTTTACGTAGACGTGCACGTTTTTCCCTCAAATGGAAAAGGTAATTGAGATATTCCTCAGAAGAGCACTTACAGAGATGGAATGTTTTTTTATTTATTTATTTTCATCGTATTTAATATAGGTATATCAACTAGTAAAGTTCTATAATAAATAACATAAATACGTATTTAGATTGATGAAATACATACATATGTTATCTGATATAAAAATCTATATTTAATTGAACTTCAGTAATTTAAAAATTAATGAAAGCTTTGATAAATATTCAACAGAATTTCTCTTATGCTTTTCCTTTCTTTATATATTTATTTTATGTTTGCTATTCCTTTCAGTGAGACGTATCGTGTATATTATTAATGGAAAAGTCGGAAAAATGTATAAAAAAAAATATATTTTTAATTTGATATTTTGATTGGATTTGCCCTTTTATGTACAATGCGAGCGCAATATTTTTTTTGTTATTATTGTGGAATATTACATTTTTTAGAACAACAAATTATTTACATATATTCATATTTTTTACTTTGTGAATATTTTATTAGATTGCATATTAACATTTATACTGAAAATACACACATACATACATACATATATACTGAAAATTCCCCAATTTTTTTTATTTATAGTAATTTTTATTGGCCAAATAAAAAAGGGGCTTCTCTTTTGATGTAAAATATACAAGTTTTGTTCTAAAAGGACCGATGTCAAAATATTTTATCAAGATAACTCAAACGATAGGTAATGACAAAAATGTTACTAACTCACTAACCTTTTGGATCAGCTCATCTTCTGCCCACTGGGTCATTTCATCGATTCTGCGTGCAATCGTATTATAAGCGAAATCGTTTCGACTTCTATACTTCTTTTCTTGCTCTCATCATCAAAAACATAATTCCAACCGTGTCTTTTATCGGTGGTAGCACTAGAGTCTTGCCAATTGTGTGCGGCTTACTAGCTTGCACGATTTGCAAACTAATCAGGTACGAGGCGTGGAGAGATTTTTCATTAATGCTGGTGTAATGCGAAAGCTTCGATTTCGACAACTTAAGCTGTTCCAGTTGTCTTCAAAATTCAAAATCAAAATTCTAGTGGCTTGTTTGTAAAATCCGGATGCTTCGTCACAAAATGCCAAACGCAATTTGCTCGGACGCATCCTATTCTCTGTTGTGCCGTAAAAAATCACATTTTGAACTTTGAATTTTTCGCGACCCACTAAAAATCGGCTCGCAACCCTCAGTTTGACAGAAACACTGATCTAGACTATTCTACATCTATGCTACATCTAGGCTTATCTAATAATTGCTATTTTTTTTGTCTATAGATGGTTGTTTACAACGGGTCGTTTGGCGCCCCAGTACGACTACTTCCACTGCGTGGTGAACATCCCCGAGGATATCCAGCGCGTTGGTGACACATCCGAGGATGGAGAGCAGATGTCGGTGATGACAACAGGTGCAATAGGACGTATGTATGGTGCTGCCACCACTCTAGTCGGCAAGGACGAAATGAACGGTAGGGTAAATCCTGCGCTGGAAGCGGACGATGACCTACCCCTGGAAGAGGTTAAGGAAATAGGTGCGGCAGCTAGGGGAGCTGGAGGTTCTGAAAAAGGTGGAGGCTCCGACGTAAGGAGTAGGATGGTTCCTGCACCCATGGAAAACATGAGGGGCATGCAACATGGCAACACTGCCTTCTAGATCACCACTAACTAATCAAAAAAAAAAAACACTGAAGAGTTTAAGTATATATCACTATATTATAGAGCGGTAGTAGGGCTTAAAGCGTAATGAACTGCTTTTGTATTCTGTATCTAGATATTTTTCATCATTTCCCGGGATATTATGTAGATGTGAGTTTCGGGAATTCCCAAAGTAGGAAAACCGAGTTTCGGAACTCTCCACGATACTAGATGTGAATTTCGGGAATTCCCGGGCGTTCGAGACTTTGCTTTTGCAGTATGTATTGGGTACATACTATTTCATTTTCACAATACGAGATTTTGTTTTTGCAATACATATGTATGGTCACATACATATATCTTTTCATTTCCACCGAGGATATGAGATCAGGGTTTCAGGAATTCCCACGAATACGAGACTTGAGTTTCGGGAATTCCTGGACTTGATACTTTGCATTTGTAAAGTGTTGGTAGGTCAGACGTTGACGCGAAATCAAATGCGTATTTAAAGAGTCCCACGTTATTTTACTACTTCTATTATAACTGAACTATAGTGAATTCACATTTAAAGGATGCACTATGTACATCTTGAAAGTCTCGAGCTTTTGATTAGCTTCCCGAATTGAGTTCCGATATTGATTCAAAGGCTCAAAAAATCCCGGGATTTCGTTGTCAAGACAGAATATGTAGCTAACTTATTGCCGTTCTATAATATATGTATGTAATATTTGTACTCTTCGACGGATACCTATGTACTAAAAAACGGCTCGAACATACATACGTCATCGGTATTTTTAGCGATACTCATCTAGTGCGTAAGATCAAAATTAGAAAATACTACTAATAATAAATTAATGTGTACATTGTTGACTTAGATTACGTTTTCAGTTTGCAAAGCACTCGTCAATTACATTTTGAGAATGAGTCAATTTATTTTAATATTTTCTTTAACAAAATACCTACATATATATTTGCTCAGGTATATAAAAAAAACAACACATTTCTTTAATTTACATAAATGTACGACGGATCAAAACTGGGCCAGATTAAGCTTTATCCGTCCTTTTGAGATTGTTATGTTATCTAAAAATTTGAGCTTAAAATTAGCTACAAGCAGATTTTTGCACTTCATCGCGTGACGTCATCGAGTTTTAGATTTTTTTTTCGTTTCAAGTGTAACTTTCTACTCGTTTGTCCTTCGAGATTCCATCGTTTCTGCTAACCGCGAATAAACAATTCTCGTCTCGTTCGTCTTAAGCGGTTACGGGTCAGGGCGGGTCAAGTTACGGGTCAAATTAGATAAAGCGAGCCCTGGAGATGTAACAAGAGTTGTAATGGAGCGTGATATGAATTTGTAAAGCCTGAAATAGCACTCACTATGATATATTCTACGATATTACATAATCAATAAAATCTTAAGAGCACTTACATAATTGAGTCGCCTAGTTACAAATCCCCGATAAGTCCACAATATATAAAAAAACGAGGATAAAATATTTTCTGGTTTTAAGAATGTTTTCAAACGATGCCTTATACTTGAATTATTCCAAATACCGCCAAGTGCGCTGTAAAAAAATATTGAAAATCTGTGTTAGTTCCAAAAACTGACAATTGCACTATGATAAAAGCCGATAAAAGCCATATTTAGAAACAAACAACGAAAAGTCCATGTTTCTAATCTCAATATTTTGTTTAATATCAACAAAATTAAGTTTAAATGAGTTTAAACGCCATCAAGCAAATAAGTCTTTAGCAGAAAAAACCGGTTTGCGAACAAGTGAGTGTTATGGACTTATCGGGATTTGGAACTATGCGACTCATATATATGTATGTAGTTACAATATATGTACATATACATAAACATGAAAATATAGCTCAAAAGTTACATATCCTTTTCGATTTTTAATAATTCAGCAAGATGTTATGCTTTTTCGTAAATGAGCAATGGTGACCATTTGTCTTCTGGGTGCTAACTAATGCTGCGTACACACCGTCAAACCGAACAGCGAACGTTGAATATCAACGGAGCGGTTTCTCCATCACCCGTGCTGAAAAATAATATAAAATTTAATAGTTTTTATAGTTGTTGCATAGATGGCGCGTCACAATACAACAACGCGATCTTACTGAGGATTTACATACATATGTATATGTATGTTCAAATATAGAGGATCTTGCATTATTGGATCATAGCGTAAGCGCTCACTGTTCCGATCCGTTGATCTCGGGTTCAAATCCCACTAGCGGCCAGCGTTATCAGCAGACAGACATACAGACACACATACGGAATAGGGCTATTATATATTCTACTAGTGTAAGCCCGTTGAATATCAACGGAGCGGTTTCTCATCACCCGTACTGGAAAATAATATTAAATTTAATAGTTTTTATAGTTGTTGCATCTATGCAACAATGCGCCATCCATGACGCGTCATAATACAACAACGTAACAATTTAGCACAGTCGCGAGCCTATTTTTCATATTAAATATACACGTTGAGGCCTGCCTATTATCATCTGGTTTGGCCATAGACATGCCATTCCAAACAAATTTGCCTGGAGAAAGCGTCAGAAGCAACGGGGGTGTGCGGGGGGTCTAAAGTGCGGGGAATTCTCACAAAAAAGAAGTCCCACAAAAAAAAGTCAAGCAAAATGCATGTCATTTTTCGGGCGCTAAGGCCAATCTATGTTATTCTACATCTATGGGTTTGGCTCACCGCGTAAGCGCTCTATTCCGAATCAGTGATCTCAGCGTTATCAGCAGACAGACACACACACAGACAGACAGATGGAATAGGGCTATTATATATTGTATGATGATACGATAAACGAAGTGCGGAATACAGTCAGAACAGTAGATTTTTTCTAGCGATTGTACATAGTATCGTTTCAATTGATCAATGAGCTTTTCAATTCAAATCGAATTCGATTTATAGGTACAAAAGGCTTTGTTAATTTTATCTAGTGCTACGTTCGCTCTTTATAAATCGTGCAAACGACCGATTTAGCACTTTTTTAGCACTGCGATTTATTTAAAAGAAAAATAAAAAAACACAAGACGACACTAGAGCTCGATGATAAAATCTCGTAACAGTCAGGGAATAATTTGTTCGACCCACGCCCCGACAGTAAAAAGGATCAAGGAGGTTTTCAACGACACAAAGGACACATTGTAACCCATTTGTAAGTGAGACATGTGCGATATTCATGTCTCGTAGGCTATACAGAGTAAGTCGGCACATTCTTGGAGACTAACGCCTGTTAAATTTAATTTTGAAGACCAAAAAAGTAATATTTACATAACCGATTGTATGTATGTAAATCACAGTGATGGAGTGCTTCGCTTTTGTGACTCATTGGCTTATTTTATTAATCGGTTCAAAAATAAAACACTATCTCGGTGCCATTTTACGAAATGTATCAATGAAAGTTACATAAATGTGACGGCACATTTTTGAGAGTTTCGTGTATACCTTTAAAAATAATGAATGTCATTTTTGATCGCTTTTTTATCATATATATATATATATATATATATTTGTATAAATGTTATATACAAGTTTCTGAAACGCATACATATCACACATAACATATACATGGTATTATTAAATGTCTGTGTATAGTAAAAAAAAAAAAAAAAAAATTATAATAGTTATACGTATGTACACGTAGTTAAAATATGGAAAGATCCGAAATTCAGACTTACATCAAAAAACATATCATATTAATTAATTATATAGTATTTTACTTGAAACGTTAACTATTAAGTGAACAATACATATCAATAAAAATGTGTGAATAGTTATATAAAAGTGTAATAAATATAATTATCCTAGAATTAAGCTCTATTTTTATCAATTGTTAATTTCAAACTGTTCGTTCATGATCCGCATTGTATAGAATAATTATATTAAAATCAAATAAAGCGTATTTTAAACACTTTGACAATATCGACAAAAATACACGAATTGATTTAAAAAAAAAAAATTAGATTGTTTGAATTAGAATTGAATCAATTAATTTGCTAAATAAATTATTTTTAAGGAGATTATTATATAGTTTAATGTCAAATAAAATGTATTCATTTGTACAGTTTAGTCTATTTTTTGTGTCTTTCGATTAATTCTATTACACTTGTTGTGAAAAAAAATGATTTATTTGTGTTATAAAAAGTTATATATATACTTTAAGAAATGTTGAAAAGAATTGTTATGTACGATTGTTGATTGATCGGTGCCATAATCTGAAAACATATAATTAAAAGAATAATAAAAATTAATAAAGGCCTAATGGTATTTTAAAGCAATTTTTTATTTGAATAGAACGAAAAAGTCATTATATTATACTATACACTTTGACACTATAACAAACATATCATTTTAAATATACAAAAGGGATTCTTAAACTGGGAAAAATTGAGGAACAGTGGAAAGGGGTTGGTTTCATAGTATTTTTATGAATATTTGGACAAGTTATAGCTTTTTTAAGACTAACAATCCTTGATATAAATTATATTATAACCGTATATAATAAAATAAAATCTATACATCTGCTACATTCGTTTTTGTAAATCGTGTCAAATTCTATGATCAAACTATAAAAAAAATATTACACATTTCAATTTATGTATGAAAAAAATTGTATACTTCTATTTATATTTATTATTTATTATTTATTGAAAATATCTGGCCTTTAATGATGTACTTCGCCTTTAAAAACATTTGCAAGCCTTAAAAACTTCAACATACATATCAAATTTTATACAGAGGTTTTTCAAATCGTTTATTGTATTTATTCTGACATTTTTTTCAATATAATTTTGATTCACTTGTGAGTAATGCTGTAAATGTTTGTATCATAAAAAAATAATAAATACGGATTTTTTTTCGTAGCACTTTATACGGGAGAGTAATTGCGAATAGAAGAAAAATAATTAACTAAAATAAACCCTTAGTGCGTCCTATCCTATTTAGAAATCACTAATTTTATATACGATTTTCAATTAAAAGTAAGATTTCTAAAGTCAATTATTTAAGAAAATATACATATACATATATCCGGACACTTGAAAAAGGCATACGTAACTTCCTTGATTCGTTGATGATAAAAAAATAATGACATAGTTGGCAAATGGCTTCTAGCTTGGTGTAAATATAGTATGAAGAAAAACTTTATTATATAAAGTGTTATATATATTGCTGGTATTGTCTATGAAAAATGCTTTAAAGAGTTTATCAGTATTGAAAATGAATTAAAAATATATATATCTTTATGAAAATACACTTGTAGATGAAAAATTAAGCACTAGATTGAATCGTTGGGATCATCTTCGGTGCATAAATATATTGGGCTACTCAAAGATGACTTTTTTTTGTAATAAAAACAATGTTGTTTTGAATTAATTCCGTTAGTTTCGTCCAAGTAAGTTTAGTCGATATTTTTAGGAACGATTTGAAAAACGTTGTATTTGCGTGACCCAAAATATTATTGCGTTAACTTGAAAAGTTTTGCATTTGATATAGTTTTGTTTTGCTTTAGTGTTTAAAATGAATAAAATAAAATAAATAAACGCATTTAAAAAAAACCAGACTGACATATATATTGGTCTCGATACTATCATTTACTTCATGTACATATACATACATATATTCCTAAATAATTGTGTTTCCCGAAAATTTCAATTGTAATAAACGTTGAGAATGTTCTGTAATATCATACATATGTACATGACCAATGTGTATCTCATTATAATAATTAAAAAAAAAAAAACTAAACGTTTATACAATTCTCTTCCATTGCATACTTACAGGAAACGAGTTTGATGTTTAAATGAAAAAAAAACTTAGGTTTAAGTAGTTATTGTTGTTGAACTTCGATTGAATGTAAATGTAGTATTGATTATACATATCAAAATATATAACCAAAGGCAAAAATATACTAGTATGTTTCAAATTTTTGTGTATTATTATTAGAAGTGTTTTGCCCGTTGACTATTTTAATGCATTTTTTTTTGTTTTTATGTTTATACTAGTGTAAGCCCGTTGAATATCAACGTATGTTTGTGTGGGTGAGTATATGTGAATTTAATAGTTTTTATAGTTGTTGCATAGATGGCGCGTTATAATACAACAACGTAGCAATTTAGCAAAGTCGCGAGCGTATTGAGAAATTAATATTGTCCAATTTTAGCGGGTTCAAATCCCACTCGCGCGTGGGATTTGAATCGCGTTTTTTAATCATTTACCTTGGTGAGCGTTATCAGCAGACAGACAGACAGACGGATTTCGGCTATTATATATGTACTAGTGTAAGCCCGTTGAATATCAACGCCCGCTGAATTTTAAATTACGTAAAGCGCTTTTTTAATAGAGATCCCCACTAATTGATCGCACGGTTGTAAGTGACAAAAAAATAATAGTTTTTATTGCGCCATCTATGTATGTATTATAGCAATCCCGTAGTATCGATTGTATCGATTTTTTTTTAACTTTACTATTTATATTATAATTATTAATTATTATATACATATATAATAATTATAATTTTGTAAGTGATTTTGTAAAATCAAAAAAAAAAAAAAAAATAGTTTTTATAGCGTCATCTATGTATTATTAGCAGAGTCACGATCCCTTGTATAGGTAATGTTTAAAAAAAAAAGGACCAAATCAACAACGGGCCGTGGCGTATGCGTTAGCGCGATTACCCCCGACCTGGCGTCCCGGGTTCGATCCCCACTCATTCTGGTTTTAACTTTATTTTATTATTTTTCCTCATTTCCTATTTATTTTAATTATAGGTAATGTTTAAAAAAAAAAGGACTAAATTGACCAAGGGTGATAGCGTATAGAGTTAGCGTGATTACTCTCGAGCTTGCGGTCCTGGGTTCGATCCCCCACTCTTGCTGGTTTTTTAATTATTTTTCCTCAGCGAGCGATATCAGCAGACAGACAGACAGATGGATTTCGGCTATTATATATATACTATAATATAATACCTATGCAACGGTGGTTGAGTAAGAATCAATGCCTTGAGCTTAGGCACTGCAAAAAAGGCGGGTTTGAACACATGAAGGTCCTCACTTACCTGAGCGAATAATATGACGCTTGGCGTCAGCGACTGACGCGCCTATTGCACCGATATAATTCGCATTGGTGCGAATCAACGACGATAGAGGGCGTCAGCCGCAGACGCCATGCGTCAAATTATTCGCTCGGGTCAGTGAGGGCCTTAATTGCGTTTGATGTGTATTTATTGACCGTTAAAATTTTGACATATATGAGTGCACAAATACACTCTGGCCGCTAACGAACTGACCTCATGTTACTTCGTATACTCAATTTTGAGTGTTTCCAACGGCAGACTTAAATAGTTCTAATATTTTGTTACGTCTATTTGCCCGTTGATATTTCAACGGGTGTGACCTAAAGCAGACGTGTGTGTGTGGACTTGGCTGAACCAACTAAGCATCCCAGACGGATCAACAAACAAACCAACAAATTTAAGTCCTTTGTGTATAGTTTGAGTAATTGCAAATTTATTCAAATTAATAATAAGGAGCTGAGTAATGAAACGCTGAATATATGTACTTAACCAAGTATAAATTTTATTTACAAAATATAGCAGTTGGTATAAAAAAAAATTCACAAACTCAAAATCGGTCCTAGTGTGAAAAGATCTACATTCTATATCGTTACTTAAAAATTAAATGAGTATTTTCAATGCACTTTCAATAAATAAGTTATAAATTTTAATTACATAATATGTATGTATGTATATTACGTATAAAGCGATTTTTTTTCAATTTTGATTTGAAGTTTCCATATATAAATATGAAGTAGAAGATAATTTGTTTTTTTTAATTAAATTATTATAATATTATTAAATGGCAGTGCGATTCATACATAAATAATAAATGCTTCGAGCTTTGCTAGTAGAGGAAGTGATTTACATTACATAGTATATGGGATTTGAACACTTTTTTCATCGAAAGCTTTTCTTTAGTAGACGTATCCTCCGTTAGAGTCGTATGATTGGTTAATGGTAGCTGGCACAGAAGAGTATCCTCCACCGCCTCCTCCACTGGAATGTCCTCCTCCTGAGGAATAACCGCCACTTCCACCACTGGAATGTCCTCCTCCAGAGGAATAACCACCACTTCCACCACTGGAATGTCCTCCTCCTGAAGAATAGCCCCCGCTTCCACCGCTAGAGTGTCCTCCTCCTGAAGAATAGCCACCGCTTCCACCGCTGGAGTGTCCTCCTCCTGAGGAATATCCACTGCTTCCACCACTGGAGTATCCACCACCGAATCCACCGCTTCCCGATTGTCCAAAACCTCCCGCAGAAGCACTAGGAGCACCGTAGCTGGAAGATGGAGAACTGTAGCTAGATGAGGGAGCACCATAGCTCGATGATGGGGCTTTTCCACCTCCCGATCCACCTCCGAACACTCCATGTCCTCCCCCAAATCCACCTGAAGGCTTAGCTGGTCCGGCAGGTACGCCGTAGCTGGTTGAAGGTGGTTTGTAAGAAGCACCACCGCTTCCTCCGAATCCACCCGACGGTGCTCCGTAAGATGAGGATGGTTTAGATGGGGCACCGTAGTTAGATGATGGAGCTGATCCACCGAATCCTCCACTGCTTCCTCCGTGACTTCCACCGAATCCACCGCTGCTTCCTACAAATCCTCCACTGCTACCACCGTGGCTTCCTCCAAATCCTCCGCTGCTACCACCGTGGCTTCCTCCAAATCCTCCGCTGCTACCTCCGTGGCTTCCTCCAAATCCGCCACCCGATGATGGTGGACCGTAGCTTGACGATGGTTTGGACGGTGCTCCGTAAGATGAAGATGGTTTAGATGGGGCGCCGTAAGATGAAGATGGTGCACCTCCAAATCCTCCACTGCTTCCTCCGAATCCACCGCTGCTTCCTCCGAATCCACCTCCAAAGCTACCTCCTGCAGACGGTGCTCCGTAAGATGAGGATGGTTTAGAGGGAGCGCCGTAGCTTGAAGATGGGGCACCACCGCCAAATCCACCACCACCACCACCACCGCCTCCATGTCCTGCACTGAATCCACCTCCAAAGCCTCCACCTACGGATGGTGCTCCGTAAGACGAAGATGGTTTAGATGGGGCTCCGTAGGAAGAAGAAGGTGCACCGCCGCCGAATCCACCACTAGATGGGGCTCCGTAAGATGAGGATGGTTTAGAGGGAGCGCCGTAGCTTGAAGATGGGGCACCACCGCCAAATCCACCACCACCACCACCACCTCCATGTCCTCCACCGAATCCACCGCCAAATCCTCCACCTACGGATGGTGCTCCGTAAGACGAAGATAGTTTAGACGGGGTTCCGTAGGAAGAAGAAGGTGCACCGCCGCCGAATCCGCCACTAGATGGCGCACCATATGATGAGGAAGGTTTAGATGGGGCTCCGTAAGAAGATGAAGGAGCACCTCCGAATCCACCACCACCACCACCACCACCTCCTCCATGACCGCCTCCGAAGCTATCACTGAAGCCGCTTCCGCTTCCTCCACTTCCTCCATGGCCTCCAAAGCTGCCTCCGAATCCACCGCTACCAGATCCTCCAAAGGATGGAGCACCGTAGGAAGATGAAGGCTTTCCGAATCCTCCTCCACCACCACCACCACCACCGCCACCAGCCGCAGGAGCTCCATACGATGATGAAGGAGGTAAGTACGAATTTCCAGGTAAAGGAGCTAGAAAATTAAAATAAATATTTTGACGCACTTGTTACCTTTCACTTTTACCGTCTTAGTAGTAGCTAAGGAAAGATACTCCCAGTGGTACAGCCACTGATTTCTGGAGGGAAGGATCTGACTATGATTTGGTTGGTAGGAAGGAGTATTTTGGGTGATGGTAATTTTGTGGAATCGTCTCAGAATTAAAATGGAAAATGCTAACAGGAGACTGATCTTACCAATGACGATATTTAAGGTCGAAAACCTTCCAGAAAATCTTTCGACATATGGGGGTTTAAACCAACGCTTAAAACTCATGTAAACTTACAGATATATAAAATTTAATATAGAGAATAATCATTAATATATGTATAATATGTATACCTTCACGTTTGACGAGCTCTCCAGACGATACACCACTGGCTAAAAGGAACACGGCCAGGCTAACGTTCTATAAGGACAAAAGAAAAAAAAAAATAATGAGTTCATCAGTATCCAGTGTACAGAAGAATAAAGGAGCATCTATCATGACGTATTATTAAATGTATAATGAATGTCGAAATTATTTTCAATGTTGCGCAATACGATCAGAAACGACCTATTGTGGTCGAAATGAGGAGATCGTGATTTCAGCAAGTGATTTCCTTTTTTTTTTCTTCATACGAAACAAAGCGTAATTACAAAAGGCACAACAATAAAAATGTCTCCTTTACATGTGGCACAAACAATCGTGACACGGAAAAATTGTCAAAAAAATTATTATACAATGCAAAACGTCGGATGCCATAAAAAATGAATTGTAAGTATGTAGTATGTATAATTTTTATTTTACAATCATTAAATTTTGAAACTATTATAATGGAATTAAAATCATAAATGCAGAAACTATAGTAGAGTTCACCACGAGTAATCACAAAATTTCAAGAAGCTTGTTACAGTATTAGAAAAGGGCGGAGCTAAATTGTGGACGCTCTTTGTACTTTTCTATTATTAAAGGGTTAACGTAGGCAAAGCAGTGATGGCTTTAAAAAAAGGTATTCTTCAAATTAAAAAAAATTATATTAATATCCAGAAAGTGTAAAAGAATAAGCTCTGCCCTTTGCTGTAACTCTGTAACTTGCACATCTATGGCTTGGTTCACAAAATATGTCAAATGTTAACTTTAATAAATCAATGTAGTAGAAACTAAATATTTTGACACTTTTAGGACCGAGCTACGGACAAATGAAAAAGTAAAGTTCAAATTTGGCACATTTAATATGCAAATTCATTTAAACCACTCGAATATTATATGCAATATCAGTGTGTGAGCTGTAAATTACTATATAAGAAAGTTATGGAACCGGAATTTACACAAAAAAATATGCATAAGATTAAAATTATCATTTTATAGTACATTGAAAGTTATTATAATCGATTTAACCTTTTGTGCGTATCGTGCGTGTCAATTTAAAATTCTCTAAAGGCTTTCATTTTTTTTATATTTATTTTTATGTTATAATGTTTCATAATCCGCCATTTTTTATGGCACAACAATCTAGTATTATACCGATAATTATTTTCAAGTGCGATTAACATCGTTTTGTCTTCACGCACTGATTGGTCGAGAAGAACAAACGTTCGCACACTTATGTAATTGCATACAAATGTTCTCGTTGCACTTGAATAATAAATTGCATTCTAAGCATGTACTGTAACATGTGTTGTCGATAAATCTAACAGCGTATTTTTATCATTGAATGGGAAAAACGTTGGAGAAACTCTAGAACTTTTAATATGTACATATATATTATGTATTTTAACGGTTAGTCTCAACCCGTCTTTAGTTTATCTAACGTAGCTGACAAAATTTAGAACAGTGTTTGAATAAAATATGAGACAGTCTTCATTTCGGAATTATTAATGAGGGTCACGTTTTGCAGTACCGTAATACAAGTATTGCACAATATGAATCTCAGTCAGTGGCTCTCAATCTGTTTTTAGTATGTAATTCCTCAGTGATTTCACCTCGAAATGTTCTTTTAAGAATATATACATACATATGAACCTGATACAAATTATTTCATCGGTATTATTACAAATTAGTATAAATTGTCAGTAATTTTTGACAAATTTACCATCTATTAAAAATACTGACTATCTAAATTCTAAAATACTAGTAATTTGCTTAATATTATGGGAAAAAAATTAAACAGGAAAGAACCGTGTTGAGCGTTCCTGACAGACAGACAAACAAGCATGCAGACAGATAATATATGTAACACTGAGCAACAAAATAAAATACCCAGAGCGGAGATTAGTCAATCTTTACTAAGTTTGACCCACTGAATTCGAATCGGATAATGATTTTTGTTGAAATGCTCTCGTTTATTATTCGCGATTTAAAAAATGTAAAAAATATCCATTTTTTTTGCTTTTGCGGGGTATAACTCAAAATATAGTATTGATGTTCTCAAAGTGAGTATTGAAATCAACAGTCAGATATTTTTCCTATTGATTGTGATTTTTTATTGCTTTTAAATATTTATAATCAATTATCTAACGAATTTTAAAAGTCAAAAACATATCTCTTTTTTACACATTTTTTTCCCGTGTTATTTGGCATTTGTTTAGAGAAATTTATATTTCACCACGTTTATAAGGATTGGTTTTCTATATCAAAATTTTTTTTATTTTATCTAAACGTACTAATTCGAGCGGTAAATGATTTTAATTTATTGTATAATATATGTACTTCTATGCTTAAAAAAGAAGGCATACGACCAATGCGCACTACCAGTTATGATGTACGGATGTGAAACGTGGATGCTAAATTCAAGAATGTTACGCAAGATCCAGTGCACACAGAGAAGCGTGGAATTGTGTATGTTTGGTATAACGAGAAGAGATCGTAAGAGGAATACATGGGTAAGAAGTATGACCGAGGTGGCAGATAGACTCGAGAAGTACTGGAGAGGATGTGAAAGAAAGCAAGGTAGACCGAGTGGACGATGGGCTGATGAATTGAGAAGATTGTGTGGTGTCAACTGGATGCAGATTGCTCAAGACAGACAGGTATGGAAGAAGATTGGACCTTCATCCAATAAATATTGATCACGTAATATCATCTTCTATTTAAAAAAAGTTACATTTTCTATCAATTCGATGGTAACTATGCAGTTTATTTTAATATATTGTTTCGTTTTCATATTAAGACAGTAACATTGAGCTAAAAAGCACTGACACACTTATTAAAAAATACTGTAAGTATTAAGTAAGACCCTTATAAAAAGGTTTTCAATTAAACTTTCAATCAAATATACAGCGAACATCTCTAAAATAGCTTTTGGCGTAGTCTAAAGATAAAAAGTTTGTACATCACCGATACTTCTAAATAATAAAGTAAGCGAATTCAAATCAGATTCATTACATTAAATTTCAACACACACTTATTACGCACGTTGAATAAATTGAAAATATATATATGTATATATATCTACTTTTTTTTAAATCTAAAAGTGAAATTCACCAACAGTAAATTTAAATGAGTTCACTTTCGTGACACAAACAAAAAGTCTTATGCCACAGTGAAGAAGCGTGACTCACGTTTTTATATACCAAAATTCGAATGAAGTCTTTCTTAGTGCTTATTTTTTTTTTTTCGGAAGTCGAAGGTCGTTTGGCAATTCGGAATTCGGAAGTTCGACGCTCGCAAAACAACTTTTTTTTTTTATTTTTTTTTTTTTGGTGTTATCGCTGATTGATCCGTGACTTACACAGAAATCGAGAAAGACGAGGTTCAGATATCAAGACGAAGTTCAACTTTCATTCTTTAGGTCACATTTGGTTAATTAGAGTTCATCGGAGATAGCATTGGTTCACGTTTGCATCGAAGCTTGTGTATATTTTTTTGCGTTTTAATTAATTTCATTTAGAAACGTTATGTAAATTTCGATTGCGTTACAATGCGATCTTATCGGTTTCGACGCGTGAGAAGTACTCTCGATTTTATTGTATTTTTTGCATCATCACTCACGTTTTCCGTCGAATTGAACAAACTGCGGTGAGAGATTGAAAAGCTTATCCGTCTGTCAAAACCGGTGTTGTTTCCTCAGTATTTGCAATAACATATAGTATTTAAAATTGTTGAGTAATAAACTAGCGTCTAATTGAGTAATACAGTAAATACAATAAAAATTGGGTCAAATTGCGAATTATTTGGAAGTAGTTGATTGAAAATATCACACTTTGTATACAGATTTTTATAATTAGTTAGCTATGTAGCTGCTTTGAATTGATGAGAGAAATTGTATGATCTAACAAAGGTATACATACTTAATACTAGTGTAAGCCCGTTGAATATCAACGGAGCGTTCTCATCACCCGTACTGGAAAATTATATATTAAATTTAATAGTTTTTACAGTTGTCTATAGTATAGCATCTATGCAACAATGCGCCATCTATGGCGCGTTATAATACAACGAATCCCAAATTGATAAAATATATATTTTTTACTTTACTATTTATATTATAATTATTAATTATTATATATGTATACAATAATTATAATTTTGTAAAAATAAAAAAAAGCAGAATCACGATCCCTTGTATAGGTAATGTTTAAAAAAAAAAGGACTAAATTGACCAAGGGTGATAGCGGATAGCATTAGCGTGAGTCATCTCGAGCCTGGGGTCCTCGGTTCGATCCCCCACTCATTCTGTTTTTTTAATTATTTTTCCTCAGCGAGCGTTATCAGCAGACAGACAGACAGACGGATTTCGGCTATTATATATGTATATAATTGTTTGGAGATGTATTTTGTGATTTCACATTATAGCCAGATTATTTATAGCCAATAAATTTGTTATTCGATCGATCAACAAATTGTTGCACACATAAATTTTAAGCCTAGTAATGTATTGGGTTAAATTGATATTTGTTTGTGGCCATGTCAGGTCTTGCCAATGACGATATTAATGATCGAATTAAGATTAACGCTCTAACCACTGAGCTATCGACTAGATTTTAAATATTACTTATAGCTGCCGCTATGTGTCAATAATAAACGGGCAATAATATAGTATTAAACACGTTAGGTTAGATTTTGTATAACTATCGAAATAATTATGACTCGTTTTTGTCATCTGACTAGTGAGAAAACTTTTTTAATATACATACTATTTAAAAAACGTTTCGTGTTCGATTTGTAATCATTTTTTTATGAATTTATATACCTATAGGTACTTATTATTCGTTACACCGAACAGAGCACGTTGTAGGTCAAAGGGTATAGCTTTCTTCGCGGAAACAACAACAACATTAAAATCGTGCGACTATGATGAATTTTCTGAATTTCTCACGGCGAATACAATACAATATAATACATAAATACGAAAATTATTCAATTTCATCCAACAAAATTGACAAAAATACTACTAAAGACCAATTGAACACGTACATATGTACATGCGAGCGTACATCAACGAGTAAAAGTGGAAAGCGTGAAATGTAAATCGCATCAAAAGCGAATTGAATTCGTAAACTAACCATAGATAGATGGGTATTTATGTATTTTATACAGTTACGGTAGAATTCAAAGTCGGCCAATAGAAAGTGCGAGAGTGTGTGTATGTACATATAATAGATATGTACTTACAATATCGGATGTGCACAATTGTGCAATAATAGTCAGTCAAATGTGTCTTGTGTCCGTTTATTTATTTTTTTTCGTTCTTGTGTTTTGTTTCGAATAGTGACATAAAGGCTGCACAAACGAGGAAAGTATTAAACCGTCTTTTGTGGACACTTTCGTTTTTCTTCGTAGATTGCGTGCTTTCACTCACAAATCTATGTAAATATAGCATAATGCAAATGGCAGAAGTTAGAAAAAAAACAAAACGTAATTATAAAATATAAATATCTACTATGTACATATAGATCATTAGTTGTGTAATCGGTTAAGTACAAAAAAAAAAATGGAAATTGAAAGTTCAAGGTAGATTTTAGGCTAATTAACCAATGGAAATTCCAGGATGTAAAATTATCATTAGGTATTTTCTATTTATATAATCTATTTATATAATGTAAATGTAATACTCAAAAGATGTCTAATTAATTCCGAACCATTTTTCTTCATATAAACTAAAGATGTATCTATGGTAAATATGATTGATTGTTTTTTTTTTTTAATATTTAATCTTCATAAAAAAATTGATGCAGTTTTAATCTAAAAAATACAGTCATTCTGCTTTCAATTGAATTCAAGATAAAAAAATCATCAATCGTTTTTAGATGGTTAAATTTATTTTTATTTTTTAACAATAGAGAGTATTGGGACAAAAATTCGAATGGTACATTTGAGTGGCACTCTTTATGAGAGATATTAACTTTTGTCCTTTTTTAACATACGCAGTTAAAATAAACAGATATTTAAACTTAAACTGACTATAGTTCACGCTTAAATGTTTCTCAATATTCAATAGGTAATTTAACTAAAATCTAAATGGATATTGCCAACTTGAATATATTCATGTTATAATGATAATACTATAAATGAAAGTTGGATCGTATTAATTTAATTTAAAGTTACAACTTAACTATGATGATATTAGTTTCAGACAAAGAAAACTATATATGAAGTGCTTAATACGATAGTTTCAATTAAATTAAAACTTTTATATTATCATCATCATCCACAGCTGGATGAAGGCCTCTTCAATCCTGTTCCATTCTTGAGCAATCCGCATCCAGTTAAATCCACACATTCTTCTCAATTCATCAGCCCATCTTCCACTCGGTCTACCTTACTTTCTTTCACATCCTCTCGGATACCATTCCAGTATTTATCGCGTACATCTGCCATCCATTCTTCTCGCTTTTTCAACTTTTTTACACTTTGGTCATACTTCTTACCCATTTATTCCTCTTACGATCTCTTCTCGTTATACCAAGCATACATATTTCCATGCTTCTCTGTGTGCACTGGATCTTACGTAGCATTTAAGTTACACATCCATACGCCATAACTGGCAGTACGCATTGGTCGTATGCCTTCTTTTTTAACCATAGCGGAATGTTGGATTTAAAAACTATGTTCATTCTTCCAAAAGCACTCCATCCTAGTTTCATTATTCGTATAATTTATTCTTCTTTAATGTATTATCAAATTTAATTATATATTATATTTTATACAATTTTGGTTTTGTATTTATATTGTATAATTGGAAAGTTATAAGCTAACAAAGTCGGGTGATAGTTTTGGTCCACTTTGCAGAAAACGTATGATTTTGATGCATTTCGCGCGAAAAATTCATTTAATCAATCAATTACCATTGTTGGTTGTATGGTAAGATGAAATATAATTACCATAGACCGTAAATCGAAGGTATCTGGCACTTTGATCATGCTTTATATTATTATATAAACTAAAAATCTTTTATAAATTATACGTCTGGAATTTTAAAATTCGATTCGTATCGTATATGTATGTACAACCGAGCTACGCTTCGACTCGCATTTCCCGCTTTTCCGGCATTGTTTTCCACTTTTACCAGGATTTATCTACCATTTCATAACAATGGTTATGTGTTTTACCAAAGGCGGCAAAAACGCGATCATCATCAGTAGCCATTCATCATTTTTTCCTGTGACTTCCGAAGCGCCACTTCCACTTCCGACCCGTTTATTGCACATTCACACGATATACAACTCGACGATTGTTTCACGTCATTTCCCCTAAGATTTTATATATATAATTTTCACCTCAATACACAGTTTATACGGTGTAGAAGTGGACCAAGTCTTTTGCAATACATCAAGCGTGTACACATAAGAAATTTCATAAATAATCCAATATTTATTTAGGATCGATTCATGTTTACGTTGCGCCTACTTCCGTATTAGGTATACAAACGTTCGATATGTCAATATTTGACATGCGTTTTTGAAATTGCTATTATTTGAACTTCAAAAAATAAAAAAAAATAATGTACGTTCGTTGGATAAAAGGAGACTGGTTTCCATAACATAATATATTAACATATTGGCAGATCTGGACAAGTATGATGAATATTTAATTTGAACGACTAGAATAGAAGATCGGTTTGTTATTTTTATTCAAAGGTTGTTTGTAATTCTTCCACATAACATTTCGTTCTGCTATAAATATTTAAACATTGAAGAGTTTTCACATTTGAGACCAATTTTGTACTATTGTCAAAAGAAAACGTTGCATTTCTATTCAAAATTAAAAACTTGCAACGATAAGCTTAAATTTTGATGCATAAAACTTTGAATAATCAAGTAAATATATGCCACTTTGTTATGACAGGTTTATCTAGGTATATTGAGTGCATAAAAATAACTTACCAAAAGGTTGAACTTCGCCATTTTTGAAGCGTTGCTAATTTTCCTTCGACTCGAACAAAAGATCTGTAATTAAATTAACATGCGTTCAATAACAATGTCAAATACATATGTATATTTTTTTGTTACCAAAGCATACAAGCATATATGAATTATGTGGTAATAAATTAAATATTTAAATATTGAAAGATGACAATATGAGTGCTGTAACACCTTGAAATAAAATTTTTTGTAAATAAATTGATATGTACTATTGTTTTGTGTGTGAAGTGAATACGCATTTAAATTGACGATCGCAAAGCTCAAGTCTTTAAAAAAAATATTTTTATGCGATATTGTTGTCGTAACGAAAGTATGTATGTGTGCGATCTTTACCGACATGTTATAAAGATAAAAAAAAAAAAGTAATGATTCCTTTATGACTTTCACTGGCGCGCATACGTACATATTATATATACAATGAATGTCACGGATGAGATACACATTCACGTAAGACAAATCACGATTTGAATCTAAAAAAGTATGACCCCTTCACGACCGAGCTAATCATCCTTTCGGTGAATGCCACTGAAAATAATTTCGCACGTCTAATCACCATTTCTTTGAAATTTTAATTCAAACGCGTCGTTAAATTTTAAAGCGAGATTTAATTATCTTGGAAAATTGATTGAAATATGCACAAATTGAATCTAATAATAATTTGTATTGAAAATACCAAGTTTATATCTGTAGAAAGTAGTTGTTATCCATACTAACTTTTAAATATTGAATATTTTCTATCTATTTGATATGCGTCGAAATTTTGACATTTAGCATAAAATACTTCATATTTAATTGAATGAATATTCAAACTATGTATGTATACTTATTCGAATAAACCAAAATATATCACTCTATTTAGTAAACTTTAGAAAATGGTGACAAACATTTAATTGTACTGTACGTTTTTGTCAATTGAATTTTATATTAAAACAATTTGGTGTAGTAGAATTCCGTCTTCAGTTAATGTAAAAAATATTAGTTTTTTGAAACTAATATTTTATTTATTTATTTATATAATTTAATAGCTAAAGCTAATTACATAATGACCTTGACTAAGCACTTATACAGAGATGTTATTTAAAGACTGCCAGGAATTTATCATCAGTTTTGGAATTATATTCCAAAACACCCTGTACAAGATGCTTCTCCTATTTCTATTTACTCTAACATTTTTTATAATTAAATTATATAATTATATTTGATAGATTTTAAAGTAAAATTTTCAATTAATACTAAAGATTTTGATATTTTAATATGTTCTACAGTAAAGTGAGTGCACAATGAAACATTTTAGATTTTGGTACATACACTTTTACATTGAATAAAATGTACACGTTTATAGAAAGCACCAAGTTCACTGTTTATATACATACATAGGTATGTAGTATACAAAAAAAAAAAACACCGTTTCTGGCCCAAGTTCAAAACGTTCTGTCGCAAAATTTGGCAACGATCGGAAAGTGAAATGCGAAAATTCACGACGTTTAATTAGCAATGGAAATTACGCGATCGAGCTCTTCAATTGTGATGCAAAACGTTACGAGAAAAAGTGTTCGCTTTCAAAGAAAGTAACGATATTTTCTTTTACGGAACGAAATGGAAAATCGAACGTGTGCGATAAAAGTGAACGGGCACAACACATACTATAATTGACTTCATATTTATGTATGTAACGTTTTCCACTCGGTATTGTATTGAAGATGACCCAAGATGGTCAATAGTTGGTCATTTCATGAACAAGTACGAGCAATATGATCAGACAGACAGACAGAGTCGTTAACCCCTTCCAATCCGAGCGAAGAAATGCTATTGAACTTTGCGTTTCACTATCGTATTACTCAATCGGAAAAATTTGAAGGTTATTTTACTTGTACATATATAAAAAATTAATCAACGAATCTAAATAGCATCGATCTACTATTAATGTGATGATTATTCATTAAAAATTATTATATACATACACATGTATGTACATACAATGGGCGATGAATTATTTTATTATTTTATTATTTCTCATCGCATTGTACGTTTGATGTATTGATTGTCTTCGTTGTATTTAATTTCTCAGTATTTAATTCACTAGCTATATCATTGTTCAATTATCATTGATGATTTCTCATGATCGTTTTGTTATTATTCTTATTTTGTTTTACATTGTAGTTAATATATAACAATAAGTTTAATTCCAACATTCCGCTATGCTTAAAAAATAAAGCGTACGACCAATGCGCACTTCCAGTTATGACGTATGGATGTGAAACGTGGATGCTAAAATTCAAGAATGTTACGCAAGATCCAGTGCACACAGAGAGGCACGAAAAGATGTATGAATACATGGGGGAGAAGTATGACCAAGGTGGCAGATATAGCGGAACGTGTGAAAAAGTTGAAGTGGATATATAGTGAGAAATATTGGAATGGTATACGAGAGGATGTGAAAGAAAGCAAGTGTAAGCTGATGAATTGAGAATAATGTGTGGAGTCAAGTGGATGCAGATTGCTCGAGACAGACAGGAATGTAAGAGGATTAGAGAGGCTTCATCCAGCTGAGTTTAGATGTAGAATTATATGTATGTAGACTATTTTTGAGTTTTCATTTCAATTGATGCGAATTTGTATCGAATTTTAAATCATTGGTTTAAAATTCTAATAAATATCACATTCATAAGGTAAACGCCAAAAAGCACATTAATAAAATATTAAAAGGGTCATATTTGACCCGTTTTCAAATAGAAACAGTTCAATATGATAAACCGACCGAAAAAAAAAAATCCAATAAATTTTTATAGACAATTGATTTTTCGTCAACTATTTACGCATAAGGTCAAATTTTCCCCAACGTATTATTCAAATATTCAAACAACACCTAGAAAGTGCATTTTGAAAGCGAAAATGCGGGCATAAATGTCGAGATACATATGTAAGTTGACGCACAGCACCCGGCTAAATGATTTTGAAGAATTTTCCGCAGAAACGAACGCGGAAAAGTCCCACTCACCCAATTATTATCACTATTATACGTATTGTAATTTCACTGTAACACTTTACACCGGTCGAGGTATGATGCGATCGTGCATAATGAGTGCCAGAGAAGCGGGTCGGTTACATGACGTCAAACACGAAACGCAGGGGAAATGCAAGTAAAAGTGCAACAGAGATCGATGATAGATTATCTACATGAAAGTCGATAGTTGACACGCTACACCAGAGTTCCGGTTAAATAATTGTGTCTCTGTGTATATGTATGTATGTAAAATTAGTAGTTTGACACTAATAGGTCATATACTCGTAATATTGTACCGAGAGTGTTTGTACATATGTACATGGAACGTGGAAAAAATTATATTTAACTAACTATTCATAAAACGCGTTGAAATGACTATACTAAAATATATGAATCGTTTTCCTTTCAATTTCGTTCCTACATATCATAATGAATTGCATTGATAAAATTGCAAGTAAGTAAAATAGGAGATTGTATCTTGAGGCGTGAAATTGTATATACATATTGTGTTTTTCCGAACTAGTAATATTCAATAAAGTATCTTGGCGAAGTTAAATCAAGATTAGTCAAATTGTGTAGGAAATATGGCAGCAATAGACAGTTTTTTCTGAACTGGCAATATTCAATCTATTTCGACTGCTAGAAATCCTTCTGTAATTAGCTGGAGTAATCGAAATGAAACTGTCCTATGGCGTTCTAGTTAGTCTATAAGATCCGCAAGATCTTATAAAGTATCTTTGTGAAGTTAAATCAAGATTAGTCAAATTGTGTAGGAAATATGGAACAAAAAGACAGACGGTTTTTTCTGAACTGGCAATATTCAATCTATTTCGACTGCTAGAAATCCTTCTGTAATTAGTTGGAGTAATCGAAATGAAACTGTCCTATGGCATTCTAGTTAGTCTATAAGACCCGCAGGATCTTATAAAGTATCCTTGTGAAGTTAAGTCAAGATTAGTCAAATTGTGTGGGAAATATGGAACAAACAGACGGACAGTTTTTTCTGAACTGGCAATATTCAATCTATTTCGAATGCCAGAATTCCTTCTGTCATTAGCTGCAGTAATCGAAATGAAACTGTCCTATGGCATTCTAGTTAGTCTATAAGACCAAAAGGATCTTATAAAGTATGTTTGTGAAGTTAAGTCAAGATTAGTCAAATTGTGTGGGAGATATGGAACAAACAGACAGACAAAGTTTAACTGGAGACATTATTTATATGAAAATGTACTTTCATCAGTTTTTTTAGTCAAATTGTGTGGGAGATATGGAACAAACAGACAGACAAAGTTCAACTTGAGACATTATTTATATGAAAATGTACTATCATCAGTTTTTTTCACTTCGACGTACTATGTATGTACATACATATGTAGTTAGTTGTATTAACTTTATGGCTTATTGTTTGTGGATTATGTGAAAAGTTACAGCTGTTGTACTGTGAAAGTGAAATGAAAAGGCCACTGTTAAATTAATCATAGAAAATGACATTCTCGTGCTCTTAAGCGATTAACTTTAATTCCATTCATTTTGTCGTAAAAAGAATGAATTAAATTCGGCGGTATGTATATTTATAAATAAATTCAAAAGGTGTTTGTCGGTTGAAAAGATTTTTATGTTGTCAGTATAATTAATATAAGCGAGTCATTAATCATTACCGTGTTTATTCAGTGTTTTCTTTGAAAGCAACATTCTGAAGAGGAAAAGTGAATTTATATTTATATTTTATAATAGTTTGCGTATTTAAATTTACATTGTATAAAAATATTCTTGCATATGATTAAAACTTTAATCTTTATGGCTTTAAATTGTAAATCTATTTTTTTAACCATATAAATAGTTCATTATTACTATAATTTAATTAAATTAAGTAATTGCGATTGAATTTTTAGCTCAAAGTTAACGCTATGGATTAATTAAATTTAACTCAATTATTTATCATTATAAAATTAAATAAAATGAAATCTTTGGCTGAAAAGATTCATTGAACTGTCGCTACACATCTGTTCAATGATACTATTTAATTAGTTTACTATGATTTAATCAGTTTGCACGAGAAAGCTATCGATTGCTACAAATTAATTGAATGCCTTTGGTTTTGTCTTCAGTTTCTCGAATTTTGAAACTATTTTCAGCGAATTTAATTTAAAAAAATCGAACAATACTTAATGAGTCAACGAATTCCTGGTAAGTCAAAAGTATCAATGAAAATGAAATTGAAATCAAAGTGAAAATTTTCTTTTCATTTATGTACATATAAGGGTTATTAGAAAAAATTCAAACTAAAACTATCACCCAATTAATTTTCAATAAAAAATACTATAAATTTGTATAACATGTCTTAAATATTAATGCACAAAAAAAACAATTAAAACAAAAATTAGCACAAAAATTCTTTGATATTAGAAAATTCCAAAAGAGTGAAATCGAATTGTATCAAAATCCCTTATTTTTTGTACAATATAGTATTTTATAACGAAATAAAATAACATTGAGACTTAAAAAACCAAAAATTTCCCAAAATTTTAATTTCAAGAATTTTGAACAATGTACATACATAACTCAAAAACCGTTCATTTAATTTTTTAATTAAAAAACAAAAAATGTAACTCGCAACACTAAAATATTACCGTATTCATAAAAATTAATAGCCACCAAAATTCTTATTAAAAAAATTATTTCAAAATTCAAAAAGGGTCACAAAGTAAAATTTAGCAAAAGCCCTTATTTATCTCTATTTCTGTCGTATTTCACATCGAAAATACATCAAGACTTTATAAAAACTTAAAATTCCCGGAATATTTTCTTAATTCAAATCCCGAATCCCGAATCCCGCACAACGAATCCTAATTATGCTAATTGAAATTCAAAAAAAAAAAAAAATAAATAGGGGTTGACGCGCACTCAACGAGCTTGGAAACATACCGTGCGTTGATGTCTCTTTTCACTGGGGTTAAAAAATCACTTGTCTAACACTATGTCTGTAGATTCGATTGTTGTGTGTTAAAAACCGTCGACAAGTGATGAGGAGGACTGGTGGAATGATGCACTCGATGTAGACGAAGAAGCCTTTATATGGCCGGGGCACAGTTGCCACCGCCACTCGGCTTTCAGTAAAGATGGATCGCGATTTTTTCGCCGAAACGCAACAACTGTGGGTACTTACTACATGAACTGGAGTAGAGGGAGGGGGAGGTCGCAGCCGAAAGTGAACGTGTCTCGTTGGCTTCCCTCTCGTCCCATTCATCCGCTTTTGTCACTCACACAACATCACTCATAGTCCACGACCGTGTGACACCGGTTGCAAGCTTATTTGCACGGTAATCGTCCGTCCGTCAGTCTTGTCTGTCTGTATGCACCGGATTATGCAAAGAAAGTTACCGAGCGGTCGATCGTGATCCGTTGGATTTGACGCTGACGCTAGTCAGATCCGAGCTCACGAACGGTTCAATTTTGTATTTGTTAATAAAGTCTTAAGTTTTGTGTCACTATGTCTTTGTCCAGTACACCAATCGGATGTTTTCCTTAATACGCAGTGAATGTGATTCCGGCACTTTTTCATTTTTCGGGAATCGAGACCCGAATTATTGACCCGGGAATTCCCGGGTATCGAAAATTTACTTTTTGTAACATAACGATTGCTAAGTGTATCAATTTCATTAAAAAAATAATCACTTGGGAAATCAACGGTACGACTTGAGTTTCAACGGATTAAGAATTTCTTCAAAGTAATAATTTTGATAGTATCTCTGACGCAAAAATTCTATAAATTAATTTTATCTTGTATTCATGTTGATGGACGATTTTTAGGTAACTCGTACTATTTATTTCTAGCCCAAAAAGTGCTAGTCAGATCTGAGCTCACGAACGGTTCAATTTTGTATTTGTTAATCAAGTCTCATGTTTTGTGTCACTATGTCTTTGTCCAGTACACCAATCGGACGTTTTCCTTAATACGCAGTGAATGTGATTCCGGCACTTTTTCATTTTTCGGGAATCGAGACCCGAAATTTTGACCCGGGAATTCCCGGGTATCGAAAATTTACTTTTTGTAACATAACGATTGCTAACTGTATCAATTTCATTAAAAAAATAATTATCACTTGGGAAATCAACGGTACGACTTGAGTTTCAACAGATTAAGAATTTCTTCAAAATAATAATTTTGATACTAACTCCGACGCAAAAAATCTATAAATTAATTTTATCTTGTATTCGTGTTGATGGGCGATTTTTAGGTACTATTTATTACTATAGCACAAAAAGTGTTGAGATTTTTTTGTGGAGAATCTTCGAAAAAAATTCCCGAAAATCGAGACGATGAAAAAGTCGGGAAGTCTCGGAATAGAATATCAATTAGTGTCCGAAGTTTTTTGTGTGCATTTTGGATTGTAAACGGTAAATGAATTTAATTTTTTCAGCTGAATATACTCTACTTTATTCTACATATAAATAAAATTATTACAAAGCAATTACAACGTTTGCTGGATTATTAGAAGTACCTCTGCAAAGCTTAGCGCCGATTGGTCAAATGGTGACAGAATATATGAAGAAAAAAAAAGACCATAGCTAGATTCTTTCATAGAAGATAGAAAATAACTATTTCTAGTATTCATTTAGTATGTAATTTTCCATGAATACGTATTTACATTTTATTCAATAGCGAAAAATTAAACCAAAAAACTATAATTTAATACATTTTAATAGGTACTTTTAAACGATTTTTTAACAGGTACTACAACATTCGGTTATAAACAAGCATATAGTCACAAAGTTAATAAACGAAAGAAGAAAGCTATTTGGAGAATTTAACGCGGAAGAAATTATCGATATAATTTACAATCATTTCACTTTCATACGTTGATTTTTAAACAGTCACTTCAATAGAAGGCAAGTATGAAAATTTGCAAATATTTATTTTTATCGTTTTTATACCGACGACTATATTAATAGATCAATTACCATATGTATTTATGTTTATGGTTAATAGTTAATCTCATACACACAGACAATGGAAAGGTGTTATAAGCTGTCTATCCAAAGATGATACAGTATGAACGCACTAAACTCTTGATTCGCTTTCATTCGTTGATTTACCGTAAACAAATAATATTTAAAGAAGGCGACAGAAAGATGATGGATAATAATTGACACGGCAATTATTAAAATTTAAATACAAACGTTTACAATAGTTTATTGCCGCGCTTACTCAGATAAATCATTTTTAATCGGATCCGAACATATATTCAACGCCAAAAAATAAATAAAACGACAAACGCACAATTCTCGCTGTTATATTCTTTGCATAAAACTGATTTAATATTGAATATTTAAATATTTTTATTCAGATGTATTGTTGGTTTGATAGTGAATTTTTTGACCTTTACCTTCGTGCGCTGAACCACGGCCATTTTACAGTTAACCGAGAGAGTTAGTTTAACCACTCTCACCTTCGGATTCGATTACGAAACGCACATCTTCAATATTTTTAGTTTGAGCATGTGAAATGCCGCAACGGCTAGTCGTATGCCCTTATCTAATAGGTACGTGCGTATTATTTATTGTTAATAGACAAAAGTTTTCGCTTGAAACATTGAAACAGTGATGCAACAAAGAAGTATTGGGTATTATGAGCTTCTGTTATGAATGGTATATTGAGTGAAATGGTAGGTATTATTAGTATTAGTGCGTTAATGTGTCGCAGAAGATGACAGTTTGCCATTATTAGATTATTAGAGTGTAAAAATTTATACATAAATTTCTAATGAACTTATGTATGTGGTTGTTTTTAGCGAATTTCTTTCATTATCCATTCAAAGCATATATTACGCGTGGTAATTACTGATTTTGTTTTTGTTGTGTAACAAAATTGCAAATTTGTTGCTGCGGTGGTAGTAATTTTAATCAAATTTAATCTTCCAAGGTTTATTAGAGCTCTGAAATACTTTCATTCGATAGATTTGATCAGTTTTTAAACTTTAAATTAATAGTCAAGAATAATTTTTTTATTGTCCCTTCGAAGTCAAAAATCTTTTATAAACTTTGGTTTGAATTAATTAATTAATTTATTGTTGTTGTTACACGCCTAAAATAAGGCTTTTATGTACATTCATCTATATATATATAAATGAATGTCTGTCTGTTTGTCTGTTTGTCTGTTTGTCTGTTTGTCTGTCTCTTATAGGCTCCTAAACCACTCAACCGATCGCGATGAAACTTTCAGGACTTATTGTGATCATCCCGGGATGGTTCCTGTGAAAAAAAATCGGGAAAAACGGGAACGGCCTGCTCACGCGTCAGATAACGTACTAGGAACGGAACGGGAACGGGATCAGGATCGGGAACGGGACCGGGATCTGGAATCGGGAAAAAAACGGAACGGGAACAGGAACGGGTCTGCTCACGCGTCAGATAACGTACTAGGAACGGGAACGGGATCGGATCGGATCGGGACTGGGATCGGGAAAAGGAACGGGATCTGGAACGGGAACGGGAACGGGATCGGGAACGGGCCTGCTCACGCGTCAGATAACGTACTAGGAACGGGAACGGGATCGGGAACGGGAACGGGAACAGGAACGGGAACGGGAACGGGATCGGGATCTGGAACGGGAACGGTATCGGGCATTGCAACGCATGCCGGGTCAGCTAGTATAAAATAAAAATAAGACTAATAAAGTACCTTTTCTTTTTTTTTTAAATTAGGAATAAGAAATACTAAAAGAAAGTCTCAGCTTAAGCCTTACTAAATAAATATTTAAAAAGAAATAATCTAACAAATGACTACATATATTTATTGGAAAGCCTAATCTGTCTTGGAATAGGTGAGTTTATGTAGTAATTAGTGCACGAGTTACTCTCACACTCAAATAAAAATTATTGAGATCGAGTAACTCGTGTAGGAACTCTTAAACACAAAAAAGACTCAAAAAGAGAATTAACGGCTGTATAAAAAAAGATCAAATCATTTATGATTCTCCTATCACTCAATTTATTCATTTTTAAACCAAGTAATCACCAATCACCAAAAGAATTGTTGAATTTGTAATTAATTAATATTAACATATTTCTGTCTATTTGTATGTATGTACATTTTAACTAGATACAAGTCTAACTTAGCCAATAGAGAGCAAAAAAAAATCAATCGAAGACACACACTGTACAAATTTAGAGCACAGCTGGCTGCGAGATTAGAGTGAGTTTTAGATCGATTTTCTCGAATTTTTTTCTCACGGATTGGTTCTTTTTTTTTTATTCATAGTCTCGTTTAAACCCTCGAGCATACACAATTCTAATAATTTCCGACCTTCGTCAAGTATGTACATATGTACATATGTAGAATATCGCGTGCGATCTGAAGCACGTTTGCCCAACTCGCGTACGAATCGCACGCGTATGTCTTCGAGGTTCATCTCGAGATCATCTCGTCACCGTAATTGATAATGCGACCGAGGCGTTTCAAGGTCACGCGAGTACAATTTTTTCTGCACATTTTTACTTTATCTTTAATAATAACAATGTCGTAAGTGAGTAAAATTTTCGTGAGTGTGGCATTAGCGTACCAGGATGCGAATCAGGTACGAACGGGTCACATCAAAAGAACGTTTAATCGCTTAATGGTTTCGTTAACCCTTGAAAAATTTGCTTAAATTTACATATTATAACCAAAATTAGAGAAGAAATAAAACGACGAATGAATCTATGTAGGATGGAGTGCTTTTGGAAGAATTAACATAGTTTTTAAATCCAACATTCCGCTATGCTTACAAAATGAGGCATACGACCAATGCGTATGTAACTTAAATGCTACGTAAGATTCAGTGCACACAGAAAAGCGTGGAAATATGCATGGTTGGCTTAACAAGAAGAGATCGTAAGAGGAATACATGGGTGAGAAGTATGACCAAAGTGGCAGATATAGCAGAACGTATGAAAAAGTTGAAGTGGACCCACAGCGAAAAGAATGGATGGCAGATGGACTCATATATGTATCAATTGGTGAGTATGACCGGATGTAAATAAGAAGAATGAAACTAGGATGGAGTGCTTTTGGAAGAATTAACATAGTTTTTAAATCCAACATTCCGCTATGCTTACAAAATGAGGCATACGACCAATGCGTATGTAACTTAAATGCTACGTAAGATTCAGTGCACACAGAAAAGCGTGGACATATGCATGGTTGGCTTAACAAGAAGAGATCGTAAGAGGAATACATGGGTGAGAAGTATGACCAAAGTGGCAGATATAGCAGAACGTATGAAAAAGTTGAAGTGGACCCACAGCGAAAAGAATGGATGGCAGATGGACTCATATATGTATCAATTGGTGAGTATGACCGGATGTAAATAAGAAGAATGAAACTAGGATGGAGTGCTTTTGGAAGAATTAACATAGTTTTAAATCCAACAATCCGCTATGCTCACAAAATGAGGCATACGACCAATGCGTATGTAACTTAAATGCTACGTAAGATTCAGTGCACACAGAAAAGCGTGGAAATATGCATGCTTGGCTTAACAAGAAGAGATCGTAAGAGGAATACATGGGTGAGAAGTATGACCAAAGTGGCAGATATAGCAGAATGTATGAAAAAGTTGAAGTGGACACACAGCGAAAATAATGGATGGCAGATGGACTCATATATGTATCAATTGGTGAGTATGACCGGATGTAAATAAGAAGAATGAAACTAGGATGGAGTGCTTTTGGAAGAATTAGCATAGTTTTTAAATCCAACAATCCGCTATGCTTACAAAATGAGGCATACGACCAATGCGTATGTAACTTAAATGCTACGTAAGATTCAGTGCACACAGAGAAGCGTGGAAATATGCATGCTTGGCTTAACAAGAAGAGATCGTAAGAGGAATACATGGGTGAGAAGTATGACCAAAGTGGCAGATATAGCAGAATGTATGAAAAAGTTGAAGTGGACACACAGCGAAAATAATGGATGGCAGATGGACTCATATATGTATGTATCAATTGGTGAGTATGACCGGATGTAAATATGAAGAATGAAACTAGGATGGAGTGCTTTTGGAAGAATTAATATAGTTTTCCAACATTCCGCTATGCTTAAAGGCATACGACCAATGCGTACTGCCAGTTATGATGCGTGGATGTGAAACTTGGACGCTAAATTCAAGAATCCTACGTAAGAATCCCAAGTGCACTCAGAGAACCATAGAAAGATGTATGCTTGGTATAACGAGAACAGATCGTAAGAGGAATACATGGGTAAGAAGTATGACTAAAGTGGCAGATATATGTACATAGCAGAAAGTGTGAAAAAGTGAAAATAGCAGATGGACGCGAAAAATACTGGAGTGGTATCCGAGAGGATGTGAAAGAAAGCAAGGTAGACCGAGTGGGAGATGGGTTGATGAATTGAGAAGAATGTGTGGAGTCAAGTGGATGCAGATTGCTCAAGACAGACAGGAATGGAATAGGATTGGAGAGGCCTTCACCCAGCAGTGGGTGTTGAACCGCTGAAAATGATGAACAAAATTTGAATACTATAGAATCACCAAAGATACAAAAATACACACCACACAAAAATTTCGAGTTTTCTCACATATACTCTTGATAAACATGATTTTGATCTCATTCCATTTGAAGTATGTATGTATGTATGTATGTATATTTTATTTATCAGTAACATTCAATATACAATTATATGCGTTTAACCGCTTAGTTTAACGCTTTAACCTTTTCGAGGTCAAGTTAAGAGTTCAAGCTACTAAAAAAAAAAAAAATAATAAAAAAATAACGTCAAACCGACATGATGTTGCCGTTTCTCAAGTCTCGGTCAATATCATTACAATGACTGGGAAAATCTTCGATAGGAAGATTTCAACATTAGATTACATATACCTATACTATGTATTTTATATGGTACATATGGACGAGTCATCTTGAATTATTGTTGTTGGTGTTAACATTTTCCCATTAAAAAAAAAATCAGAATACGATTCGAATTATCTGGAAGTATGTTTTTTATTGTTATTGCATAAAAAAATTGCGCTGCCAATCTGTAAAGGTTAATATTATGCGTGCTGTTTAAAAAAGGAGGTGTTAATCTTCGATTGATTAATTTGTGACGTTATTAGGATTGTAATAGTCCCTTTTTTTTTTTTTTATTTAACTCACGACTGGTATGTGAAATAGCAGAAGCATTTTGTGTAAAAATTTGCGAAATGCGTCATTTTCAATTATTATAAACGTCAAAGAAGACTACTTTATAATATTATTTATGGAAAAATAACTGTACGACAGATTCGTAAAGATTTATTATACCTATAGAAAGAATATCATCATCATCATTTTCAGCCGTTCACCATCCACTGCTGGATGAAGGCCTCTCCAATCCTCTTCCATTCCTGTCTGTCTTGAGCAATCTGCATCCAGTTAACTCGACACATTCTACCTGTGCTTTCTTTCACATCCTCTCGGACACCATTCCAGTATTTCTCGCATCCATCTGCCATCCATTCTGCTATATCTGCCACTTTGGTCATACTTCTTACCCACGTATTCCTCTTACGATCTCTTCTCGTTATACCGAGCATACATATTTCCATGCTTCTCTGTGTAAACTGGATATTGCGTAACATTCTTGAATGTAGCATCCTAATTTCACATCTATACGTCATAACTGGCAGTACGCATTGGTCGTATGCTATAAAGAATATAAGGATACTTTTGGGACAGATGGACACTTATTAAGATTTTTATTGCGTCCTATCCACTTTCGCAGTAATACTAATGTATGACTCGCGCGCGGACGGTTCGTGTATTTACCTCAGCGAGCGTTATCAGCAGACAGACACACAGACAGGCAAATGGAATAGGGCTATTATATATATGACTAGTGTAAGCCCGTTGAATATCAACGCCCGCTGAATTTTAAATATCGTAAAGCGTTTTTTTAATATAGATCCCCACCAATTGATCGCACTGTTGTGAGTGACAATTATAAAAATAGTTTTTATAGCGCCATCTATGTATTATTAGCAGAGTCACGATCCCTTTTATAGGTAAAGCAGTCACGATCCCTTGTATAGGTAATGTTAAAAAAAAAAGGACTAAATTGACCAAGGGCGATAGCGGATAGCATTAGTGCGAGTCCTCTCGAGCCTGGGGTCCTGGGTTCGATCCCCCACTCGTTCTGGGTTTTTAATTATTTTTCCTCAGCGAGCGTTATCAGCAGACAGACAGACAGACGGATTTCGGCTATTATATATATAACTAGTGTAAGCCCGTTGAATGTCAACGGAGCGTTCTCATCACCCGTACTGGAAAATATTAAATTTAATAGTTTTTATAGTTGACTATAGTATAGCATCTATGCAACAATGCGCCATCTATGGCGCGTTATAATACAACGAATCCCAAATTGATAAAATATATATTTTTTTACTTTAATATTTATATTATAATTATTAATTATTATATATATATATAATAATTATAATTTTGTAAAAATTAAAAAAAAAAAAATAGTATTTATAGCGTCATCTATGTATGTATTATTAGCAGAGTCACGATCCCTTTGTAGGTAAAGCAGAGTCATGATCCCTTTTGTAGGTAAAGCAGAGTCACGATCCCTTGTATAGGTAATGTTAAAAAAAAAAAAGGACTAAATTGACCAAGGGCGATAGCGGATAGCATTAGTGCGAGTCCTCTCGAGCCTGGGGTCCTGGGTTCGATCCCCCACTCGTTCTGGGTTTTTAATTATTTTTTCTCAGCGAGCGTTATCAGCAGACAGACAGACAGACGGATTTCGGCTATTACATATATAATTACAAAGTTCTGAGTAATCAATGTACCTACATATGTATATTGTTGATTCAGTCACGAACTTTGGCGTTGAAAAAGTTCAATATTAAGCGCAAACAATGGCGATAGATCATATTATTGTGACCGGCCATATCTATAGATAAAAGCACGATTCATAATCGCGCTATTTGCAACAGTTACGAGCACGTCTAGCGTTTCTAATACGAACACACACAGACAAAAAGAAATTTATAACGTGCGAATATAACACGAGGCCGTTGTGAAAAGGGAGAGGAGACCCCTCAGTGACAGACGATTTGTCAGTTTCCACTGTGTGGACCGCAAAACATAAAAGGTTCTTATATGGATCAAGGACCAGGCGACAAACGGCGAGTGTAGAAAAAAAAAAAAAAAAAAAAAAAAATGGTGACGATCCAACTAACGAGACCGTTTTTGGCTCCATTTATAAATCATGTTGCGAAAATTCGGTCTCAGAAAACCTCTATGTACATATAATAATATGATATCATAGAGTTCGTTAAATTAATATGTAGGTTCGTTTGTTTGACTTGAATAATTGAACGTTTTGTAATTATTGATCGATTTTCTCAACCTTGACATTACATAATATAATAGATAATAGTAAGTTCAATTTGAATTAGTTATGATTTATTGTTTTAGCGAATCTTAAGCGAGTGTTTTTAATTAAAAATGATTTGTAGTAATTTGCCTTTGAGGGTATTAAATTGAGATGTTTCCAAAAATAGTCCACAAAGTTTACAAGAATCTCCTTTGAGACTACTTTGAATAATACATAAATCAACGAAGACTGCTTACGTTTGAGTTTTTAGATTTGAAACTTCTTGAAAAAGTCAACTAATAATAATCAGTTTTCAGTTAAAACAGAAATCAAAAAGAATTTGTATTGAAAGAGTCAATTTTAAGTGCTTACATATTCAAACAATGTTAGTTTTCCTAAATATGTACATATTTTTCCCGAAATGTACATCAAATTGTGTTTTTTCACATAATCTAGCAACCCTATAATACATATTATATGCCAACTTTAAAAAAAAATTTTTGATATCTACATTAAGGTATTTCATTTTCCAATTGTTGTATTTTGCGGCTTTCCAATCTGTCTACATAAATAGCACTGTGCAACAAAATAAAACTACCGGAGTGGAGACTAATCAATTTTTACTAAGTTTGACCCACTGAATCTGAATATGATAATTAAATTTGTCGGTTACTTCTTGAGAAATGGACAATTTTACCATTTTTTGACGTATTTTAAAACTTTCAAATATCACAATTAATATTAAAAACATCTAACTATTGCTTCCAATACTCATTTTGAGCTTAAAATAACTAAATTTTGATTTACAGACCGCAAAGTTCAAAAAAATGTAAAATTTGTCCATTTTTTTAAACGCTCATATCCTGTCTGTCTTGAGCAATCTGCATCCATTTGACTCCACACATTCTTCTCAATTCATCAGCCCATCGTCCACTCAGTCTATCTTGCTTTCTTTCACATCCCTCGGATACCATTCCAGTACTTCTTGCGTCCATCTGCCATCCATTCTTCTCGCCATGTGTCCACTTCAACTTTTTCACATATGTACATGTTTTCTGTGTGTATTAGATCTTACGTAGCATTCAAGTTACACATCCATACGTCATAACTGGCAGTACGCATTGGTCGTATGCCTTTTTTTTAAACATAGCGGAATCTTGAATATGATATTCACCAATTGTCCTGGGTATAAATAACTATCAACTATACAATATGATTATCTACAGTGACTACGTTTTGCGTGCAAAATTTATTTTTAAACCTACTGAGATACTCTCCAATGGTGAAACCCCCAACAATTCTAACAACAGACGACTGATCTGGATTTAGTAATATTAAGATTTTGTCAATGACCATATTTTGAGGTTGAAAACCCTCAACGAAACCTTTAGATATACATCGAGCCTCAGACCTTCGCTCAAAACACCGATGCTCTAACCCTCTAACCACTGACCATATTTGATGATATGTATGTTTAAAATAGCACAACAATCACTTCTCATCGACTGCTCTCACATTATTGTAATTCGACCAACTACCAATTGATAATACCGAGTGAAATAGTCGCCAGTAGTTGAACAGAGCGCATGCATGCACATAATTTGCCAGTAAAGGCATGAATGGCGTATTTGGCTCATTAGCGTAATTGGAATCGTGTTCGGTAGTCGTGTGAGTCGTTTAGTTGTTGGTCGGTTTTCCGGTTGCACAACGGCCAAAAGTGCATTTTTTTGCATGCATTTTGCATTCGAGAGATCTGCTAATCTGCGCGATGCGTCCGATGATCCGTGCACGGTTGCATCTCGACTGCAATTCGTTGCACAATGGCTCGTTAGAACGATATGTACATATGTAGGTACACATGCAAGTGCGATGTATGTACGTGCATACATAGCCAGTCGCCATTGAGAAATTCTTCACATCTAATTGCATCAAAAAGATGGCAATCTTTTATTATTAACCATTATATTCTGCGATAGCAATAAACAAATTCCACGTTGTATTATATGTACATATGTACATACTACCGTTTTGTTATGCACTCGTATGTGAAAAAAAGGCGCAATTGAAACGATTGAGACATGTTTACTATATTGTGAATGTTTCAAATTATAAAACAAAATCAAACTACATAAATAAGATACAATATATGAGTCGCCTAGTTCCAAATACCGATAAGTCCACAATACATATATAAAAAAAACGAGGATAAAATATTTTCTGGTTCTAAGAATGTTTTCAAACGATGCCTTATACTTGAATTATTCCAAATACCGCCAAGTGCGCCGTAAAAAAATATTGAAAATCAGTGTTAGTTCCAAAAACTGACAATTGCACTATGATAAAAGCTGATAAAAGCCATATTTAGAAACAAACAACAATAAGTCCATGTTTCTAATCACAATATTTTGTTTAATATCAACAAAATTAAGTTTAAATGAGCTTAAACGCCGTCGAGCAAATAAGTCTGTAGCAGAAAAACCGCGTTTGCGAACAAGTGAGTTTTATGGACTTATCGGGATTTGGAACTAGGCGACTCATATGTACAAATACGAAATTCAAGAATGCTACGTAAAAAGTTTTTCAATTAGGTAATACTATAAACGAAGAAATAAAACGAAGAATGAACATCGTTTTTAAATCCAACGTTCCGCTATGCTTAAAAAAGAAGGCGTACGACCAATGCGTACTGCCAGTTATGACGTATGGATGTGAAACTTGAACGCTAAATTCAAGAATGCCACGAAAGATCCAGTGCACACAGAGTGGCATGGAAATATGTATGTTTGGTATAACGAGAAGAGATCGTAAGAGGAATACGTGGGTAAGAAGCATGATATAGCGGAACGTGTGAAAAAGTTGAAGTGGACATAGCAAGAAGAATGGATGGCAGATGGACGTGAGAAATATTGGAATGGTATCCAAGAGGATGTGAAAGAAAGCAAGGTAGACCGAGTGGAAGATGGGTTGATGAATTGAGAAGAATGTGTGGAGTCAAGTGTGGATGCAGATTGCACAAGACAGACAGGAACGGAATAGGATTGAGGAGGCCATCATCCAGCAGTGGAGAAGAATGAACTACAGGGAAGAATGAACATTGTTTTTAAATCCAAAATTCCGCTATGCTTAAAAAATAAGGTATACGAACAATGCGTACTACCAGTTATGACGTATGGATGTGAAACGTGGATGTTAAATTCAAGAATGTTACGTAAGATCCAGTGCACACAGAGAAGCATGGATAGATGTATGTATGTTTGGTATAACAAGAAGAGATCGTAAGAGGAATACATGGATAAGAAGCATGATGGCAGAACGTGTGAAAAAGTTGAAGTGAATGGATGGCAAATGGTGGCGACAAATACTGGAATGGTATCCGAGAGGATGTGAAAGAAAGCAAGGTAGACCGAGTGGAAGAATGTGTGGGGTCAAGTGGATGCAGATCGCTCAAGACACACAAGAATCTAAGTGGATTGGAGAGGCCTCAATCCAGCAGTGGATGGTGAACGGCTATGTACATCAAAAAAATCAAATTAGTATACGAAAATCTTAAGTTATTTTTTAATGTGCTAAATTTAAAGGTTTTTGCAATAGTTTGGCATATAAATTATATCAAAATACGGCAAAAGCTTTAATAAATTATTTTTTCGAAGATTTGATTTGAAATTACGTCACACTTTCAAAATGCTTTTGGTTGAAGTTGAATACGATTTTATTTTTTTATAAACTTTCGTGAAAGTTTATAAAAATAATATAAATCTAGACATCATTAGCTTTTTTTTTTATATAGAAATTCGAATTTTACTCAATGCACAAAAATATAACATGCAATTCTAATGACAAATAATATTAACTATTTTCAATATAACATCAATTCATTTACAATCAATTGAAGATTTGATTCAAGCTTTACAATATATTAAAAGATAATTCAATGTATTGTACAAAATTGAATACATTTGTATGACTTACAAGTAAATCGCAATTATTATTGTTTAGCGCGTCAAAAGCGATCACGTTTTCACACATACAAATTATTTTCTTAAATCCGATTTAAACAGTTTACAGCCTTGAATTAATTTGCGAACGTGTAAATACTTTCATGCTGTACATATATTTTTTTATGAAACTAGGAAATTGAACCAGGAATAAGTACATCTGAGGACTTGATCCGTCTTTGCGAATCGGTCACGGTGATTAATCGTACGCAATACAAAAACCTTTGATAAACCATTCGACGAGTCACTAGGATGTTGAAAACTCAATTAAAATATTTAAAAATAAGTCGAGAATATATAAATTAAAACGATTCTGGCACAAAGTATGCCTATTTTAATACTATGAATAATTAGAACGAACGTAAATGATTATATTATTAGTTTCGAGTGCGTGATTGGTAGATTAGTTTACTCGTGAGATTGAAACGTTCGATCAGAATTTGTAATATATGTTAATATGTATGTACATACATACATATGTACATTCGGTTGACGTTGTAATGACTTGTCAGCTAATTAGATATGTTGTATTGGATGTACATACATATACATACAAATATAATGGATACTGATATAATTGTGTGGCTTGTATCTAAAAGAGCCAATGTCAAAATATTTAGTTGTGAAATATATGTAGTACTAGTGTAAGCCCGTTGAATATATCAACGGACGTATTTGACGTAATTAAATACGTGACACTTTAGTCAAGTCGCGAACCTACTAAGGATTAATATATTCAAATTATAGGAGGCCTCCCATCACCGGTGTTGGGTGAACGCGTTAGCGCTAACTCACCCAACCTGGTGATCACGGGTTCAAATCCCACTGGCGACGTTCGTGTTTTTTCAATTATTTAGCGAGGCGAGCGTTATCAGCAGACAGACAGACAGACGGAATTGTGCTATGTTGAGTGTTTGTGTGGTGACTATATATACATATGTGTACGTGCAGTATGTATGCGAACGAGCCAGGCAGACCCTTGCGCTACTATACATACATACATATATATATGTAGTAATGCATACTTCAAACTTGATAAATTAATAAAATACTGAGCTTAGAAAAAAAAAATAATATTAAATTTAATAGATTTTATAGTTTTTGCATAGGTGGCGCGTTATAATACAACGACGTAACAATTTACCATTGTCGCGAACCGTTTGAGGATTAATATTGTCAAATTGTAGCAGGCCCGTCATTACCTAGTTTGGATTAATGCGTAAGCGCACCCTCTTCCGAACTGGTGATCTCGGGTTCAAATCCCACTGGCAACGTTCGTGTTTTTTCAATTATTTAGCGAGGCGAGCGTTATCAGCAGACATACAGACAGACGGAATTGGGGTATTATATATATATAACTAGTGTAAGCCCGTTGAATATCAACGGAGCGGTTTCTCACCACCCGTACTGTGAGTGTTTGTGTGGGTGAGTATATGTGTACGTGCAGTATGTGTGCGAGCGAGCCAGGCAGACCCTTGCGCTACTATATGTCATTAGTAATGCATACTTCAAACTTGATAAATGAATAAAGTACTGAGCTTAGATTAATAGTTTTTATAGTTTTTGCATAGGTGGCGCGTTATAATACAACAACGTAACAATTTACCAAAGTCGCGAACCTTTTGAGGATTAATATTGTCAAATTGTAGCAGGCCCGTCATTACCTAGTTTGGATGCATGCGTAAGCGCACCCTCTTCCAAACTGGTGATCTCGGGTTCAAATCCCACTCGCGCGCGGACAGTTTGCGTCTTTCAATTATTATTTACCTCAGCGAGCGTTATCAGCAGACACACACACAGAAACACAGACAGACGGAATAGAGCTATTATATATAGTGATGATATAATATAAATAATAGATTTGTCTGTCCCTTCGCTACTTATACAATACCAGTGTAAGCCCGTTGAATATCAACGCCCGCTGAATTTTAAATTACGTAAAGCGCTTTTTTAATAGAGATCCCCACTAATTGATCGCACGGTTGTAAGTGACAACAAAAATAATAGTTTTTATAGCGTCATCTATGTATTATTAGCAGAGTCACGATCCCTTGTATAGGTAATGTTTAAAAAAAAAAGGACCAAATCAACAACGGGCCGTGGCGTATGCGTTAGCGCGATTACTCCCGACCTGGCGTCCCGGGTTCGATCCCTACTCATTCTGGTTTTTAAATTATTTTTCCTCATTTCCTATTTATTTTAATTATTATAGGTAATGTTTAAAAAAAAAGGACTCAATTGAACAAGGGCGATAGCGTATAGCGTTAGCGTGATTACTCTCGAGCTTGCGGTCCTGGGTTCGATCCTCCACTCTGGTTTTTTAATTATTTTTCCACAGCGAGCGTTATCAGCAGACAGACAGACGGATTTCGGTTATTATATGTATATATTATATATAATATGTACATTCCTATACTGTTAGCAGAGTTACTTTCTATGATCCTGCCGATTTTGAGTATCTACTTAAGGGCGATAGGACGCTTTTTATTCAGGCAGCTTTCATACAAAATTTGTTTATGTGACTTTTCGGCTAGTATTACTAGTCGAAATAAATTGAGTATTGCCAGTTTAGAATATCAAAATATGTGTAAACAATGTTACGTTTCAACATAAAAGAAAATTTCCATGTAAATAGTATTCAAATACAATTATACAAGCCACCAAGTGCACTCGTGTGTTAACAATCGATCGATTTTCTCAGCGTTTCCGTTGAATTTTCACCGTTTTTCCGGAAACGAGTCATTTTCCGGCAGTTGGATAGATAGATGGATGTGTCGTTATTGATGGCACGACACGGCAATAGTTTTCACATTGGATTATCTTCGCTCGTGTCCAGCTTCTGAATCGCAAGCCATCTTTGTATGGGAGAGCGCCACGGTGGTTCTCAAACGAGTCACGAGCAATTAACCGACTCGAGTTACGCCAACACAATGGCAACCAGTCTTAAGTATTCGTCGTCGATTGTATAATAATTACGATGACGTGCCCGTCAAAAGTGACGGATAATATTCGTATGCTTGTAGTAAATTGTACGTGTGTGGAATTGAATGTTGAACTGTTTTTTTTTTTTCATACTATGATCACATTGAGTATACTGCCGACCTAAGCCCACTTAACGTAACTGACAAAACAACAATATCGAGATTAATGTTTTTCTTCATATATTACTGAACTTTTTTTTAGTGCATGAGGTTATTTTCTATTGTGTTTTGATAATTCTAAGGAAAAATTAAAATTCATTATTCATTATTAATGTATACATGTGACTATTCCAAACTTCAACCACTCTATTTGAAAAGAATGAATCTATAACAATCTTATTTGAGTTTTATTTTCGGAGTCTAAGAGTATGACCTCTTACATAGATGAGGGTTCTCATTGAACATAATGAGGTTGGTCATTTCACATGAATAATGATTATTTATTATTTTGAATACTTCAATTAAATCACCTATTAATCTCCTCGTCTCCAATGTGGAGAGATTCAGTCTTTTCAATCTTTCATGATAAGGTAGTGACCGAAGTAAATATTGGAGACGTTATTTTCTCTTCGCATGCAGATACGTTAGATTTAATAGCTTAATAAAGTCACTTTTGGATGAAGATACATTAATTTTGATATGAAAAATTGCAATAATACACTACCATAACCCCTAAAACACATCTAACTCATTTGCGTAATTTTTGTCAGTTACGTTAAGTGGGCTTAGGACGGCAGTATAATGGAAAGAAAGATTGATGTTTTTGTATGAAAAAAATTCGCATTTTGTTTTATATTCTTTTACATGAAATTTGTTTGAAAATAATACGGTGAAAAGTTGAGCAAACTCATTAAAATTTTAATTAACAATAATACAAGAGGCGTTTTCTCAGCCACATTGCTAATAATTTGCAGAAAGAAAATTTCTGAATAAAATATTGTATTGTACTGAAAAAAAAAAAATAAAAGTATGAAGAAAAAAATGGTCTAAATTATCGTTGACTAGTGTATTGCCTGTTGATAATTGCAACGGTTGCTTATTATTCACAAATAATTTTTACAATATACATATGTACATATATCATAAAGCTGAGCTCGGTGGTTAGAGTGAAAGTCTTCTGAGCGAAGGTTCAGGGCTCGATGAAAGATTTTCTCTACGGTTTTCGACCTTAAATATCGACATTGGCATAATCTGAATATTATTAAATCCAGATCAACCATTTCTTGTTATAATTTTTTGATTTATCTTACATATGTAGTTGTGAGACGGTTCCACAAAAATTGGCACTACCTAAAGATTTATTCCTATCCACCAAATCATTGTCCGTTCCCTTGCTTCCCTTCATAAGGCAATGGGAAATCACCGGAGAGTATCTTTCATTAGTTATGTACTTCACCATGCAGATAGTATGTACAATTTTTGTGAAATAGTAGAAATAGGCAACGTTTGATATTATGTAAGTATTCTCACTACCTTCAGATGAAAAATAATCCAGAAATACAAATCGGTCAGATCTGACTGACACACTTCAGAACGCTCTCACGTTCCAGCTACTCAACTTAGAAGCTAGAGGCTTACATGTCAAACAAGATGGTGTTTAACTGATTTTTTAATGCAGACTTTCCGCGTGTATTTTAAATACGCAAATGGTTACGATTTGGTTAAAGGCGCTCACACACCTTAGCGAAATCGCTGCGTCACACTTTCACCCCTATCGTCGTCCCATTCGCGCCGATATAATTCGCATTGGTGCCAAACAACGACGATAGATGGCGCCAGTTTGACGCAGCGATTTCGCTAAGGTGTGTAAGCGCAACAATGCGAATCAGTCGCACGCCTTTGACAATTTAAACTTTTAAAGCTTAGTATGTACACGATTAGTAAATAGTAAAAAAAAAAAGTCTTATTTCGATTTCAGCAATCGAACAGAGCAAACAAACGAAAGTTAACAGTTTCCGCTTGGCCGTATTAAGTACAATTGTCAACAAGAACTTGCTTAGAAGTGTCACTTTACAATTTTCACAAGTCATTACAACATTGCGAGGAAAGTAAAAACGGACAGGAAAACACAAACACAACCTACCAAAAAAAAAATCGAAAATTCTTCACGCTTACTAATTAATTATTGTGCGTTGTTGACATTTGACTCGCTACGCATCGAAAAAAAATTCGGGTGTGGCCAACCCATGACTTTATCCATATATTTGAGGAATACAAAGAGTAACGAAATTATTTTTTTAAGTACGTAAGTAAATAAAACGCATGCACACCACCACACCGACCAAAATACATACATAAATATCACGAAATTATTATGTTGAGGACGCGCCCGTATGTAAAATACGATCTTCGGCATATATTCAACTACCATTTCCGGTCGGCGGATTTTGATCAAAACCTTATCAACTCTTAATTTTTATATGAAAAATATAAATATAAATTTTCGACAAGATCGCCGGAGCAGTTTCAGAAATATTCTGTGGTAAACTTTTCAAAAAAAAAACCTACTTCCGGTTGACTGATTTTAATGATTTATTTTTTCCTAAATAGCTTGTACTCTAAGAATTACAACATTATAATATTGTGACGATACTACATATTTAAAAGGTCGAGAAAAATAAAAAATAAAAAAATCGTTCAAGAGTAAACTGCCATTTTCGCTAGTCAGAAGTTGACTAAAATCACAGTATCTCTTACGGCTAACGTAAAAACTATAGATATGAAATTTCGACAAAATTCCCGGAGCCGTTTCGAAAATATTCTGTGGTAAAAGAATTTTAGAATTTTCTACAAGAAAAAAACCCTACTTCCGGTTGACTGATGTTGACCAAATTCCTTATGGCTCTTACACCTTACGTGAAAATAATAGATATGAAATTTCAGTTCGATAGCCTTGATAGTTTCGGAGAAAACACACATACAGACACACACACGCATAAGTACACAGATATACAGACACACAGACATACAGACATTTTTTAGAAATCATGAAAACGTGATCAGGGGATGATACTCGATACAAATCAGTCAAAATCTCGAGGTCGATTTTTCACACGATCACAATACTTTATCCGATTAGGATAAAGTAAAAAAAAAAAATAGGAAAAGAAATCTTATCGTAAAAATCGTTAATAAACAAAAATCGTCAACCTTTGAAAATACGAAAATATAATATTTATACCATGAATGAAACGGATTTCGCGCGTGCTGAGATTTGTACTGCGCACACTCGGCACGACTGCAGCGCCATTCGACACTCGACGGTCGAAACGCGAAATATCACCTGTCACCTCGCTTTCGGAACGTTTGTATTTCACTCACGATTCTGACATGGACTCTTCAAATAAAGACGAAACTCTCACGTTGGCCGCATATTTATATGAATGGTTAGTTAAATACTTTTATTGTTGAATGTCATTTATAACGGTGTATCATCAAGGATCGGCTGACTGTTGACAAAATCGTTTCTGTCACTTCTGACACAACCTATCAAGTCAGATCGTACAGGATGGGATACTTCTTCACCGTTTCGATCAGCTTTTACACAAACGTCATATCGAAATTCAGCGAAAATCGCGAATCGGTATGCGATACAACTCCCCACCACATCATTTTTTTTCATCATCATTTCCAGCCGTTCACCATCCACTGCTGGATGAAGACCTCTCCAATCCTCTTCCATTCCTGTCTGTCTTGAGCAATCTGCATCCACTTGACTCCACGCATTCTTCTCAATTCATCAGCCCATCTTCCACTCGGTCTGACATGACGGACAACAGTCTTTGACTCATTGGAGTTTTGCGTCTCCACCTCTTTCCCACCTTCGTATATAGCGACGCCTAAGGGACTACGCTCTGCCGAAGGGACTCATGAGTTTAAAACTGTACTTTAAGCTGTGCCACGCGCGAGCCCTCCTCTATGCGGAGGGGTGCTCGCTCGTCACGGTCCACTCGGTCTACCTCGCTTTCTTTCACATCCTCTCGGATACCATTTCAGTACTTCTCGCGTCCATCTGCCATCCATTCTTCTCGCTATGTGTCCAGCCCATTGCCACTTCAACTTTTTCACCCGCACTGCTATATCTTCCACTTTGGTCATACTTCTTACCCATGTATTTCTTTTGCGATCTCTTCTTGTTATACCAAGCATACATCTTTCCATGCTTCTCTGTGTGCGCTGGATCTTTCGTAGCATTCTTGAATTTAGCGTCCAAGTTTCACATCCATACGTCATAACTGGCAGTGCGCATTGGTCGTACGCCTTCTTTTTTTAGCATAGCGGAATGTTGGATTTAAAAACTATGTTCATTCTTCCAAAAGCACTCCATCCTAGTTTCATTCTTCGTTTTATCATTTTATTTACTAGGCGAATATTAATCCGCAGAGGTGTACGCACGAGTGTCTTAAGGGTCAAATTCGTTCGCAACCAATTCACACGTATGAAATTTCAGCGATTTTGAAAGTGTCAAAAGTTGACAGTACCATTGTGAAAGTTTGACACACGAGACAATAGACTGTCGATTTGGCAATCGGAGCGAGGAATACATAGTTTTGATTTTTTCAAATTCCTATTGATATTCTACGACCAAACCAATGGACGATTCGTCGGATTCAAATTGCGTTTTTCCATTATACATAAACGTGTGCGATTGTTTTCGATTTCCGATTACGTATCGGAACAGTCGATCGAAAGTTTCTACTATTATAATCATGTAAACACTTTAATATATGTGATAGGTAGTGATGTTGATGAGATGGCTAATATTTTAAATATATAATTAAATTATATAAATGATTGGTTGTGTGAAAATAAATTAAAACTAAATGTGAACAAAACAAAAATGGTGTGGTTGAATAGTAAAAATGTGTTGAACGAAGTTAGGATTAATGATACAATTATTGAAATAGTTGATAATTTAAAATATTTGGGAATTAATATGTATATGTAGACTCTAAACTGAACTTTAAGGTACATGCTGAATATATAATTAAAAAAAATGGCTAGAAAAGTTGGTGTTTTATGTACATAGGTTCAGAAATATTTTAAGTAGGAAAAGTAAGGTTTTGGTCTATAATACAATTGTCTTGCCACACCTGGTTTATTGTGCCACTGTACTTAATATGTTCAATGGCCAAGATTTAGATAAAATGCAAAGGTTACAAAATAGAGCTATGAGAGGTATTTTGAATGTTAGTAGGCTAAAAAGTATTAGAAGTATGTATGTTAGATGAATTGGAATGGGTGAGTATTAGAAATTGTTTAAAGTTAAGCACATTGTCTTTTTTTTATAAGTTAGATCATAAGTTATTGCCAAATTATTTTAAGAATTATATCATTAGAAATAGTGATATCCATAGTTATTCTACTAGAAATAAGAACCAATTAGTTGTACGTAGAGAAAGGAAAACAAAGACAGCTGGTGGTGTTTTTCACCGGAGTGCGTCAAGTCTTCTAAGACAATAGATGCATTCTTGAAAAGTGTGAGGAGACACCTCTGTGAGAGATAGTAGTTATTATGTAAGTATAGTGTATAATGTGTAATTGATTTATGTAGTTTTTATAAATATGTAGCAGATGTAAGTTAAATTAGCTAATTAGCTATTATTATATAAAATAAATAAATAGAAAATAAACATACATACGTATGTATTCGGTGAACTATAACCACAACCACAGTGTTAAAATTTACTTCAAATGTTGCATCCGGTACGTGCATATTATATTATCCAAGATCAGTAATCTTTGTATGTGCCAGTTTCACCGTGACATATTATATTATAAAATAGGCTAAAAAAAAACAACTTAATCGTATGTAACGTAAATGTAAAGACCGTTTCAATTGAATCGTAGCGACAAAAACAATGAAAAATGTCAAGGGACATTAAATGTGGTTTTGTCGCTGCACAAATTAGATGGTACGAGTGCACTTTTTTGTAAAAACACACACATATGGGATTCGTCTCGGTACGATGAAGAGAAGGGTATTCCATTTGTCAAGCTAGTGCATCTTGGCGAAAGCTCCTAGACCGCGAGATGAGCTTCCTTTCAAGGCTCTATAGTCTTTGTAGTGGTGCGTATTCAATTTATTTCATGTTGCGTCATACGGATATTGTAGGATTGGTGTGTTGCACCACTGTGCGGCAGAAGACTCGCAGCGTATTCACCGGCATTGCTCCAATTATGTACATCTGTCTTGTTAATTTTATCTACAGTGTGAATCTGCATCGTGCTTCATATCCACTCGATAAATATAGTAATACTTTTAGGCTTAAAATAAAATCGCAGTAAAAGTTTTTCACATGTTTGTATCCGTCTATTTAAATAAATTCCGCATTTTTCATAATAATCATCATTTTCAGCCGTTCACCATCCACTGCTGTCTCTCTTGAGCAATCTGCATCCACTGCATCCACTTGCCTCCACACACATTTTTCTCAATTCATCAGCCCATCTTCCACTCGGTCTACCTTGCTTTCTTTCACATCCTCTCAGATACCATTTCAGTATTTCTCGCGTCCATCTGCCATCCATTCTTCTCGCTTTCCACTTCAACTTTTTCACACGTTCTGCTATATCTACCACTTTGGTCATACTTCTTACCCATATATTCCTTTTACGATATCATCTTGTTATACCAAGCATACATCTGTCAATGCTTCTCTGTGTGCACTGGATCTTACGTAGCATTCTTGAATTTAGCATCCACGTTCTATACGTCATAACTGGCAGTACGCATTGGTCGTATGCCTTATTTTTTAAGCATAGCGGAATGTTGGATTTAAAAACAACGTTCATTCTTTCAAAAGCACTCCATCCTAGTTTCATTCCTCATTTTATTTCTTCTTCTTTACAACCAGTCATATTCATCAATTGTCCCAGTTATAAATAACCATCAACTATCTAAAATTCAGATAAAATATTTTTTTTCGTTTATCTGACTTAATTGGGAGATGGTTCCACAAAAATTGGCACTACCTAAATTTTTTTTCCTACCACATGGGAAACCACTGAACAGTATCTTTCACTAGTTACTTCACTGTGACAGACGTTAAAGAGCCAACGCTTGATATCAAGTACGGAGTACGCCATCTCCAGAAGATTATAAACGTTTAAACGTTTAAACAATAGGCTGATGAATTGAGAAGAATGTGTGGAGTCAGTGGATGCAGATTGCTCGAGACAGACAGGAATGGAAGATGATTTTAAAGGCCTTCATCCAGCAGTGAATAGTGAACGGCTGAAATAGTATTCAGACACATCTCCGTTACATTATTTTTGACACGTTTCACGGATCGACGCAATACTCAACAGCTCGAAGACAACAATGGCAATACTTTTGCAAGGCAAATTTCAATTATTCAGTGAGATTAATTAATCGATTGCACATTTCGACCAAATAGGTAAGTAATTAAACAGTACTAATCAAGTGGCGTTCGTAGTCGATTTGACCCATGCTACAGTGCGACTCGCTTAACGTTGCTTAACCTCACAAATCTGTACATACATAAATACATACATACATACATATATGTATGTACGTAATACATCAACAATGCAAAAGTGTCAGTGGTTCCCTCGGCCCTAGACAGTAGTTTGCCCAATCGACACGGTTTCTGTCGGTCGCCTCTCCTCATCAAGATCCGGCATTGTGTCGAAAGTGAGAGATACGAACCTCTGATCTTTCTCATGTTTCAGGTCCCACGACCATCTCAAGACCATGGACATTCCGCCATGCCACTCCAATTTCGAAATTCACAGTGCAAACGTTAACCCCCGTACCGATGATGATACTAATCCGATATATGTAATATTCGACCGGTTGAAAATTATGATTTCAAGTATAGTGAATGAATCACAACGTGGACATAGCCCATCTACATCAAATAGCATATCATATATTATGTATATAATAGCCGAAATCCGTCTGTCTGTCTGTCTGTCTGCTGATGACGCTCGCTGAGGAAAAATAATTAAAAAACCACCAGAACGAGTGGGGATCGAACCCACGACCTCAGGCTCGGGAAGAACGTCGTTAGACCAATCTGCTAAAACCAGTTATCGGTTGGGACCTTTTTTTTTAAACATATCGTAACTCGGATTTACCTACAAAAAGGATCGTGATTCTGTTAATAATACTTAGATGACACTATAGAAACTATTATTTTTTTTTTTTTTTAGATTTTTACAAAATCACTTACAAAATTATAATTATTATACATATATATAATAATTAATAATTATTATATAAATAGTAAAGTAAAAAAAAATATTTTTTTTTTTGTGGGTATCGATAGCGTTCAATTAGTGGGGATTGCTATAATACATGGATGGCGCTATAAAAACTATTTTTTTTTTTTTTTTTCGGTCAATTATTGGGATCTCTATTAAAAAAGCGCTTTACGATATTTAAAATTCAGCGGGCGTTGATATTCAACGGGCTTACACTAGTGTATATATAATAGCCCTATTCCGTTTTTTAGAGGCACTTTTAGAGGCAATTTTAAGAGGCACTTTCTAAAATTCTGCAGGATTCTTTATAAAACTCGAGTGCAATAAGACTCGGAGTATTGCCACTAGTTGAACCGAGCAACCCCAGATATCATATTATACATACATATATACAATAGCCGAAATCCGTCTGTCTGTCTGTCTGCTGATAACGCTCGCCAAGGTAAATGATTAAACGACACGAACCGTCCGCGCGCTAGTGGGATTTGAACCCGTGATCACCAGGTTAGAACGATTCGTGGCTAACACTATCATCCAACGGAGGCAATGACGCACTTGCTACGATTTGACAATATAATATCTCAATAGGCTCGCGACTTTGCTTAATTGTTACGTTGTTGTATTATTTATAACGCGCCATCTATGCAACAACTATTGAATTAAATATTATGTTTCAGTACGAGTGATGAGAACACTCCGTTGATATTCAACGGGCTTACACTAGTATATGTATAATAGCCCTATTCCGTCTGTCTGTCTGTCTGTCTATGTGTGTGTGTGTGTGTGTCTGTCTGCTGATAACGCTCGCTGAGGTAAATAATAAAAAAAAAAAACAGAACGTCGCGCGATTGGGATTTGAACCCGAGATCCCCGATTCGGGACAGTGAGCGCTTACGCTACAATGGGACAATATTAATTTCTCAATAGGCTCGCGACTTTGCTAAATTGTTACGTTGTTGTATTATAACGCGCCATCTATGCAACAACTATTAAATTTAATATTATTTTTCAGTACGGGTGATGAGAAAGCGCTCCGTTGATATTCAACGGGCTTACGCTAGTTATTATATATATGTATATAATAGCCGAAATCCGTCTGTCTGCTGATAACGCTCGCTGAGGAAAAATAATTAAAAAACCAGAACGAGTGGGGGATCGAACCCAGGACCCCAAGCTCGGGAGGACTCGCACTTATGCTATCAGCTGTCGCCAGTTGTTTTAGTTTTTAATTTAGTCCTTTTTTTTTTTTAACATTACCTATACAAGGGATCGTGACTCTGCTTTACCTATAAAAGGGATCGTGACTCTGCTAATAATACATAGATGGCACTATAAAAACTATTATTTTTTTTTTTTTTTTTTGATTTTTACAAAATCACTTACAAAATTACAATTATTATATAATATATAATAATTAATAATTATAATATAAATAGTAAGTAAAGTAAAATAAAAATTCAGCGGGCGTTGATGTTCAACGGGCTTACATTAGTATGTATATATGGCGAGGAGTAAGAATATGAATATTCTAAATCAGTGGTCGGGAACTGGCGGCTCCGAAGCCGCATGCGGCTCTTTGTATGAAAACCTGCGTCTTTCACTGCCATCCAACGTTTTGCGTGAAGTACAAAATGTTGACACACAGTTTACACAAGATCTAAATGAACTTTATAATAATTTTTAGTAATAAACTGTCGAACGTTAAGAAATATCTCGAGGACAACTTATTTCTTACCATTATTAATGATTAATGATTAATATTTAATTTAATTTTAAATATACATATGTATCTATGTATCTTTGATATAATATAAAAAATCAATGTCTGTCTGTTTGTCTGTATGTCTCTTTATAGGCTCCTAAACCACTCAACCGATCGCGATGAAACTTTCAGGACTTATTGTGATCACGCCGGGGATGGTTCCTGTGAAAAAAAATCTGGGAAAAATGGGAACGGGCCTGCCCACGTGTCAGATAACGTACTAGGAACTGGAACGGGAACGGGATCTGGAACGGGAACGGGAACGGGATCGGGCATTGCAACGCATGTCGGGTCAGCTAGTATAATTATAAAATAATATGTTGCGGTTCCCAAACCTACAAATTTTGCAAGGTTTTTTCCCTGATTTGTTTCTTAGCTCGAAAAAGGTTCCCAGCCACTGTTCTAAACGCTTTCATCGATTTTAAGTGAGAGAAATAAATCTTAAAATGGCTATACAAAAATATTATGGAAATGTGACCCCTTTGAACTAGATATGTGATATTATACTGTTAATCAACTACAAAGCCTAATCTACAATTACAGGTATTAACCCAGTTAACTGTTCGATCGTATTCAATTAATTACGATCACGTACATACATATGTGTGTGTTTGTGTCACAATTGCAGGGCCATGATTGACGATGACGCGACCGCCTGAGACTTTATTGCTGATAAAAAGTTCGATTAGTAGTAGGTATTTACAATATGGGAACGGGACGATTAATAGATAGGTGCGATTGGGAAATATATGTGTTATGTATAGCTGCTGTTGTGGCGAGAATGTTGTGATGCAATTTTAGTGCATCGATTGTGCAATTGAAATGCTGCACCGGCAATAGTTTTGAAGTTGCGGGATGCGTCGACGGAATGTTGCGTTAGGATGTGGTGTAAAATTTAAAACGATTACTCACCGCTGAAGGCGTAGAAAGCTTGATTGTGGGATCGATGCGTCTTTTGGTGTAATAGGTGGGCCGAAATACTCACCGTATGTAAAATCGACATATTTATTTTATATTTAATGTTTAATTATTTTAAAATTTATAAGTGTATAATAGATCGTTAGAGGAATTTATGGATAATAAGTATGACCAAATTGGCAGATAAAGCAGTACGTTTGTTCGTCCATCCGTCTGTCTATATGTCTATTTATTTATTATACATATATGATGTAAAGAAGAAGAATGAAACTAGGATGAAGTGCTTTTAGAAGAATGAACATAGTTTTTAAAGGCAAACGACCAATGCGTACTGCCAGTTATGACGTATGGATGTGAAACTTGGATGTTAAATTCAAAAATGTTACGTAAGATCCATTGCACACAGAGAAGCATGGAAAGATGTATGCTCGGTATAACGAGAAGAGATCGCAAGAGGAATACATGGGTAAGAAGTATGACCAAAGTGGCAGATATAGCAGTACGTCTGTTCGTTCATCCGTCTGTCTATACATATTTCTATTTATTTATATGTGTATATGTATCAATTGGTGAGTATGAAACTAGGATGGAGTGTTTTTGGAAGAATGAACATAGTTTTTAAATCCAACATTCCGCTATGCTTATAAAATAAGGCATACGACCAATGCGTACTGCCAGTTATGACGTATGGGTGTGTAACTTAAATGCTACGTAAGATTCAGTGCACACAGAGAAGCATGGAAATATGCATGCTTGGTTTAACAAGAAGAGATCATAAGAGGAATACATGGGTAAGAAGTATGACCAAAGTGGAAGATATAGCAGAACGTATGAAAAAGTTGAAGTGGACACACAGCGAAAAGAATGGATGGCAGATGGACTCGAGATATACTTGAGAGGATGTGAAAGAAAGCAAGGTAGACCGAGTGGACGATAGCCTGATGAATTGAGAAGAATGTGTGGAGTCAAGTGGATGGTGAACGGCTGAAAATGACGTTGAAGTGAAATGAAAATCACCATATATCTACATATTAAAAAATATTAAATTTTATACAAGAAACAATTTATCACTTTTGGTGACTCGATTAATGGCCACTTTATGTATGAGTGTTTTGTTAGTATTATTTCAAAATTCTGCGGTTCGATTCTAAAATGGATAATGTATAAGGGTATGTATGTCTAATATAGTTTTTAGACACGTCTAACTAAATGTATAAATGTAGTAATTTGAGAGCAAAACTCAATTTGAATCTAATCTGTTCGGAAAATGCTAACAGATATACCTACTCATACATATTTCGGATATGTATGAACGTTTGATGTATTTTCTGAAATTACTTATGTATAGTCTGACCTTCGTTTCAGTTCATCTGGTTGGTGGTTAAAGTCAAACTGTGGGTCAATAAGTCGAAATAGGAATCTCACGAATAAATCATGTAAACGATCGAGAGGTTTTTCTTTACCTTTCCTCTCAAATTGAAATATTCAGTATAAAATTTTGTATATTGAAAGGTATAAAAATAGATTTTCATCGCTATTGTTGAAAATTATTTGTTGATGTTTACACAATTAAGTTGAGAACGAGCGAAGGGAGCTTTCAAGATAGAGGGAAAATTGTGTTTGTGAAACGCTTCATAAAGTGACACAAATTAAACTTAATTTATTCCAAAATTCGATTATATTTTGAAACTTAAATGAATTATTAGTCGAATTGATTTTTATGAAAATCGTGAATATATTAATGTACTTATTCAGTGGTATTTATAATCATTTGTAGTTATTTCAATTTATTATATAGGTATGTATGTATGTATGTGCATAATAATAATTACACATGTGTCTATTCAGTTTTATGCAAAATCATGGTTTTCCACTTGTTAAATTGTATGCAAAATCATTATTTTGCGGTTTCTCAGTTGTACGTAATATCATGATTTGTTATTGCCAAGTTAATATATTATAATATATTTCTGTATACGATTTAAAATATGTGGTTCTCAATATAATATTATAATAATAAAAAATTGGGCAAATCCATTCCTTGAAATTGTTTATAATTGAAAAGTATATTTATAAAATAAAAAATTGTTTATAATATAAAAGTATATTACATACTACACGTGCATAAATATACTTTGATTCTCAAACTATTCAGCAATATAATATTGCATTTATGTATGTATTTAATCTGCTTCTGAAGGTGCCTCAAGCGTTGCCTCTATTTGACAAACATTTTAACGTCTGTCAAAGAAGTAACCAAGGAAAGGTGCTCTCCAGTGGTTTTCCATTGCCTTCTGAAGGGAAAAAAGGTAAAGAGGGAACGGACAATGATTTGAAACTAGGTAGAAATAAATCTTGAAAGTACTGCCAATTTTTGTGGAACTAACACAACTAAATTAGATAAATCAAAAAATTCTAACAGGAACACTTAAATTAATACGAAAAATATCGCACACGACACACGATGATTAACAAGCAATCATTACTCATTTTCGGTTTTTTTTATTTTTGACCTTTATTGCAGCAGAAGCTGCACAAGTCTGTCTGTCTCGAAAGTGCGATTATGTTGTCGAAAATAATTATATCCGCCACTGGGCAATTTAACTATGCACACGTTATTCGAAGTATAGTGATTTGCGTTAACGGCTTCACTTTTCCGGGTTTCTGATATACATATGTATATGTATATATTTTTTTTTTACACTGTCGTGAAACGACTATTAGGTCTACTTAAATGTATTGTCTAGTTTAAAATATAGTCTACAATCGGATTGGCGACCGCTTACTTCTTTCAATCAACGCCAAGTACTTTCAGGTTGAATCTAATTAATCAATCGATTAGATTTTATTTATTTTAAACTAGCCGTAACGGACGTTATCCCTATTTTTCTCGCATGTTGCCTTTTATGAACATGTAATACTCCAATCTGTTTCATCTGAGTCATCGAAATAAAATTTTGTATAGCAGATATCCGAAAGAAAAGTTTTCTATGGTAATGGAGTGTACATTAGACCTGCAGGATCATAGGACGTACCTCTTCAAAGTTTGGTCAGACAGAGAGAAAGATAGATAGCTAGACATATAGCTAGACAGATAGCTAGACAGATAACTAGACAGACAGCTAGACAGATAGCTAGACAGATAGCTAGACAGATAGATAGCTAGGCAAATAGCTAGACAGATAGCTAGACAGATAGCTAGACAGATAGCTAGACAGATAGCTAGGCAGATAGCTAGACAGATAGCTAGATAGATAGCTAGACAGATAGCTAGACAGATAGCTAGACAGATAGCTAGACAGATATCTAGACATATATCTAGACATATAGCTAGACAGATAGCTAGACAGATAGCTAGACAGCTAGCTAGACAGACAGCTAGACAGATAGATATATACATAGCTAGACAGACAGATATATATATATATATATATAGCTAGACAGACAGATAGATATATAGCTAGACAGACAGATAGATAGATAGCGAGACAGACAGATAGAGACAGATAGCTAAACAGATAGTTAGACAGATAGTCAAACAGACAGACAGACAGAAAGACAAATAAACACACAGAAAATAATATTGTATTGTATTGAAAGTTCAGTCCTTTAACAATTTACTGAAAGTAGATATTTATATAAAGTAGATATATTTAACATTGGATATTGTAGAAGCCACAGATATTATCCATTGAAATTATTATTTTTTGTATAAAGCAAGTGAAATAAACCATTTGCGTTAATTGTGATTTTTTTTTATCATACAATTTTGTAGGAAGAAATTACTCTTTTCAAGGATTTTCAAAGATAAGATCGGCAATCCTCTGAGCCCAAGCTTAAAATGATAATTAATCCTAAGCGAGAGGGATAAAATTTTAAACGGGTCCTTTTGAATAACAACTCTTTCGAAAGTCTCTCGTGAATTTTTAAAATAATATTGAGAAACGTTCGTCATTTTCGTACAAATCTATTAAAATTTTCATTACATATAAAGCAATACTCGTCGGACATACGAGCAAAATCCGTTTTCAATTAAAATTTCAATTTAGTAGCGACGCGAGTAATCAATGAACGCTTGAGTGCTTCGATTAAATTTCAATGATCGTTTTCGATAGTTTTTATGACCGTTTAATCGATTGAATGAGTTCGTCAATTTGATGAGACTTCACTAAATAAATTGGAGTACATATATTGTTATTTGATTGAATATTAAATTTTGAGAACCGTTGACTAGAATATTGTGTTTGTGCACGCAATGGAAATTTGTACATGGGACCGTTCGAATGTTTACACGATTTGGTTTCGCTATAGAATTGCTCGCTATTGGGGTAAATTTGTACGCTATAAGCGAGCACGTTATCTGGCTTACCGGAAAATGTTATTATACTCGTTCTATGTTGGAAAATTGGATGAATTTTCATTTGTCATTTGAAAATTATTTCTCATATCTCATTTAAATTGTACACTTAAAACTTGGATTATACCATTATATTTACATACATATGTATGTACATACAATGTATACATATTTTATGAGTGTATGAAATATTCTGTAACATTAAAAATATGATAGTATAATTTGGACGATTATTTATGCACAAATAAAACCAATAGAGTGACGAGATTTGCATTACATTATTTGTCTGTTTGTCTATTCGTCAGGATCGTTTGACACATTTATTTTGTTTTCATTGAAAATTAAAATAATAACCATTAAATTATCTTCTCCTAGCCCACTAATATAACGACAATACAGACACGTTGATTATCAACGGGCAATACTCTAGTATGTTATATGTATGTACATATGTATACATATATATTAAAGCCTTTATATTCTGTCCGTCGGGAGTTGTATTGAAATTTTGTTTTATAATTGTCGGGAACAAAATTAGTGAAATCCTTGCAAAATTGACAAGTTTGGGAACCGCAACATATTATTCTCAGGATTATACATATATAATGTATATATTCAAATGAAATTAAATGCTTCTCATTAATGAAATGGATAGCTGTAAGAAATAAGCTATTTTCATGATATTTCTTAAAGTTAGACGGTTAATTATTAAAAATTATTACAGTTTAATTTGAAAAATGATCTTATAGCGTTTTATAGCCATAAGGTTATGAAAATAATAGTTTTTATTTTGTGTAAATTATACGTCAACATTTTAGTGCTTCACGTGAGACGTTGGATGACAGCGAGAGCCGCATGTGGCTCTGCAGCCGTAGGTTCCCGACCACTCATATGTCAATAATAAACACACGTTGATCATCAAAGTGCAATAATCTAGTATAATAATCAATAATCAACGTTCTACTATTGGAAATTTATTTAAATTAAATGGCTTTTGTACGATTATGTTTTAAATATTACATCATCATCATCATTTTCAGCCGTTCACCATCCACTGCTGGATGAAGGCCTCTCCAATCCTATTCCATTGCTGAGTGTCTTGAGCAATCTGCATCCACTTGACTCCGCACATTCTTCTCAATTCATCAGCCCATCTTCCACTCGGTCTACCTTGCTTTCTTTCACATCCTCTCGGATACCATTCAAGTATTTCTCGCATCAATCTACCATCCATTATTTTCGCTGTGTGTCCACTTCAACTTTTTCACACGTTCTGTTATATCTGTCACTTTGGTCATACTTCTTAACCATGTATTCCTTTTACGATCTCTACATACATGTTTTCTGTGTGCACTAGATCTTACGTAGCATTCAAGTAACACACACATCCATACGTCATAACTGGCAGTACGCATTGGTCGTATGCCTTTTTTTTCAACATAGCGGAACGTTCATTATATGTAGTTTCATTCTTCATTTTATTTCTTCTTCTTTGCATCCGGTCATATTCACCAATTGTCCTAGGTATAAATAACAATCAACTATTTTATTAAAATTAATTTTTAAGCCTACTTTCATACTTTCGTAACAATACACGCAACTATAACTGTGTCGGCAGCGAATTTTAGATGGCTCAAGTGTCTTCCGTTGATCTTGACCCCTGTTTTGTACCACTCCAGCGACCTAAATACATATGTCATCAACGCATTGAATAATTAAGGAGAAATGGTGTCTCATTGCTTAACACCCAACTCAATACGAAATTGCTCCGTGTCTTCAAAGAGACGAAATGACGCTGTTGCTTTTTCGCAGATGGCAGCTGGCAGACTGACGCACGGTGGCGCAACGCCCCGTTTCTGGAGGGCATCCAGTAAAATATTACATAGTATGTTGGAAAATCTTTTGACGTGTCCCATGAATGCTAGTCGGAAAATGACTGTCGCCTTTCCAAATTGTGCAAATATAAGCGTGTGTGTGTGTGTCTGTTTGTGTGTCGACGGTATTGATCTGTTCAGAGCCACGCCCTAGGCCAGGGCGTAGCCCTGGAAGTGAACGCCCCTCTCACCATGTCGGTATCGACCGGCCCCCGTAGAGGGGGGAAGGGGAAGGGGGGTAAAGGGGGGCGCAGGAGGCACCGGGGGCGAAGCACCTCGAAAAATCGCCACAAACACTACACAATTGCCTCGTACACTTGGCTCAACTAGCACACTGCAACGGTATAGATGAGGCTTTCGAGTGAAAAAGTGTGGACTAAATGTTAAGCCTTAAAAATCACTTGACTTGAGTACATACAATATATCTGACGATAGTGTAAAACGTGCAATAAGCAATGTATTGTTAGTATCAATGTGCATCAATGTAAGACGCTTCATAAATTTAAATAAAACGTATGAAAACTAAAAGTTTGAGAATGACTGGATGAAATAAAACTATTGAAAGATTGGTGCGATAAAAAAAAATGATTTTGACGGCGAAATTCATTTTTTTCATACTTATTATTGTAGTGCAATTGCGCGTCGTTCTAAAAGGTTCCATGTCAAAATGCTTCTGTCTGGAAAATCAGTTGATTGAATCTTATTAAGATGTTTAATACTTATGGTATGGCACCTTAGACCAGCGGTCGCCAACCTTTCGGACGTCACGGACCACTAAACTCAAAATCTCAAATCCCGCGGACCACTACCATATGATTTTTTCCATAAAAATAACATTCTAAATATAAAATGGTAATTACACTAAAATTATAATAAATAAACCATATATTCATTATTCATTATGAAAAGTGCCAGCTAAATTCAAGAATACTAGGTAAGATCCAGTGCACACAGAGAAGCATGGAAAGATGTATGCTCGGTATAACGAGAAGAGATCGCAAGAGGAATACATGGGTAAGAAGTATGACCAAAGTGGCAGATATAGCAGTACGGCATACGACCAATGCGTACTGCCAGTTATGACGTATGGGTGTGTAACTTAAATGCTACGTAAGATTCAGTGCACACAGAGAAGCATGGAAATATGCATGCTTGGTTTAACAAGAAGAGATCGTAAGAGGTATACATGGGTAAGAAGTATGACCAAAGTGGCAGATATAGCAATACGTATGAAAAAGTTGAAGTGGACACACAGACAGCGAAAATAATGGATGGCAGATGGACTCGAGAAATACTGGAGAGGATGTGAAAGAAAGCAAGGTAGGGCCGAGTGGACGATGGCCTGATGAATTGAGAAGAATGTGTGGAGTCAAGTGGATGCAGATTGCTCAAGACAGACAGGAATATGATGATGATGATTATGTAAAATGCGGACCACCGGTTGGCGACCGCTGCCGTAGACGGTCAATATTATTGACAATACCTTATCATATTGACCGTTTCAGCTGCCCATTAAGGTTCTAATATTATAAAAATCTCGGTTTGGATCAATATTTTTTTTGATGTTGTAAAATCACATTGCCCTCTGTATGATAATGAAAGTCTGGTAAATTTTATTTTTTGACTAGTATATTACCTGTTGACCATCATCGCTTAATTACTATTGGTGAAATTAACTCTTTATATTGACATGAAAGTAAACACTAGACACGAATCAACGAGTTGAAAATTTTACAATAGCCGTTATCTACACACACCAAAATCATAGCTTTCTCAATTTTATATGATCAATTTTAACCCAGTGTTAATTCAATATTATCATTGTAAAGATCGCATATTGTGATTCTATTTCAGAATTTGGAACATGTCAAAAAAAAAAAAAAAAAAAAAAGTGTACCTATTTAAGTCGCATCGGTTTTACGTAATACGACATACTAATCCGTGTGCTATATATATGTAGTATGTGCTCATAAACTGGGTCAAGGCATAAGGTCCCAAAACTCCACTCTATTGTCCAATAATCTAATCCATTTTCAAGTCAATACGAAATAGTGAAAAGAAAATATACTTATGATATTTTTCAATCAGACTTGAGCGAGATTCTATAGAGAATCCTTTTATAGATAGAAAATTTCATTACTACTAAATCCGTACGTAGTTGGATCAAGAAGTACCAGATACTAGACAAATACAGCTAGTAGCTTTTCTTTCGCAATAAACTTTTAATATGTTATTGGTATTAGTATAGGGTTCCTTTGAAAGTGAATTGGTCCATGAATTATTTAGTTCTCATTTCCTACTCTTGCCTGTATCTTCCATTCATTACAAGTCCTCGAATTCCGCATACATTATTGTCTCTAAATCTATCTTGAACTTCTAGAACTTTCTATGCAATGTATTCGCTCTTATTTTATTATTCTTAAGAACGTTCGTGATCAATACTATGTACTAAATCGCTTCGATAGCTAATATTTCTCTACGTATGTATGTCCATACGTGGTTTTGGTACTTTTTCCAAAAAATTACCACTGCAGTGAACTGCTCCAAGGTAGCCTATACAAATAAGTATAATTAGCTGTGCTACGCACAGCAGAGAAAGGGTTAAAACATTTGTAATTCGTTTACGTCACCAAATTAGCATTGTTACGATGCACGAAATAAAAATAAACATACCGTATAAAAGAAGCCCCTTTTCTTATTATTCTTATCGTCGTTTTCGTAACTTATCCCGAAGAAGGCGTCCATTTGCATTGAATGAGATTTCGCACAGGGCGTAACATACGCAATATAAATGGATAGGAAAAGAAAAAGGGAAAAAACAAAACAACTAGAATCAAAATATTGTTTTATTTTGCGAACTAAATCAAAATTTTTAGTATAACTAGTACATTTTAGATATTTACATAGTATTGAATGGTATAAAGTTCAATTTACAACTAGTTTTACGTACGGGTAGGTCGTAAAATCGAACTCGCTGGTTTGTAAAGGTTTTAAAATTGGTCTATGTTTGATTTAGAATGGTTTATTTATAGTTTGCGATAACGGTACACGAGTGATGCAATGCAACGTGTAAACATAGAATGGCGCAGAACTGACTGACACATTTCAAAACGCCCTGTTGTTTCAAAATTGAAGGTTAAGATGTATAACTGCATATTTAAACGAGAGTAGACATAATGCCATTTTATTAATTGAGATATATGATATATGTATGTATATGCAGTAAAAAGTTAAAAAACGAGGTTATATCAACAATTATTATAATAGCCCAAAACCGTCTGTCTGTCTGCTGATAACGCTCGCCTCGGTAAATGATTAAAAGACACGAACCGTCGCGCGCGAGTGGGATTTGAACCCGAGATCACCAGCTCGGAAGAGGGTACGCTTACGCATTCATCCAAACTAGGTAATTTAACAATATTAGTCCTCAAAAGGTTCGCGACTTTGCTAAATTGTTACGTTGTCGTATTATAACGCGCCATCTATGCAAAAACTATTAAAAAATACTAAGCTCAGTACTTTATTCATTTGTCATGTTTGAAGTATGCATTACTATATATAGTAGCGCAAGGGTCTGGCTGGATAGCTGCGGATCGCTCGCATACATACATACCCACACAAACACTCACAGTACGGATGGTGAGAAACCGCTCCGTTGATATTCAACGGGCTTACACTAGTAAATAATTAAACATGCCCAAAAGCATGAATGAAAATGATGCTATATTAAACATTGTTTTTCATCACTACAAAAATTAAATTGGTATGTACATAATCTCCCCTTATTTGAAATGTAGTCAAATTTGCTAATTTCCGCTCTTCAAACAGGAAAGCGTTCTAAAATGTGTTAATTGATTTTGCACCACATTTTATGACTTGGTATTACTAGTGTAAGCCCGTTGAATATCAACGGAGCGGTTTCTCATCACCCGTACTGATAAATAATATTAAATTTAATAGTTTTTATAGTTGTTGCATAGATGGCGCGTTATAATACAACGTAAAGATTTAGCAAAGTCGCGAGCCTATTGCCATTTTTCATTTTTTTATTGTCAAATCGTAGCAGGCCTGTCATCGCCTTGTTGAATGATAGTGTTAGCACGGCCTCATTCCTATCTGGTGATCACGGGTTCAAATCCCACTAGCGCGACGTTCTGGTTTTTTTTTTAATTATTTATCGGCGAGCGTTATCAGCAGACAGACATACAGATAGACGGACAGACAGACGGATTTCGGCTATTATATATGTACTAGTGTAAGCCCGTTGAAAATCAACGCCCGCTGAATTTTAAATATCGTAAAGCGCTTTTTTAATAGAGATCCTACTAATTGATGGCACGGTATCGATAACCACCTCGATAAAATTTTTTTTTTTTTACTTTACTATTTATATTATAATTATTAATTATTATATATATATATAATAATCATAATTTTGTAAGTGATTTTGTAAAAATCAAAAAACAAAAAAAAATTAAAATAGTTTTTATAGCGCCATCTATGTATTATTAGCAAAGTCACGATCCCTTTAATGTTTAAAAAAAAAAAGCACCAAAGAGACGATCGGTGATGGCGGATAGCATAAGTGCGATTCCTCCCGAGCTAGCGTCCCGGGTTCGATCCCTCACTCGTTCTGGTTTTTCTGAGCGTTATCAGCAGACAGACAGACAGACAGACGGATTTCGGCTATTATATATACATACAATGCAACAATGCGCCATGTATGGCGCGTTATAATACAACAACGTCGCATCGGTAACGATACCCAAACTCGCCAAAATATTTTTTTTACTTTACTATTTATATTATAATTATTAATTATTATATATATAATAATTATAATTTTGTAAAAATCAAAAAATAATAGTTTTTATATCGCCATCCATATATTATTAGCAGAGTTTTTATTTTATAGGTAAAGCAGAGTCACGATCCCTTGTATAGGTAATGTTTAAAAAAAAAAAAAAAAGGACCAAACCGACAACTGGTTTTGGCAGATTAGTCTCGGGACGTTCTTCCCGAGCCTGGGGTCCTGGGTTCGATCCCCACTCGTTCTGGTGGTTTTTTTTACTTATTTTTCCTCAGCGAGCGTTATCAGCAGACAGACAGACAGACAGACGGATTTCGGCTATTATACATATATGTATGTATGTATATAATATGTATATATCTTTGAATCGTCTTGTACAATTTGCAAACATTCGCACATGAACCCTATACCGACACAATACAAGGCGACATCGATATTACTACATAGCCGTAACCCCTAAAGTGCCGGAGCAATTGCGCACAAAAGGCATTGTGGCTACTTCCGGTTTCTCCGGACGTCGGAAATAAACCGGATAACCATAAATACGACGTCTCGGGGTGTAATTGAAGTTGCGATTGTTCGCACGAGGGTTAACTTCTTTCGCCAGCACAAATTTAAACTAATTACCTATGTACATACCTGCGGGAAAAATTTCAAACTAACTTTTCCATTTTCCGTAATAATTACACAACGAGTTGTGTTACGGTGCGGATACAAAACAGTATATTCTAGTTGAATAAATCGACGCAATTCGTCTGCATGCGAATTAAACGATCCACCGGTCGAGCAATCGCTTGTTGTCGTACCGAGAAGACGTGGGTTAACCGATTTAACCGGAATTGTACGCTCAAACCGGATTATCCGTATATTAAGATAGATTGTGAGGGTTTTTTTTTTACTTTTTTGCATTAAAAAAATCTTCGTAACTGAAATTTTTTAGTATAAATCTAATAATTTAAATGGAAATGCACAATATTTTACAACAGCCAGTAACCATAACTTCCTAGATACGGGGCTTAAGAAAAGGACACAGCTAAATTCCATACGTTCTCTACACTTTACTATTAAAGCAACGATGGTTGTTAGTATTGTACTTGTGCTAAAAATTATCAATAGAATTTTGACCCACATATGTACATAGTTGAAGTTAAAAAAAGATTAATCAAAATTGGTTCATAGAAAGTGAAATTGACAGTGCTTTAATTGATTTTCATTCATTTATAAACCACATATCTCTCAATTGTTTAATCTATTTATACTAGTGTAAGCCCGTTGAATATCAACGGATGTTTGTGTTAGGTGAGTATATGTGTATTTAATAGTTTTTTTTATAGTTGTTGCATATATGTATGTATGGTGCGTTATAATACAACAACGTAACAATTAAGCAAAGTCGCAAGCTTATTGATAATTTATATTGTCAAATTGCAGCAGGCTCGTCATCACCTCCGTTTGGATCATAGCGTAAGCGCTCACTGTCCCGAACTGGTGATCTCAGGTTCAAATCCCACTGGTTTTTTAATTATTTACCTCGGCGAGCGTTATCAGCAGACAGACACACACACATACAGACAGACGGAATAGGGCTATTATATATACATATGTATGCATGTCAAATAAAACGAAAAAAAAACTTATTGCTTTGATGAAATCATTATGAGAATAAAATGAAGGGATGCAGATCATCAATTTTTACGTTAAATATCAATTGTTTACAAATTTTGAAAAGAAATCAATTAAAAATCACTCGAAAAATATTCTCTGTAACCAAATTAGTTTAATTGTTTTTATTTAGATAAGATTACGTACAAGATATTTTATATTAAAAATACACTAGGATCTTGAAGTGTTGATTTACAGATATATGTATGTACATACATAAAAGACATCTAAAAAAATATATATATAATTTGGTTTTAGTTCAATATTACAAAAGTACACACACAAATTTTATATTCAGCATTCGTTCTCTACTATAGGTATAAGAGATATGTATAACAGTTAAATCGAATGTATGTAGGAGGCTTCAGGAAACTTCAGTTACGGTTGGCAAACGTTCAGAAATGTCATTCAGATATTCGAGTTCCCGACAGAGACTGAATTGTATAACATTAACGTACGTACTTGGTCTAAATGGCCACGCTTTTACCTCTTATGTATTTTTTTTTTTCAGACGAATAATTGCATGTGTGCGAATTTCGGTCAAGGTGCGAAAAAAACGATGCGCGTAACCAAATGAAAACACCAATTTTTTTTGTTATTATCATTTCGCAGCTCAAATATAACGATGGTTCAAGTGTGAGAAATTTTATCTCACGACTGTGGCCTATTTTTCCATCAACGGTGACTCGCAACGTTTTATTTTTTTATTTTTTCGTCGAGAAAATAACATTGGATATAATATTGGCGAATACATTTTCCTACGATTGAGGCTACATATGTATAGGTGTATGGAGAATTTTTTGCGATATCGCAAGAACGAAGATAATATTTATTTATTGGCAATTACTGTGTCGTACAAAGGGTTGAAATGTAAGGGTTGGACGATATTGTATCATTGAAGTACGAATGGGGAGGATGAAACTAGATATATGTATACTTGATAAGTTGTATTGTGGTGCAAAGCGCGGCAGGTAAACGGGCTAATATAAAATTGCAATAATTTAAATTCAACACTGTAATTTTGAATTAAATTCTTTTTATAAACATTTCACATATATTGCAATTGAATATGTTATTATTAAAAAATCAAAATTATTTGAAATTACAAGAAAAAAAGATGTTCTCATAAATAGGTATATACGCATAGTTCTGTTTACGTTAATCGTAGACTTTATCAGGTTGATGTTAATAATTATTTATTTGCAATTATTATGTCATATTAAGGGGTGAAATATAAGGGTTGAAGGACAATGTATAAACGTGCATTGCATAACTATAGTGCAAATGCAGAATGAGGGATGAAACTATGCTATAGATAAGTTGTATGCCGTGCGCAGTGCAGCAGAATAACGCGCGGCTATAAAATTGCAGTAATTTATATTTGAATTATATAAATATCAGACAATTAAAAGTAATAATGATTTTTGACATCTTGCAATTGTATAATCAATTCATATTTAGTCAAATTTGTAAGAATGTATTGACGAAATAAAAATAATATATTCCACATGTACACTATGGTGTATGTATACTGCCGTCCTAAGCCCACTTAACGTAACTGACAAAACAACAATATCGAGATAAATGGACTTGAAAGTTTTATTCTAAATTTGTGTTTTTCTACATATATTACTGATTTATTTAAACTTTTTTTCAGTGCATGAGGTTATTTTCTATTGTTTTTTGATAATTCTAAGGAAAAATTAAAAATAAATAAATACTTTAGTAGTTACGTCACTTCATTATTCATTATTAATGTATATACATATGACTATTCCAAACTTCAACCACTCTATTTGAAAAGAATGAATCTCTAACAATCTTATTTGATTTTTCTTTTCGGAGTCTAAGAGTATAACCTCTTAGATGAGGGTTCTCATTGAACATTGTAATGAGGTTGGTCATTTCATATGAATAATTTTGAATACTTCAATATTAAATCACCTCTTAATCTCCTCGTCTCCAATGTGGAGGGATTCAGTCTTTTCAATCTTTCATGATAAGGTAGTGACCGAAGTAAATATTGGATACGTATTGGTGATACTATTTCTCTGCGCGTGCAAATACGTTAGATTTAATAGTTTAAAAAAGTCACTTTTGGATGAAGATACATTAATTTTGATATGAAAAATTGCAAGAATACACCTCCATAACCCCTAAAACACATCTAACTCATTTTCGTAATTTTTGTCACTTACGTTAAGTGGGCTTAGGACGGCAGTATAGGTATATTAAAAATCGTACAATCTTTGAGTGAACTAAATCCGACTTTCGATGTATTAATTCAATACTTTTGATTATTATATCAAAAAAATACATATTGGTCATTCATGATCAATTCTAAAGGTACACGGTACACGTTTCGCGTGTAATCCGAGCAATATTAATTTAATTAGAGAGAATGTTCTTTTCATACGAATCCATTTTACATCCATCGACTTCAAAGGAACGAGGGTGGACCTTTATAAAAATTTTATATATACTATGTACATAGGTTGATTGTATCTCCCTTCCAGCTAAAGCGCGTTTTACTAGCGAGTCACCCTGTATATACATACATATGTACATACATTTATACACGGATGCCCATTATCTCATTACACGGCCTCTATTAGTCGACTGAAATAGGGGTGTCGAAAGAATATATTGTATGTGATTTATTTATCTCATACTAAACAGCTGTATGGTGTATAAGACACTGTTAATAAATACTGGAATATTTTTGTTTTAACTGGCAATTTTCCATTTGTCATTTAGTCATAGTCATCGAAACAATACTTTGTGTCCTATCACACTCAACTAGGCAAACCTGTAGGATCAATGGAAGAAATGTACAGGATTAGGAATGTACATACATATAAGGAACAAACATACATACATTTCATCATCATCCATTCACTGCTGGATGTAGGCCTCTGCAATCCTCTTCCATTCCTGTCTGTCTTGAGCAATCTGCAACCACTTGACTCCACACATACCTACTTCTCAATTCATCAGTCTTCTACTCGGTCTACCTTGCTTTCTTTCACATCCTCTCGGATACCATTTCAGTATTTCTCGATATGTGTCCAGCCCATTCAACTTTTGCTATATCTGCCACTTTGGTCATACTTCTCACCCATGTATTATACCAAGTATACATCTTTTCATGCTTCTCTGTGTGCACTGGATCGTACGTAGCATTTAAGTTACACATTCATACGTCATAACTGGCAGTGCGCATTGGTCGTATGCCTTATTTTTTAAGCACAGCGGAATGTTGGATTAAAAAACTATGTTCATTCTTCCAAAAGCACTCCATCCTAGTTATTTTTTTTTTTTGTTTACATCCGGTCATATTCACCAATTGTCCTAGGTATAAATAACTATCAACTATCTCTACAATATGATTATCTACTGTGACTACTGTTTTACGTGCAAAATTCATTAAATATAATTTTAGTTTTATTAAAATTCTACTTTCATACTTTCGTTGCTTAATTCTGTTAATCTATTTTGTAAATCTATTGAGTCACATGCAACTAAATATGTCACATAAATTTCACAATTATTAAAGTCCAAAATAAATCATTTATAACACGCCCATATATACTAACCTAAAAAGACTACATTCCCAGTATAACATCCCATTAGTCGTAGATGTCACTAACAGATTAACCAGTAGATTCTATGATAGAATTACCAATAACCACACTAGCAAATCAGTGAAAGGTCTCGGTGATTATAGCAAGATGTCTTTACCCTTTAGGTATAAACACAAATTACCTAAACATAATTTTCTTGAGATCGCCGACTCTAAAAAAGTATTTAATTATGTAAAATATATTATAAACATTTGATAAGAATTGTAAATAGGTTTTGAGCTCTTTCTCCTATTATGCTTTAAACACTAACATTAAAATAAAAGAATCCTTATAAATACTAACAAAATGAACAATGTGTAAAATAGATAATGGTCACTGGACCAGTAGCTATTACAATATATTTAAGATGTATTGTGAATATAGTATAAGAACAATAAAAAGCTTTTTTAAATTAAATTAAACAATTATTAAATACGTATATTGTTATTTTATTCATTAAAAATGAATTGTGTGGTAAATTTCAACCCTGAATAACAAATTGAGGTAGGACTATTGTCTGCAGAAATCAACAAAATTATTTACGTGTACTGGGGGATGTTGTACATACTGATAGATCGTGGTAGGGTCAGCTGGACCTAATCAACTCGCACACCATTAGTCATACCCCTTAAATTTCAAGTTACCTAGTCCATGGAACACGACCCTGCACTGTAATTAATTCACTGATCGAATCGCAGACTTTTATCTAATTATCCGTAAAATGTTGTCATGGGTCACTTCATCTGGTCGACGGCATGCAACGTAATGAAAAACATTTGTAGTTTAAGCTGGAAAAAAATATAGTACGTGTGCAGATAGTGTCGTACGTGTTAGATTTAAGTTAGAGTTAAGGCAAAATTAAAGAGAACGTTAGTTTTAAGTTGGTATATAAATTTTAAGAAGATAAAAATTTTAAAAGTTTGGTAGCAGAGCTCCTTAACTGTTTCACAACGTAACGGGGTATTTTATGAATTCTAATTTATTTATTAATGACTAGCTTTATTACCCAGCTTTGCCCGGGGTGTAATTAATACAAGGTAATATAGTTTTTGTTTAGAAAATTATTTCGGGAGCCCAAAAAAGGGGCCACCGGGGCAGGAGGAAAATCCTATAGTGACGTCATAGCGTTACTATAGCGTTACTATACTCCCTAAAATCTATGTCGGGCCCTACCACCCCCCAGACCCCCCTCCTATCCCGGCGACCCTTTTTTGGACTCCCGAAAAGCAATGCCGACCCCCTACCACCCCCTAGACCCCCCTCCTGCCCCGGCGGCCCCTTTTTTGGACTCCCAAAAAACTATGCCGGCCCCTTACCAACCTCCAAATCCTCCTTCTTACTCAGGCGGTCCCTTTTTTGGACTCCCGAAAAGCAATGCCGGCCCCTTACCAACCCCCCCAGACCCCCTCCTATCTCGGCGACCCTTTTTGGACTCCCGAAAAGCAATGCCGACCCCCTACCACCCCCTAGACCCCCCTCCTGCCCCGGCGGCCCCTTTTTTGGACTCCCGAAAAACTATGCCGGCCCCTTACCAACCTCCAAATCCTCCTTCTTACCCAAGCGGTCCCTTTTTTGGACTCCCGAAAAGCAATGCCGGCCCCTTACCACCCCCCCAGACCCTCCTATCCCGGCGACCCTTTTTTTGGACTCCCGAAAAGCAATGCCGACCCCCTACCACCCCTAGACCCCCTCCTGCCCCGGCGGCCCCTTTTGACTCCCGAAAACTATGCCGGCCCCTTACCAACCTCCAAATCCTCCTTCTTACCCAGGCGGTCCCTTTTTTGGACTCCCGAAAAGCAATGCCGGCCCCTTACCAACCCCCAGACCCCCCTCCTATCTCGGCGACCCTTTTTTGGACTCCCGAAAAGCAATGCCGACCCCCTACCACTCCCTAGACCCCCCCTCCTGCCCCGGCGGCCCCCTTTTTGGACTCCCGAAAAACTATGCCACACATTCAATTCATCAGCCCATCGTCCAATCGGTCACCCCTGCTTTCTTTCACATCCTCTCGGATACCATTTCAGTACTTCTTGCATCCATTCTTCTCGCTATGTGTTCACTTCAACTTTTTCACACATTCTGCTATATCTGCCACTCTGGTCATACTTATTACCCATGTATTCCTCTTACGATCTCATATTGTTATACCAAGCATACTTCTTTCCATGCACTTTATGTGTGCACTGGATCTTACGTAGCATTTTTGAATTTAACATCCAAGTTTCACATCCATACGTTATAACTGGCAGTACGCATCGGTCGTATGCCTGATTTTTTAAGCATAGTTGGATTTAAAAACTATGTTCATTATTCAAAAAGCAATTCCACCCTAGTTTTATTCTTTGTTTTTATAAAAATTATTACAGCTTAGTTATATTACAGCTAAAATTAAATTAATAATACTAAGTACGACTCAATGATCTTTGAAGCTTGAGACGTTTTTTTAATGGAGAATTTACACTAGTGAATACAAACTTTAACTTAATAGTGGGAATGTAATTCATTAGTTATACGACTAATTGGATTAAAAATAATTTTAGACACATTTTTAAGTTTAAAATTTAGACTTTACACGGGAATTTTATTAAAACGTCGCTGTAGGGGTTAAGGAGGAGAAGATGCTTTGTCCAAAGCACGTCACTTTAAACTTGTTTCAAGAAACAAATTTATTTTCCACGGTGCGAAAAAGTCTCGGCAAAACATTAATCAAAAACTTACTCTACAAATAGATCGAATTTTATAAAATCGTTTAAATTAAATGTCTAATCTAAACTTGCATAAATACACAATCAAAACCACGCGTTCCTTTATATTTTATATTTATTTTTTTTTGAAATTGTTCCGCTTTGCATCACTTAATTAAAGTTTCAATTTTGTTGGCGAAAATTCGAATGAAATATTTACAAAGGTGTTGTTTTCTACGTATGAAAGCAAGATGGTTCAATTAGAGCTCGTTCGCGAATTAGATTAAATTATTTATTGGAGCGCTGAAGATGTTTAAAGGCTCATATACGCATTTGAGAACGTTTATGTATGTATGTACATATGTATAGGTAGAGTAGAGTAGTTCCACGCGTAGGAGGCGATTTTATAGAAATTTTTGTTTTATATTAAAATTGCTGTTGTAAAATAATTTGATGGAGTATTGTTTTATTTATAACTAGCTTTATTACCCGGTTTTGCCCGGGGTGTAATTAATATAATGTAATATAGTTTTTTAGTAAATTATTTCGGGAGCCCAAAAAAGGGGCCGCCGGGGCAGGAGGGGGGTCTGGGGGGGGGTAAGGGGCCGGCATAGATTTTAGGGAGTATAGTAACGCTATGACGTCACTATAAGATTTTTTTTTTTTTTTTTGGATTTTTTGAACTTTTTTGAACTTATGAACTTTTTTGAATTTTTTTTTTTTGATTTTTTCAACTTTTGATACCCTCTAAAGCCATGCCGGCCCCTACCACCCCTCAGACCCCCCTCCTATCCCGGCGACCCTTTTTTGGACTCCCGAAAAGCAATGCCGGCCCCTTACCAACCCCCAAACCCTCCTTCTTACCCCGGCGGCCCCTTTTTTGGACTTCCGAAAACCAATGCCGGCCCCTTACTACCCCTTAGACCCCCCTCCTACCCCGGCGGCCCCTTTTTGGGCTCCCGAAACACTATCTGCTTAAATCTACTTAAATCTGCCGAAAACATCTACTATCGTGTGTACTTCGTCGTTTCTATTAATCGCGCCCGAAAAACGCCTGGTAATTGACGAATGACCCATACGTACATACATACATACATACAAACTTAATCGTTTTATATATTAGATTAATTTCTAAATATAGCTACAGCTTTCTATTTTCATATAGTAATTAATTTCAAAATAAACTTTCGTAACAGTCTTTCTACAATTAATTAACTGAGAGCTATATATAGATAATTACAATGAAATTTATCTACTAAACGGTGTAGTTAAAATTTTATTCACAAAAGTGTCGTAATTTTGTTCAAATGTTGCGTGTGACTTGAATTTTCCTATAATAAATAATTTATTCTACTAGTTAAAATATCGAATTTATCATTTTCTGTCTAATTTTTTTAACCTGTTTGTTTGAATTTATATTGAAATGAATTATTTTTCATCTAACTTGTTGCCGATCACTGCTTTTTGTCGTTCGGCACGCGACTGGTTTGTGGTTCCCTCTCGTACCCATTCACCCTAACCAGTGATACGCAGGGAATGCATTCGCCACAACGCAAATCCCTCTTTTTACACGGTATAAAGTGAAGTGCAAGCAATGGGGATTGCCGTGAGTGAGATTGAAATCCTTAAGAATTAAATTTGAAACGTGTATTGTCTCAATGTTGTGACGAAACAATTCCAAAAGTATGTTTTCATCGAGCAAAACATACTTTGTTGAAAATATTTGCCATTTACATATGTACATACATACATATGTACAATGTGTCACCGAAGATGAAAAGAACAAGTGATTACTTGAAAAAATTATACAAGTATGTCTCAAGCAAGTGGTAAGTAACTTCAAATGTCGCTAATTGATGTCATTCCGAGTAAAATTACTATAAGAAATATGTATGTATATGTATGTATGTACAATCGTTTTTGAAATATTTTTCACAAGTTGGAATATTATAGTACTATGTCATCATCATCATCACCATTTTCAGCCGTTCACTATCCACTGCTAGATGAAGGCCTCTCCAATCCTCTTACATTCCTGTCTGTCTTGGGGAATCTGCATCCACTTGACAACACGCATTCTTGTCATTTCATCAGCCCATCTTCCATTCGGTCTACCTTGCTTTCTTTCACATCCTCTCGGATACCATTCCAGTATTTCATCCATTCTTCTCGCTATGTGTCCAATTCAACTTTATCACACGTTCCACTATATCTACCACTTTGGTCATACTTCTTACCCATGTATTCCTCTTACGATCTCGTATTGTTATACCAAGCATACATATTTCCATGCTTCTCTGTGTGCACTGGATCTTACGTAACATTCTTGAATTTAGCGTCCAAGTTTCACATCAATACGTCTTAATTGGCAGTACGCATTGGTCGTATGCCTTATTTTTTAAGCAAGTTGTGGTTCTGGCGCTGTGCGCTAATGTGTCGCGCTTCGCGTTCGATATTTCGACTTTGCACGTTTCAAGGTCGATGTCGGCATTGATTCAAATAATAGTTTATATACTAAATTTTGGTTTAAATTCTGTTAAATGTTTACTTTCTGTGATCAAACAAGTATAAAGTATAAGTGAGTTTGTTGTTTGAATAAGACAAACATGCTAAATTTTATTTGAGCACATCGAACATGTTTGCGCAACACACAATCGGTTGACGCTTCAGGCCATCGTTCAAACTTCTTTTGAATGCAAACTCTTATCGAAGAATTCACGAAGTTGACATTGGTCCTTTGAGAACCGAGCTCCGAACCGACAAGTTTAGTCGTTATCGAGGCTTGACCCGTAAATCTAGTTAAGGTTTTGCGTGCACGGCCAGTTTGTGCTATATAGCACCCCCCCCTTTAGCTACAAACCCTGTTATTATCCCTTGGGTAAGCTCTTTTTGGACCGGCTGAATATGTCTTAGAAATAAACGCTTCGCATTCGCTATATACATACATAATCCCCATTTGAAAAGCACACCTCGCTAGTGGAATATCAATAAGTATTCCAAAAATAACCATAACCATCTAATATACAAAACGCTTAAGTTTATATTTATGTATGTATGTACGTATGGGTTATTCGTCAATTACCAGGTGTTGCTCGGGTACGATTAATAGAAACGACGAAGTACACAAGATAGTAGATGTTTTCGGCAGATTTAAGTAGATTTAAGCAGATAGTGTTTCGGGAGCCCAAAAAGGGGGCCGCCGGGGCAGGAGGGGGCCGGGGGGGGTAAGGGGCCGGCATTGCTTTTCGGAAGTCCAAAAAAAGGGCCGCCGGGGTAAGAAGGAGGGTTTGGGGTTGGTAAGGGCCGGCATTGCTTTTCGGGAGTCCAAAAAAAGGACCGCCGGGGTAAGAAGGAGGCTTTGAGGTTGGTAAGGGGCCGGCATAGTTTTTCGGGAGTCCAAAAGGGGCAGCCGGAGCAGGAGGGGGGGTTTGGGGGTGGTAGGGGCCGGCATTGCTTTTCGGGAGTCCAAAAAAGGGGCCGCCGGGGTACGAAGGAGGGTTTGGGGGGGGGTTGGTAAGGGGCCGGCATTGCTTTTCGGGAGTCCAAAAAGGGGACCGCTGGGGTAAGAAGGGGGGTTTGGGGGTTGGTAAGGGGCCGGCATTGCTTTTCGGGAGTCCAAAAAAGGGACCGCCGGGGTAAGAAGGAGGATTTGGAGGGTGGTAGGGGGCCGGCATAGATTTTAGGGAGTATAGTAACGCTATAGTAACGTTATGACGTCACTATATGATTTTCCTCCTGCCCCGGCGGCCCCCTTTTTGGGCTCCCGAAATAATTTTCTAAACAAACACTATATTACATTATATTAATTACAACCCGGGCAAAGCCGGGTAATAAAGCTAGTATGTACATAATCCCCATTTGAAAAGCACACCTCGCTAGCGGATTATCAATAAGTGTTCCAAAAATAGCCATAACCATATAATATAAGCAAGCATGGAGAAATTTATCAAAGTTAACCCCGATAGAATGAAGTGGACATGTCGATTTTTTTTTTACCGTAAAAATGTTCTAAAAATGAGAATTAGAGGGGGAAAATGTCGCGTGGCGTGCGCAATATTTGCCCCTAGGCTCGTTAGGCTCCCCAAGGTGCTTTGGTCAGGGGGTGCTTTGGTTCGAATAGGTACTAGGTACCTAAAATACAACAAAAAAAAAAACACCCCTTTCCCCTCCCTTTAAGTCCCAGGACTCACTCCCAACTTAATTCTTCGTGAATAAACATGCAAATTTTAGACACCCCATTTCTATAGGGGGAGTTGAACTTTTTTTCCCTACAAAGATTGACACTTTGATATATGTAGGTCTAGTTTCGTCGCATGGATAAATACTTTGGTATCTCAATCGCTCATCTATAAAGTTTGGAAATTAAATTATCATGAGTGTTTGTCAAACATTTTGATTGGCAGACGCTTATCGATTGGTGTGTCTCATCAGGTTCAGGAGTTGCTTTATTGAACTGTGATTAATTAAGATTGGGAAAGATAAGGTTAGGTTATTTAGATTGTTGATCGTTATATACTGCCAGTTATGACGTATGGGTGTGAAACGTGGATGCTAAATTCAAGAGTGTTACGCAAGATCCAGTGAACACAGCGGTGTATGTATGTATGCTCGGTATAACGAGAAGAGATCGTAAGAGGAATACATGAGTAAGAAGCATGACCGAGGTTGCAGATGTAGCCCAATGTTTGAAAAAGTTGAAGTGGACACATAGCGAGAAGAATGGATGGCAGACAATATTACTATTAATCGTACTGCCAGTTATGATGTATAGATGTGTTCAATTCAAGAATGCTACGCAAGATCCAGTGCACACAGAGAAGCGTGGAAAGATGTATGCTCGGTATAAGAAGAAGAGACTGTAAGAGTAATACATGGGTAAGAAGTATGACCTAAGTGACAGTATAGCAGAACGTGTGAAAAAGTTGAGGTGGACACATAAAATGTTTTTAATGAATTAGGCAAAAACATGTCTTTTCGGAAGATTATGTTTATAAAGTGTTATAATGAGAAGAATGGATGGTAGATGGACGCGAGAAATACTGGAATGGTATCCGAGAGGATGTGAAAGAAAGCAAGGTAGACCGAGTGGGCGATGGGCTGATGAATTGAATGTGTGGAGTCAAGTGGATGCAGATTGCTCAAGACAGACAGGAATAGAAGAGGATTGGATCCAGTACTTGATAGTGAACGACTGAAAATGATGATGATGATTTATGTTTTGGTTAGTATAGGACAGTGGTCGGGAACCGGCGGCTCCGGAGCCGCATGCGGCTACAGGCGCGAAAGTTGGCGGCTCCGTTTATAATCCAACACGTTTCGTAAAATAAAATAAATAAATTGTAAATTAAATTTTTTTGACCCTGAATTTACTCGCATCAACCAAATTAGTTACGTTGCTTTTTTTTTTACATACTTGCCTTCATTTAATATGCATTCAGAGAAAACATAAAACCAAACTATGACAAATTGAGTCATTAAATCGTGAAGCTATGTTACTGTTTTATGAGTAAAATTATATTACATATGTATAAAAAGTGAGAATGTTGTTTCTTATTTCGAATATTACCATTGAGATTCAGTTTATTTCGCAGTTCGAACGGGAACAGTTCAGTTTGCACACGTATTGTGTTTTCGAAATTTAAATTAATGAAAAGTGAGTGAATTCGGGATAGAAACGTGTTTTTCGACTTTTGAACTGGTACATTTTCGGACAATTTACATAAATTCGGAACGTATTTAGTTCACAGTTGTAAGGGAACGGGCCTTGGCACGCGTCAGATAACATATTAGGAACGGGAACGGGAACGGGAACGGGATCGGGACCGGGATCGGGAACGGATTCTGGAACGGGATCGGGAACGGGCCTGCTCACGCGTCCGATAACGTACTAGGAACGGGAACGGGAGCGGGATCGGGAACGGGATCGGGACCGGGATCTGGACCGGGATCGGGAACGGGAACGGGAACAGGATCGGGGATTGCAACGCATGCCGGGTCAGCTAGTCTTATATAAATTAAGCTAAATTGAAAATTATCATCATTTTCAACCGTTCACCATCCACTGCTGGATGAAAGCCTCTTCGATCATCTTCCATTCCTGTCTGTCTTGAGCAATCTGCATCCACTTGACCCCACACATTCTTCCCACCTTCCACACGGTCTACCTTGCTTTATTTCACATCCTCTCGGATACCATTCCAGTATTTCTTAGCGTCCATCTGCCATCTACTTTAGTCACGCTTCTTACCCAAATATTCCTCTTACGATCGCTTCTCGTTATACCGAGCATACATCTTTCCATTGCTCTCTAGAAAGATGTATGCTTGGTGGCATACATATGTTCATACAAACTACAAATATGTTCGAAAATTGATAGGTTATAAACAAAACACAAACATCACAATACAAACACGTAGCCTTGTGCAATAAAAACCATTGTCAAATACATCACAAGCTTACACACAAGTGTCATAAATTTCTGTCGAAAAATCTCACGTTGATTGTAGGTATACCAATTACGCCATTTTCACCAACAATGACAATGTCTAGTACGGACCCCATAGATATATGTATGTACAATACCATAGATATGCCATTCCAAACAAATTTGCCTGGACAAAGCGTCAGAAGCAACGGGGGGGTGCGGGGGGTCTAAATTGCGGGGAATTCTCACAAAAAAGAAGTCCCACAAAAAAAAAAGTCAAGCAAAATGCATGCGAGGCATGCATTTTTGCATGCCCTATTTGTATGTCATTTTTCGGGCGCTAAGACCAATCTATGTTATTTTACATCTATGACGGACCCACAAAATGTGTAGAGGGGGGATGATCAATTGCAACATTATAACATTTCATAAATGCAAATTCCGGACGCATACCGGAGCCAAATTAAGTAGTCCCATGAATATTAAAAAGTTACTCTCGACACTGCACACCGCATTACTTTATTCCGATGGCGAGCCCTCACCCCCATGAACCTTTTCTGCAGAGGGCTCTAACAAGACACGTTCGTCTGAGGATCACTGAGGGGTGTTAGAGGAATAAAGGGAAGGGGTAGGGGAAACTAAGGTAGGCTTAGACCGATTTTCCCCCTCGTTTCGTCGCAGACACGCCGGATTTGTGTTTTCTTTTCATCAAGACACGGGTAACGAATGATTTAATGTCGTGGAAAAATTCCGATATCAATTAAAATGCCACGTTCAATAGAGGGTAGTTCTACGCGAAGTAAACCTTTTTTTTGTTATGCTTGTAAATTCATGGAATTTTATTAAAATATTAGTGTAAGCCGGTTGAATATCAACGGAGCGCTTTCTCATCACCCGTACTGAAAAATAATATTAAATGTAATAATTTTTATAGTTGTTGCATAGATGGCGCGTCATAATAACAACGTAACAATTTAGCAAAGTCGCGAGCCTATTTATTATATACTAGTGTAAGCCCGTTAAATATCAACGCCCGCTGAATTTTAAATTACGTAAAGCGCTTTTTTAATAGAGATCTCCACTAATTGATCGCACGGTTATAAATGACAAAAAATAATAGTTTTTACAGCGTCATCTATGTATTATTAGCAGAGTCCTTGTATAGGTAATGTTAAAAAAAAAAAGGACCAACCCAACAACGGGCCGTGGCGTATGCGTTAGCGCGATTGCTCCCGACCTGGCATCCCGGGTTCGATCCCCACTCATTCTGGTTTTTAAATTATTTTTCCTCATTTCCTATTTATTTTAATTATAGGTAATGTTTAAAAAAAAAAGGACTAAATTGACCAAGGGCGATAGAGTATAGCGTTAGCGTGATTACTCTCAAGCTTGCGGTCCTGGATTCGATCCACCACTCTTTCTGGTTTTTTAATTATTTTTCCTCAGCGAGCGTTATCAGCAGACAGACAGACAGACGGATTTCGGCTATTATACATATAATAATAGTCCAGCCCATTATTGTCTTGTTTGGCTCACCTCGGAAGCGCTCAGTGTTCCGAATCAGTGATTCGGAACCGAGTTCAAATCCCACTCGCGCACAGACGGTTCGTGTCTTTTAATCAATTACTGAAGCGAGCGTTATCAGTAGACACACAGACAGACAGAAGGAATAGGGCTATTATATATACATACATATGATTGCTACTAGTATTCTATTCTCATCATCATTTTCAGCCATTCACCATCCACTGCTGGATGAAGGCCTCTCCAATCCTCTTCCATTTCTGTCTGTCTTGAGCAATCTGCATCCACTTGATTCTTCTAAACACATTCCACAGCATCCACAAATTCTTCTCAATTCATCAGCCCATCTTCCATTCGGTCTACCGTGCTTTCTTTCACATCCTCTCGGATACCATTACAGTATTTCTCGCGTCCATCTGCCGTCCATTAATTATTTTCGCTATGTGTCCACTTCAACTTAATCACACGTACTGCTATATCTGCCACTTTAGTCACACTTTTCACCCATGTATTCCTCTTACGATCTCTTCTTGTTATACCGAGCATACATCTTTCCATGCTTCTCTGTGTGCACTGGATCTTACGTAGCATTCTTGAATTTAGAGCCCAATCTATTTTCATTGGTAGTTACTGGAATATATGAGTTCTTCAGTTGCGTAAGTGAAGATTTTGTTTTTCTTAAATTTTGTGCTTTCAAAATAAACTTTCGTTACAGTCTTTCAACAATTAATATATGTGGAACTATTATACGTTATAAGTGTATGTACATAGGTAGTAGTATAATATACTAGTAGGTACCTGGCGTTTCCTGTGTGCAAGTGTCATTTGTATTTTGAATCGTAAGCCTGTTTGAAGCACCTCTGCAAAGTTTGATCTCGATCAGTCATACACTGAACTTTGCGAACTATGTACATAAAAGTTTGCGCAAACGCGTTATCTTCGTGTACAAATTTTAAGTTAAGTAATTAATTTATGACTTTTTTTTTTTACAATTTTAAGATTGTGCGAAAAGATTGCTTTATGTGAAATTTACTCGCGATTCATTACAATTTAAAATAAACAAAGCAATGTTGAAAACCGGCTAATGAAGTTGTTAAGCAACGATTAATTGCAGTGTTTTGTTGCTTTTTAAGTAATTCTTAATCTGATTCTATTTTTACTTTATTCATATCGTATAAAGTGTATTGTGATCGTGCGAAAATTCGACCTCGAGATTTTGACTGATTTGTATCAGGCGGCGTCCCCTGATCACGATTTTATGACTTTTGAAAAATGTCTGTAGAATCTTTATATATGTATATGTATGTGTTTAGTGTCGGCCATTATAATCCACAAGTGTAAGCCTGTTGAATATCAACGGAGCGGTTTCTCATCACCCGCACTGTGAGTGTTTGTGTGGGTGAGTATATGTATGTATGTATGTGTACGTGCAGTATGTATGCGAGCGACCCGCGGCTATCCAGCCAGCCAGACCCTTGCGCTACTATATACAGTAATGCACACTTCGTACTTGACACATGAATAAAGTACCGAGCTTAGTATTTTTTTCTAATAATAAAAAAAATAATATTAAACTTAATAGTTTTTGCATAGATGGCGCTTTATAATACAACAACGTAACAATTGAGCAAAGTCGCGAAAATACTGAGGATTAATATTGTCAAATTTAGCAGGCTCGTCATTATCTAGTTTGGATGAACGCGTAAGCGCACTCTCTTCCGACCTGGTGATCTCGGGTTCAAATCCCACTCGCACGCCACGGTTCGTGTCTTTTAATCATTTACCGAGGCGAGCGTTATCAGCAGACAGACAGACAGAATAGGGCTATTATATACATACTAGTGTAAGCCCGTTGAATGTCAACGCCCGCTGAATTTTAAATATCGTAAAGCGCTTTTTTAATAGAGATCCCCACTAATTGAACGCTATCGATACCCACTCAAAAAAATATTTTTTTTTTACTTTACTATTTATATTATAATTATTAATTATTATATATATAATAATTATAATTTTGTAAGTGATTTTGTAAAAATCAAAAAAAAAAAAAAAATAATAGTTTCTATAGTGCCATCTATGTATTATTAGCAGAATCACGATCCCTTTTGTAGGTAAAGCCGAGTCACGATATGTTTAAAAAAAAAAGGACTAAACCGACCAAGGGCGATAGAGTATAGCGTTAGCGTGATGACTCTCGAGCTTGCGGTCGTGGGTTCGATCCCCCACTCGTTCTGGTGGTTTTTTAATAATTTTTCCTCAGCGAGCGGTATCAGCAGACAGACAGACAGACAGACAGACGGATTTCGGCTATTATATATATATGTATATAATGTACATACATACATACATATATGATGAGGTTTTTAAATTTTTTTGCGCACACACCCACACAATGATATGGAAGTATGTGTGTGTTCGATTAACATACCTTCTCCTGTTTGGACGCACCAATGAGCTAAATTTTCTTTTTGCTTTTTGACTAAATTTACTCTTTGTATTCCTCAAATATATGGATAAAATCGTGGATTGGCCACACCAGATTTTTTATTGCTAATTTGGGTTTTTAGTGGTCCACTATCGCATAAGCTAATCTTACAACTTCAACGTGTGTTGCACACAATTCATTCTTTTATGTATAGGTACATACATATGTAATACAAGTCGACAAATTCAACAATATTATATTCAGTTGGCGTACACACACGTCCAATCATGTGACACAATTTTATTGACACGAGTGACTATAATATAATAGTGTAGTGCCTATGAATTGTCAGTTTCTGTGAAAGGCTGTAAAGTACATGTTTGGGGATTGTACATACTATGTACATACATCTGTTCTTCCATCCATCTGTCTTTCCGTATGTGTGTCTATCTGTCTTTATGTATGTACATATATACATATGTACATATCTGCCGCTCTATCTATATGTCTATCTGTGTTTCTGTTTATCTATCCACATGTTAGTCTATCAATTATGTATGTACATACATATATACAGTCGATTCCGCTTAATTGGTACACCGGTTAATTAAGGATTATTTGGGACAAATCCCAAGGAACAGAAACCCAATGAAGTAACTAATAGTAAATTTATTTCGTTTATCCGGAACACCATTCCGTTTAATTGGGACAAAAAATTTAAAATGTTTTAGATTGTATTAGTGTTAAAATTATCTTCCTACAAGCGATACAGTTTGTCGCTGATAAGAAGTATACATAAATAAATACACATAAAAACCAACACCATACAGAATTGCTTTGCTACTTGTGGCTTTAAACGTTTGCAGATGCTAGAAAATTCGAGCATTGCGAAAAGTGAAGTTGTTTTACATATGTACATGTATGTTCCAATTGTTAATTATCTAGAATTTTCGACAATAGATAACAATTTAGCATGTTACGATGAAAATGAAGACTGTGTAGATGCAATTGTCGAAGTCATTAAATCAAACATTAAGCGAAGACGACGACAAGTACATAAAGAATTAATTTGTACTTACACTTCGATTATTATTATAGCTAGCCGCTTATTTTGGGCCCGAGGTGTTCCAATTAAGCGGAATCGAGTGTATATTTATGTCTGTCTGTCTGTCTGTCTATCTACATGCATATATGTCCGTGTTTGTATTTATCCGCCTATCCTGTCTGTCGGTCTATTTATCTATCTATCTGTATGTCTATCTGTCTTTATGTATGCCTGTCCGTCCACCTATCTACATGTCTCTATGTCTGCTATTCAAATATGTGTATATCTTTTTGTTCGTCTATCTATATTTCTGTATGTATATTTATACACTTACATATGTACATACATATGTGCCTCTTTGTTTATATATATTTATATGTCTGTATTTCTGTTTGCCTGTCTGTCTATCTATACACTAATGTGTGTCTTTTTCCTATTTGTACATTGCCAAGCTGTTTAACTAATCGGGACGAAGCTTATGCTGCGTACACACCGACGAACCGTACAGCGAACGACGAAGAGTTGCTATTGTGTCAACGTTTATATGTACTTTATTGTGTGAAGCGGTCCACACAATAACAATTCACCTTCGCCGTTCGTCGTTCGCTGTTCGGTTCGTCGGTGTGTACTCAGCATTAGAAGAGGTATCATCCTGCGAAACTCACAAGACAATTTAGTAGAAAAAATCACACTTCATCAAAAAGACCATGCAATGTTTTCTTATGACAATCATTCGCAACGCCGAACGGCAACGCCGAAATCCGTCGATCTGTCTGTCTGTCTGTCTGCTGATAACGCTAAGGAAAAATTATTAAAAAACCAGAAAGATTGGGGGATCGAACCCAGGACCCCAGGCTCGAGAGAACTCGCACTAATGCTATTCGCTATCGCCCTTGGTCATTACCTATACAAGGGATCGTGACTACATAGATGGCGCTATAAAAACTATTATATATTTTTTGTCACTTACAACCGTGCGATCAATTAGTGGGGATCTCTATTAAAAAAGCGCTTTACGTAATTTAAAATTCAACGGGCTTACACTAGTTATATATATGTATAACAGCCCTATTCCGTATGTCTGCTGATGACGCTCGCCGACGTAAATAATTTAAAAACCAGAACGTCGCACGAGTGGGATTTGAATTAGGTATCACTGGATTCGGAACAGAGCGCTCACGCGTTGAGCCACACCAGATGATGCGAGATCCCTTTTATTTTGAACGTATCGGTTGAAAGTTTGCGACATTGCTAAATTGTAACGTTGTTGTAATGTAACGCGCCACAGATGGCGCTCGGTTGCACAACTATAAAAAAACTATTAAATTTAATATTATTTTTCAGTGCGGGCGATGAGAGACCGCCCCGTCGATAGTCAACGGGCTCACACCAGTACATTATAATATTTAAAGTGCGTTCACTATTTTTAGCGAGCACATAAACCCGGGGGTTCAAGCACATACATACATGCGTAGTAAAGTACCACACGTACGCCATTGTGTTCGCGTTTTGACGAAGGGCGTTTTAAATGTAACGATGGGTTCCCGTGACGTTGTCAGTGGCAGAAGGGAAACTCCCAGGGGGTATTTGAAACCCCACAGTGTTGCGTATGCAACATCAAATGCCACAGGGTACCGAAATGGGAAACGCAAATAAATCGATTCGCTGGCAACCCACCCCCTAAAAGTTGCCAGTGTGTAAGTATGGTCGAAGGAAATCGAATTGGTTCACAATCAAAATATGTGCTTTTCGATCACGTTTTTTTTTACCTGGGTGAAATCTTGGGTATTCAAGTTATTCCCCCCCCCCCCCTATCCCCTTTTATTTCCCTCGAAATGAAAATTCGATTTGCATAAATTAAAATTTTCACTTGGAGTTGTAGGTGCATAAATGTACGAGCACGCGATTTCGTTCGGGTATTAATATTCCAAGTGTGATTATAAAGTTTTCCGTGGGCTTTGATGTATCATTATGCTAAAGTTTCTCAGCAGTTTGTGGAAGTTCCAAGTTGAAAGAAATAATATTAGATTAATAAGAAATTAATTTTAATAAAAAATTAATTTTAATATTAATTTCATTAATTTTAATAAAACTAAAATTATGTTTAATGAATTTTGCACGCAAAGCGTAGTCACATTTGATAATCATATTGTAGAGATAGTTGATAGTTATTTATACCTAGGGCATATTGGTGAATGAAACTAGGATGGAGCGCTTTTGGATGAATGAACATAGTTTTTAAATTCAACATTCCGCTTAGCTTAAAAAAAAAGGCGTACTGCCAGTTATGTGACGTATGGATGTGTAACTTGAATGCTACGTTTAGATCCAGTGCACACAGAGAAGCATGGAAATATGTATGCTTGGCATAACAAGAAGAGATCGTAAGAGGAATACGTGGTTGAGAAGTATGACCAAAGTGGCAGATGTAGCGGAACGTGTGAAAAAGTTGAAGTGGACACATAGCGAGAAGAATGGATGGCAGATGGACGCGAGAAATACTGGAATGATATCCGAGAGGATGTGAAAGAAAGCAAGGTAGACCGGGTGGAAGATGGGCTGATGAATTGAGAAGAATGTGTGGAGTCAACTGGATGCAGATTGCTTTACAGGTTATATATATATATATATATATTTATAAATACATATGTAGGTAACGCGTTTAATTGGAATGGTAAAATGAATGTACGAGTATATTGCATAGTTTTACATAAAAACAAATTAATAATATTAATATTCATATAAAATGGTCGATAGTCACTGAACAAAATGCACACGTCCCAAGGCTCATATATTATGCCAAATTTCAACTGAATAAATAAAAATACTTGAATAAATTACGAGTGCATACATTGGGATTTGATATTTCACGTCAAATTTAAATATCAAATATGTTTTTGTACGTGTTTACTTTCGTGTGTTTACAATAATGTTGTCTTATTAGATTGAGCAATAAAATGATCGAAAAGTATCAATTGAACATATTATAGTGTAAAAAATATATAATACTAGCTGACCCGGCATGCGTTGCAATGCCCGATACCGTTCCGTTCCCGTTCCCGTTCCAGATCCCGTTTCCGTTCCCGATCCCGTTCCCGTTCCTAGTACGTTATCTGACGCGTGAGCAGGCCGTTCCCGATCCGTTACCGTTCCCGTTCCAGATCCCGTTCCCGTTCTTGATCCCGTTCCCGTTCCTAGTACGTTATCTGACGCATGAGCAGGCCCGTTCCCGTTCCCGTTTTATCCCGATTTTTTTTCACAGGAACCATCCCCGGCATGATCACAATAAGTCCTGAAAGTTTCAACGCGATCGGTTGAGTGGTTTAGGAGCCTATAAGAGACAGACAAACAGACAAACAGACAGACATTCATTTTTATATATATAGATTGGTCCTTTTAGAACTACATACGTCATACATAGGGCATGCAAAATGCACTCCTCGCATGCATTTTGCTTGACTTTTTTTTGTGGGAATTCCCAGCACTTTAGACCCCCCGCACACCACCGTTGCTTCTGACGCTTTCTCCAGGCAAATTTGTTTGGAATGGCATATCTATGTACATATGTATGTAATACTGAATATCCACCTATTGCCTTACTAGAGCATCTTATGTACATAATATGGAAAATTCAAAATATAGATAATGGCCGTGTACACTTTATAATAAAATTTAGAACAATTTACATAGTCAGAGTGCGGCTCGAATATTGCCAGTTGACGACACACGTCCCTAAGATCCCCCGAGCTTAACGAAAGCCGCAGCCGTTAAGCTCCAAGCTCGTAACGGGGATTCGTTAACCGACACACATATCTAGTATATATGTACATATAGTCGATTGTGTGCACGCTTACTTTTTATAAGGGTTATATTCTCATTACGCACAATTTCACGCGTATATACATACATATATATATATAATTTTTTTCATTACGCAGAAGCTGTATGTGCCCGGAAAAATTATCTGAAGGTTCATAATAATGCAGGACACTCACGTATGATCCGTTTATTTACCGTTATCGAGCCGCAACGTTAACGTTGCTGGTCACGTAGTACCAATGATGACTATGTAGGAAAGGACGAGTGAAATTTCGTATATAAAAAAAAAACAAAGATTACGTGAGCAGTCAATGACTCAAATTGTGAAAGTGACGGTGTAAATATAGAAATACAGTTAACGATAGCTGAATTGTTCAAAATTTAATTAAGGAAAGTTGAAGAAGGCTTTAACACTTTCAGTGTGTGTAAAAATTTAACTACTGTAGATACACATCTAAGTGGATAACTTTTATTATAATTATAAAAAAATTGTTATATACATGTACTACGTATGTATATTGAATTTTGTCTGCAAAGCGTAGTCACAGTAGATAATCATATCTTATATATATCTAGGACAATTGGTGAATATGACTGGATGTAAAGAAACTAGGATGGAGTGCTTTCAGACGAATGAACATAGTTTTTAAATCCGACATTGCGCTATGTTTAAAAAATAAGGTATGCGACCAATGCGCACTGCCAGTTAATGACGTATAGATGTGAAACGTGGATGTTAAATTCAAGGCTGCTACGTAAGATCCAGTGCACACAGAAGCATAAGAAAAATGTATGCTTGGTATAACAAGAAGAGATCGTAAGAGGAATGCACGGGTAAGAAGTATGACAATGTAGCAGAACGTGTGAAAAAGTTGAAGTGGACACATAGCGAGAAGAATGGATGGCAGATGGACGCGAGAAATACTGGAATGGTATCCGAGAGAATGTGAAAGAAAGCAAGGTAGACCGAGTGAAAGACGGGCTGATGAATTGAGAAGAATGCTCAAGACAGACAGGAATGGAAGGGGATTGGAGAGGCTTTCATCCAGCAGTGGATGGTGAACGGTTGAAAATGATGATGATGATGATGATACTGTATTATTTAATTGTAGAAAGACTGTTATGAAAGACGTCATGCATTTCAATAACAATTTCATTCACAAACATAGAACGTTTTAATAAAAATTGTTAAATACAGAATCCTCTTCCGATAAAAAAAAATTCTTTTGTTCAAAGTAAACGCAAAATATCTTCACCAGACACGTAAATTTCACAAAAAGTTCACCAATAAAACACTTCACAAATACTGACAGTATTCTCAGTGCCACTAATCTAAAATAATTAGAAACCATATGAAAATAGAGCACTGTAGCAATATTTTAATAAAACAATACTCCATGCTAATATATTAATACAGCAATTTTAAAGATAAACAAATATGTCTCCTCATTTGCTTGAAACTATCAATAAATGTTTTGTAACAAAAGCGGTTGAATATCTTATACTAATAGATGCGTAATCAACAAACATGATCCATTATTTATATAGTTGAGGTTAATAGGATTAATATCTTAAATTTCACGTAGCTAATCTTTCGAGACAGTATTCAGTTTCAAAATCTCAACAATTCAATTTCAACGCGAATCGATAGTTCTCTATAAAGGCTTTTTATACCCTTACAGTAAAAAAAAAATTTAAATTCTCTCACAGCGACACCACTTATCATAATCTGTTCGATACATGAATATTTCAAAAAGAGACCCCTTTGAGGGAAAAGCGGACGAAAAAAAGTTTTAATTACTGTTGAAAAGTTTCGAGTAGAAGGAGAAGATGAGAGCCTGAAAGGATAAGCGGTCTCAAACACGACATGAATTTTTATACAGTTCGATCGGTTTACGGCCGATTTGTTTGGCGAATATTAAAAAGCGAAGCACTTGAGATAAACTGAGCGAAAAAACCCAACAAGCAACACTTTTTGTGATAAATATTACATTAACATATTCCCTATACTCGTATATTATCTAGCGACTTTTAAATTTAGCTACTATTTGATTGAAACGCATGAATGTTTGGTACCAAACTTTGCAGATGTCCCCATGGGACTTGAGTACCTAGTTGAATGTCATACACGCTACAACACCCATAGCACAATACAGCTCACCATTACTATATATAAAAGCGAAACATCTGCTCACCCACTGGTGAAACGATACAGTAGTCACGCAGAGCGAGCGCAGCTAGTTGTCGGTGTGAACGAAATAGTTGGGCCATAACCTCACTTCCAAGGCGCAGCCATCTTGATTTACAGCACGCCGAACACGCTACAGCACCCATAGCACAATACAGCTCACCATTACTATATATAAAAGCGAAACATCTGCTCACCCACTGGTGAAACGATACAGTGGTCACGCAGAGCGAGCGCAGCTAGTTGTCGGTGTGAACGAAATAGTTGGGCCATAACCTCACTTCCAAGGCGCAGCCATCTTGAATTACAGCACGCCGAACACGCTACAACACCCATAGCACAATACAGCTCACCATTGCCATATACATATAAAAGCGAAACATCTGCTCACCCACTGGTTAAACGGTACAGTAGTCACGCAGACCGAGCGGAGCTTAGTTATCGATGTGAACGAAATAGTTGGGCTATAACCTCACTATCAAGGCGCAGCCATTTTGAATTACAGCACGCCGAACACGCTACAACACCCATAGCACAATACAGCTCACCATTACTATATATAAAAAAGCGAAACATCTGCTCACCCACTGGTGAAACGTTACAGTGGTCACGCAGAGCGAGCGCAGCTAGTTGTCGGTGTGAACGAAATAGTTGGGCCATAACCTCACTTCCAAGGCGCAGCCATCTTGATTTACAGCACGCCGAACACGCTACAGCACCCATAGCACAATACAGCTCACCATTACTATATATAAAAGCGAAACATCTGCTCACCCACTGGTGAAACGATACAGTAGTCACGCAGAGCGAGCGCAGCTAGTTGTCGGTGTGAACGAAATAGTTGGGCCATAACCTCACTTCCAAGGCGCAGCCATCTTGATTTACAGCACGCCGAACACGCTACAGCACCCATAGCACAATACAGCTCACCATTACTATATATAAAAGCGAAACATCTGCTCACCCACTGGTGAAACGATACAGTGGTCACGCAGAGCGAGCGCAGCTAGTTGTCGGTGTGAACGAAATAGTTGGGCCATAACCTCACTTCCAAGGCACAGCCATCTTGAATTACAGCACGCCGAACACGCTACAACACCCATAGCACAATACAGCTCACCATTACCATATATAAAAGCGAAACATCTGCTCACCCACTGGTTAAACGGTACAGTAGTCACGCAGACCGAGCGGAGCTAGTTATCGATGTGAACGAAATAGTTGGGCTATAACCTCACTATCAAGGCGCAGCCATTTTGAATTACAGCACGCCGAACACGCTACAACACCCATAGCACAATACAGCTCACCATTACTATATATAAAAGCGAAACATCTGCTCACCCACTGGTGAAACGTTACAGTGGTCACGCAGAGCGAGCGCAGCTAGTTGTCGGTGTGAACGAAATAGTTGGGCCATAACCTCACTTCCAAGGCGCAGCCATCTTGATTTACAGCACGCCGAACACGCTACAGCACCCATAGCACAATACAGCTCACCATTACTATATATAAAAGCGAAACATCTGCTCACCCACTGGTGAAACGATACAGTAGTCACGCAGAGCGAGCGCAGCTAGTTGTCGGTGTGAACGAAATAGTTGGGCCATAACCTCACTTCCAAGGCGCAGCCATCTTGATTTACAGCACGCCGAACACGCTACAGCACCCATAGCACAATACAGCTCACCATTACTATATATAAAAGCGAAACATCTGCTCACCCACTGGTGAAACGATACAGTAGTCACGCAGAGCGAGCGCAGCTAGTTGTCGGTGTGAACGAAATAGTTGGGCCATAACCTCACTTCCAAGGCGCAGCCATCTTGATTTACAGCACGCCGAACACGCTACAGCACCCATGGCACAATACAGCTCACCATTACTATATATAAAAGCGAAACATCTGCTCACCCACTGGTGAAACGATACAGTGGTCACGCAGAGCGAGCGCAGCTAGTTGTCGGTGTGAACGAAATAGTTGGGCCATAACCTCACTTCCAAGGCGCAGCCATCTTGATTTACAGCACGCCGAACACGCTACAGCACCCATAGCACAATACAGCTCACCATTACTATATATAAAAAGCGAAACATCTGCTCACCCACTGGTGAAACGCGTTACAGTGGTCACGCAGAGCGAGCGCAGCTAGTTGTCGGTGTGAACGAAATAGTTGGGCCATAACCTCACTTCCAAGGCGCAGCCATCTTGAATTACAGCACGCCGAACACGCTACAACACCCATAGCACAATACAGCTCACCATTGCCATATACATATAAAAGCGAAACATCTGCTCACCCACTGGTTAAACGGTACAGTAGTCACGCAGACCGAGCGGAGCTAGTTATCGATGTGAACGAAATAGTTGGGCTATAACCTCACTATCAAGGCGCAGCCATTTTGAATTACAGCACGCCGAACACGCTACAACACCCATAGCACAATACAGCTCACCATTACTATATATAAAAGCGAAACATCTGCTCACCCACTGGTGAAACGTTACAGTGGTCACGCAGAGCGAGCGCAGCTAGTTGTCGGTGTGAACGAAATAGTTGGGCCATAACCTCACTTCCAAGGCGCAGCCATCTTGATTTACAGCACGCCGAACACGCTACAGCACCCATAGCACAATACAGCTCACCATTACTATATATAAAAGCGAAACATCTGCTCACCCACTGGTGAAACGATACAGTAGTCACGCAGAGCGAGCGCAGCTAGTTGTCGGTGTGAACGAAATAGTTGGGCCATAACCTCACTTCCAAGGCGCAGCCATCTTGATTTACAGCACGCCGAACACGCTACAGCACCCATAGCACAATACAGCTCACCATTACTATATATAAAAGCGAAACATCTGCTCACCCACTGGTGAAACGATACAGTGGTCACGCAGAGCGAGCGCAGCTAGTTGTCGGTGTGAACGAAATAGTTGGGCCATAACCTCACTTCCAAGGCGCAGCCATCTTGATTTACAGCACGCCGAACACGCTACAGCACCCATAGCACAATACAGCTCACCATTACTATATATAAAAGCGAAACATCTGCTCACCCACTGGTGAAACGTTACAGTGGTCACGCAGAGCGAGCGCAGCTAGTTGTCGGTGTGAACGAAATAGTTGGGCCATAACCTCACTTCCAAGGCGCAGCCATCTTGATTTACAGCACGCCGAACACGCTACAGCACCCATAGCACAATACAGCTCACCATTACTATATATAAAAGCGAAACATCTGCTCACCCACTGGTGAAACGTTACAGTGGTCACGCAGAGCGAGCGCAGCTAGTTGTCGGTGTGAACGAAATAGTTGGGCCATAACCTCACTTCCAAGGCGCAGCCATCTTGAATTACAGCACGCCGAACACGCTACAACACCCATAGCACAATACAGCTCACCATTGCCATATACATATAAAAAAGCGAAACATCTGCTCACCCACTGGTTAAACGGTACAGTAGTCACGCAGACCGAGCGGAGCTGGTTATCGATGTGAACGAAATAGTTGGGCTATAACCTCACTATCAAGGCGCAGCCATTTTGAATTACAGCACGCCGAACACGCTACAACACCCATAGCACAATACAGCTCACCATTACTATATATAAAAGCGAAACATCTGCTCACCCACTGGTGAAACGATACAGTGGTCACGCAGAGCGAGCGCAGCTAGTTGTCGGTGTGAACGAAATAGTTGGGCCATAACCTCACTTCCAAGGCGCAGCCATCTTGATTTACAGCACGCCGAACACGCTACAGCACCCATAGCACAATACAGCTCACCATTACTATATATAAAAAGCGAAACATCTGCTCACCCACTGGTGAAACGTTACAGTGGTCACGCAGAGCGAGCGCAGCTAGTTGTCGGTGTGAACGAAATAGTTGGGCCATAACCTCACTTCCAGGCGCAGCCATCTTGAATTACAGCACGCCGAACACGCTACAACACCCATAGCACAATACAGCTCACCATTGCCATATACATATAAAAGCGAAACATCTGCTCACCCACTGGTTAAACGGTACAGTAGTCACGCAGACCGAGCGGAGCTAGTTATCGATGTGAACGAAATAGTTGGGCTATAACCTCACTATCAAGGCGCAGCCATTTTGAATTACAGCACGCCGAACACGCTACAACACCCATAGCACAATACAGCTCACCATTACTATATATAAAGCGAAACATCTGCTCACCCACTGGTGAAACGTTACAGTGGTCACGCAGAGCGAGCGCAGCTAGTTGTCGGTGTGAACGAAATAGTTGGGCCATAACCTCACTTCCAAGGCGCAGCCATCTTGATTTACAGCACGCCGAACACGCTACAGCACCCATAGCACAATACAGCTCACCATTACTATATATAAAAGCGAAACATCTGCTCACCCACTGGTGAAACGATACAGTAGTCACGCAGAGCGAGCGCAGCTAGTTGTCGGTGTGAACGAAATAGTTGGGCCATAACCTCACTTCCAAGGCGCAGCCATCTTGATTTACAGCACGCCGAACACGCTACAGCACCCATAGCACAATACAGCTCACCATTACTATATATAAAAGCGAAACATCTGCTCACCCACTGGTGAAACGATACAGTGGTCACGCAGAGCGAGCGCAGCTAGTTGTCGGTGTGAACGAAATAGTTGGGCCATAACCTCACTTCCAAGGCGCAGCCATCTTGATTTACAGCACGCCGAACACGCTACAGCACCCATAGCACAATACAGCTCACCATTACTATATATAAAAGCGAAACATCTGCTCACCCACTGGTGAAACGTTACAGTGGTCACGCAGAGCGAGCGCAGCTAGTTGTCGGTGTGAACGAAATAGTTGGGCCATAACCTCACTTCCAAGGCGCAGCCATCTTGAATTACAGCACGCCGAACACGCTACAACACCCATAGCACAATACAGCTCACCATTGCCATATACATATAAAAGCGAAACATCTGCTCACCCACTGGTTAAACGGTACAGTAGTCACGCAGACCGAGCGGAGCTAGTTATCGATGTGAACGAAATAGTTGGGCTATAACCTCACTATCAAGGCGCAGCCATTTTGAATTACAGCACGCCGAACACGCTACAACACCCATAGCACAATACAGCTCACCATTACTATATATAAAGCGAAACATCTGCTCACCCACTGGTGAAACGTTACAGTGGTCACGCAGAGCGAGCGCAGCTAGTTGTCGGTGTGAACGAAATAGTTGGGCCATAACCTCACTTCCAGGGCGCAGCCATCTTGATTTACAGCACGCCGAACACGCTACAGCACCCATAGCACAATACAGCTCACCATTACTATATATAAAAGCGAAACATCTGCTCACCACTGGTGAAACGTTACAGTGGTCACGCAGAGCGAGCGCAGCTAGTTGTCGGTGTGAACGAAATAGTTGGGCCATAACCTCACTTCCAAGGCGCAGCCATTTTCATTTACAGCACGCCGAACACGCTACAACACCCATAGCACAATACAGCTCACCATTACTATATATTAAAGCGAAACATCTGCTCACCCACTGGTGAAACGGTACAGTAGTCACGCAGAGCGAGCGCAGCTAGTTGTCGGTGTGAACGAAATAGTTGGGCCATAACCTCACTTCCAAGGCGCAGCCATCTTGATTTACAGCACGCCAAACACGCTACAACACCCATATCACAATACGGCTCACCATACACGATCATCACACCTTGATGTGCTGAGCAAGTCAGCGTACACGGGCATTACAGTATTGTACACCCGTTCCGTTGATTAACATTGGGCACTTTGCTACTTTGTAATAACTAAAAACATAATAGGAACACGTACATATCTCCACTAGACGTCATATTGATGTCGAGGACCTGCACCGACTATTGAACAGTCTAGGGTTGTTGGCATCGTGCAAGAGAAGTGGCATCACCCCCGTGGGAAATAACAGTCCGTGTCATTCATGCGAGGGTAGGGGGTGGGAGTGACGGGCCCAAACCATTCGCACCAGCTATACGCGAAGCTCGATACACTTGCAGCTTTCGCAAATAACTCAAGGTCGCCGTGCAATATCGATTTCGGTGCTATTTTCTCTTTTCCAGTAAAATGTGTCGTCTGTCTGCTTATTGGATTACATTGATTGGGGTTGGATTGTGCGAATTTGGTAAGTGTGGGGGAGGGGTGGGGGGGGGTGAGTGAGAGAATTTGCAAGCTGGTTTGGTATAAAAGAGGGTCGGAAAAACCACCTTAATTACTTATGTAAATGTTTGTATTGTGGATGTCACACCGCGGGGCACAGAGAGCTTATCGTACAGGATGTCCGAAATTGTCGGTGAAAAAATTCATAAATTTTGTGTTTGTATCAAATGGGCCAAAATGAATCATCCTCTTCAAAATAGTTGCGTTTGATATTTTTATTTATATTTTTTTTCAAGTATGCAAGGCTCGATACACTTTTTTCTCGTAGCCCCTAGCTATCGCTATTGTTAGCTCACTCATGTGTCACTTATAATCACCTGTCGATTATCAACGGGCAATACTTGGTAATAAATACAAAGTTCAACTGTATATTTACGAGTCTACATTACGAAATGCCCCATAAAAATGGTTATTTAATTAAAGACAATTAAAGAGTGTTTATTGCTGATATATGAGTTGTCTAACAATAGCGGTAGCTATGGGTTACGCGAAAAAAACGCGTGTCAAACGTTCCCGATGGAAAAATAGACAGACTCGAGATTTTGAATACCTACATATTATATACTAGTGTAAGCCCGTTGATTAATCGCATGGTTGTAAGTGACAAAAAAATTAATAATAGTTTTTATAGCGCCATCTATGTATTATAGCAATCCCGTAGTATTGATTTTTTTTTACTTTACTATTTATATTATAAAATAATAGTTTTTATAGCGTCATCTATGTATTATTAGCAGTCACGATCCCTTTTGTAGGTAATGTTTAAAAAAAAAAAAACTAAATTGACCAAGGGCGATAGTGAATAGCATTAGTGCGAGTTCTCTCGAGCCTGGGGTCCTGGGTTCGATCCCCCACTCTTTCTGGTTTTTTAATAATTTTTCTTCAGCGAGCGTTATCAGCAGACAGACAGACATACGGATTTCGGCTATTATATATATAATAATATAGATAATAGCCGAAATCCGTCTGTCCGTCTGTCTGTCTGTATGTTTGTCTGTGTGTGTGTCTGTGTGTCTGTCTGCTGATAACGCTCCCCTCGGTAAATAATATTAAAAAACCAGAACACGAGTGGGATTTCAACTCGGTATCGCTGATTCGGAATAGAGCGCTTACGCGGTAAAGGCTTCAACGTGACTATTTAATATGAAAAATAGGCTTGCTAAATTGTTACGTTGTTGTATTATAACGCGCCATAGATGGCGCATTGTTGCATACATGCAACAACTATAAAAACTATTAAATTTAATATTATTTTTCAGTACGGGTGATGAGAACGCCCCGTTAATATTCAATGGGATTACACTAGTATACATATGTATATGTATGTATATATGTTTGTAGGTATAGCTTTTATTAAAAAAACTTTAATAAAGTGACGAATAGTAACAGTAAGGAGAGTCATGAATTAAAATATTACATATGTACATCCATATTTAAATATTGTCACTTATTTTTTAAAATATTATATTTCAAAATATACATTTCAAATTTAAATGGCAATAATATTATTCCATTTAACGTTCGCCATTTTTTTTTTTGCATTTAAATTTTCTCAATTATTTATCGTCATGGCGGATGGGCAAAAATTGAACTAATTGGACGGCTAACGAACGAAAAAAAAAAAAAATCGTAAAATAAAACGAGCAGAGAAATTTTCAAATATAACGTTGAATTTTCAATTCGCTTTCGTGAAAACGCACTTTTTTTTTTTCGCATGCGAAAACGTGTAACGGCTTCAATTCGACTTTTACGAAGGGAAAAAAAGGCTTTTTTTATAAACGACATAAACCGAGCGGACATAATCTCACCGATGCGAAGTCCTGTCATTGTTGTCTTGACGGCTTTATAAGGCCTTATAAAAAAAACCTATATAAGTGTATTAATGTACCGTATGAGACTTTATTATACCTACATATATATATATGTATAAAAACAACCAAAAGGGTCACGATAACTACATACATATATACATAAGAGCTGTTTTGCTTTGAAAGTGGACTATGTGGGTATGTTGACTTTCCAAAAAAATTGAATTAAACTGCTTACGGTCGTGTACTATCAATTTAAACATCATATCTTTAAAAAAATCTGATAAACAAAGCATAAGAAATTTTGACACAAAACGGAATTGAGTATTTTTAGTGTTGGCAAAATTCCATACATTTCCATACTTTGTTCTTCATACGTTTTCGACAAAAATTGTGTAATGTTCTTTCATAGTAAAAAAATAGGTCTTTTTGAGGTTTAATATGTTTTTTAGGTAAGGACATAATAACTTGAGACCTTACAAACTTACGTATCAAAAAAAAAAAATTAAAAACATTTACCCAGAATTTTCAGTAAACACAAATGTAAACTTTGTATTTTCTAAAAACGACAACAAGTCAACAAAGTTCATTGACAGTTCAAACAATTTATATCGTTAGTGATCTTACAAACCAAATCCAATTTTTTCCGATTTATTTTTTAATGCAAAAAGATCACTGACGATATATTAAATAAAGTTACAGCTTAAATCAATAGTTAATATTTAAATAAATGTCTCTCACTCTCTTCCTATTCTCTCTTTTCGTGTCGCTTAGTAGTCAAAACTACACGTACATATGTACTTCTAATAAATGGTAGTAATATTTCAAGTGTCAGAAGTGTCGTATATTTTTATCCTTAGAGCAAAGTCCAAGTATACTTGTTTTGCTACAAGCAATTTAATATTTTTCCAATTCAAGTCAATTTATTTATGCTCTATTTGATGCATTGCATGGTTGCGTATTTCAGAAATAAGATCCACAGAAGTATCATTGTGTTTGTAATTATAAAGATATGATTAATACACACAGACTAGAAAAACTTTATTATTTCCATTCATTTTATAAGTTTCAAACGTTTCCTCTTCACTTTTGATAAGTATGATTACTGTTTATGATAGCGAATTGATTAGAGAAAGATACTAGAAAGGAAGATATATTGTAGCCTTTTGACGGAAAAAGACAGGACAACAAATTTCAAACTGTTAAATTTTTAAAAGAAAACTCAAAATAATTGAATCACATACAATTGGCAACAGTGAAAAGTTTACTGAAAATATAATCTAAATCTAGTCATGTCGCCGTCTTCTAAAAGAAAATAAATGAAAGAAAACGGAGACAATGATCATATAAGTACATACAACCATCATTAGATGTTAGTTAATTAGATGTTAGAAAATAACTAATAATAATATATCTGCTGCTAAATTTCAGCAATGACTGATCAACAGAGAAGACTTCGAGATACTAAATGTAAATGTACATATTGTTCTTCTTCGGGTACTATTTTTTTTAGTCAAAATTTAGGGAAAGGACAGCTGTATATATTATAAGCGCATTTCTCCGAAATGCGCACAGCTGTGCTTAAAACGACACAGCAGCATTTTATTAAAACAAAAAAAAAAACGACAAAACAAAAACCGTATAAGTCGAGGGATGGGTGTACATGATTTCAAGCGTAGACGCTACTAGTAGATAAAATTCGAAAAATTACATCTAAATCTTGCCAACGGCGATACTGACAGCGGAAAATCGTCGAGAAAATCTTTCGACCGTTCCGGCACCGCGCAGCAAGCGCGAGTCCAGACATTACATTACAACATTGCTAATGGGAAAAGGTCATGCGTTCGCGTAACATCGTTTTAGTGACACTGAAACTGAGCTAGTGCCATTACACCGAACGAACGGTGAGTTTTCACGTGGCGCACAGTGGGGCGCGCGACCCCAGCCATTGGTCGAAACTCTCAATGACGTCACGAACCGATGGACCAATGGAGCCGTGGGATGTGCGCGCAGGTTTCCAAAGGGGGGAGGGGAGGGGAAGGGGCAGGGGGGGTTTCAGGGGAGCATCGAAGCCTCGCCAGTCCACTCTGGAGGAGCCCGCCGGCGTCGCTCCCCGACCGGGAGACTACCCCAGACCAACATATTACACCGCAAGTGTCATCCCCCTCACTCTCCCCCACCCCACCCACCACCGATATCTAATAGAAAGCTCAATTCAATACTCGCCCCCACACCCCCCATAAAAAAATTTGAGGTGCATTTGCCCCTTCCCCCTTGAAAGTCTATTTTAAATTTTCCGTTTTGGGTCTAATTCTGGGCCATGGGGGCTATCGGGCTCTATTGAATTTTGGCTATTTAAAGCTTAATACCCCAAAATTTGAATTTTCAGTATGAAAATGTTTGATATTTGAGGCGTAAATGGGCGATGCTGAAAAAAAGTTTAATTTTAGAATCACTTTTTTTTTTTATTAAACTTAATTATATTTGAGTGTTTAATTAATTATTGTATAGGTATATTTTGCGACTTTGTGCTCTCGTTGGTTATTTTTTTCGTCGTTAAATTTTATGCAATATTTATTTTTAACGTTGAAAAATCAATAGTTGTGAAAAAGTGAACTAAATTAAACGGAAATTAGATTTTATTACGACTTTTTCGCTTTAGATTGCAATAATGCCCTTAATTTAATGCGTGGAATTAGTTTACTTTGATAATAAATTTCAAGAATTTTCTTGTCCTTGATTATTTTTTCACCGTGAAATTGTATGCAATGTTTGAAAAATCGATAAATTTGTATGTAAAAATGAAATACATATATGAAAAGGAAATTAAAATTTTATTTATGGCGAATTAATTTTCTTTACGCTTTTCAATAAAAGCTTAAACGTACGTACGTCTTAAGATTGAATTCAAGTCGGAAAATCATATACGATGCGTTACGTAATACGACGAGCTACGAAAATTTTCCGGTTACGTAAGCTTCGTAGCCGGAAAAACCTTAGAAAGAGACGGCAATATATCGCTATATAGTTTGATCGAATTAAAGGGGCCAAGTTTCACTAAGCCGAGCTTTCATCACATTTTCTAATGAAAATTTTTATTATTATTGTTCGCAGATCAACAACAACGTTCGGGGAGGCGCAACATTAAACTAAATTATTATAAAATTATAAATCGTATACATATCAATTTAAATATACAAATGCATGATCAAATATGTGTGTGATATAACAAAAAAAAAAAATTACGCGAAATCGTAAACATATCATAAAAACGGGTCGAACTAAAAGGCCGGGCACAAAATATTCTCCTATAACAATATATACGAAAATTATGATTTAAAAAAAAAAAAAAAAATTCATCAATAAAATAAATCAAATAAATTTGCACTGTACTTGTACGCTTTCTGAAGAGGGCAGGTAAAATAAATTAAAATAAATAAAATATTATACATAGTGTTGTCAGTGATTTTTTGAAGAGGTCCGAAGCTGGAGGGGGCGCAAGGCTCAGGGCTGGGGAGGTTGCAGGGTGCCCTTTTAGGGGCTTCCCCTCAAAGGATTGCCGCTGGGGTCAGAGGCCTAGCCAACAGATTGGGGTCAGCTATACCCACAGACACAGGTAAGACCGAATTTCGATATTAATTGGCCCAATTTTGTGTAAAACACACGCAATTTCGTACGCGCCCCTTACACTTCTCTCGCGGGGTACTTATTGTACTAATAAATACACCCTTACACACACTGTGCGTCAACTCAGTGGTTAGAGCGTTGGTCTTCTGAGCGAAGATCCGGGGTTCGATTCCCGCACGTCGAAAGGTTTTTTCAACGGTTTTTGACCTTAAATATCGCCATTGGCAATATCTCATCATCATCATCATCACCCTCTTCCATTCCTGTCACTTTGGTCATGTATTCCTCTTGCGATATCTTCTCGTTACATACATCTTTCCATGCTTCTGTGGTACACTGGTACATTTTTGAATTTATCATCCAAGTTTCACATCCATACGTCATAACTGGCAGTGCGCATTGGTCGTACGCCTTCTTTTTTAAGCATAGCGGAATGTTGAATTTAAAAACTATGTTCATTCATCCAAAAGCACTCCATCCTAGTTTCATTCTTCTTCTTTACATCCGGTCATATTCACCAATGTTCTACACGGCAATATCTATAGATATTACTAAATTCAATTTGCCAATTTATCTAACAGACGATTCCGTAAAATTGGCACCACTTAAAAATTCCTTCCTACTAAATCAGCGGTCGATAACCGGCGGCTGCGGAGCCTCATGCGGCTCTTGCCTCTTTGTATGAAAACTTGCGGCTCTCGCTGTCATCCAACACAATCCAACATAAGAATGAATACTATTTCTACATACAACTTCATCGTTATAAAAAGCATTAAATCCTTTTTTAATAAAACTTTTTAGTAATAGACTCTTGAACATTAAGAAATATCACCTATTTCTTACTGCTATCCATTTAATTTTGAATATATAATCGGAAGATATTATGTTGCAGCTCTCAAATTTTGCAAGATTTTCCTTAATTTGGCTCTTAGCTCAAAAAAGGTTCCCGACCACTGAACTAAATCATAGTGCGTTCTTTCTCTTCCTTCATCCTGTCCCAGAAGACAATGAGAAACCATTGGAGAGTATCCTGCCGCAGTTACTTCACTATGACAGTTAGTAAATTGTTTGTCAATTAGTGGAGAGGCAACACTTTCATTATATAATATTAAATACTTACTGATAACGTACCTACATATGTACATATGTACATATATACATAAATACTAGTATTTTTTTTTTTTTGTTTCAATACATTTGTATTGGTTTCTATGAGCTTTTAATACGTGCGCAAAAAATGCTATTGTATTATACAATTTATACATACGAATTCCAAGTGCGTTAGCTTATGTTGTTTTGTATGCGAATGTCGTATATCAAGTCAAGGAGTGTTTTATTTGATAATATTAATACGAAGTGATTGTGCAATTTTGCATCTAACGTAACTCACGCTTCATGAGATTGTTATTATACGTGGTTAATAATGGTTGTATTGATTCTTATATAAATATACATTGATGTTGATTTTTATGAGTTTTACTTAAATATTGTATAATGCAAAATTGAAAAATTCTAACCAATTGTAATATTGTAGTATTTTTCTAACTGGATGATTTATTTTGGCCCACTTTGTATCATGCATAAACTCGACCTTAAAGGCGCTAATAATTTATTATGAAGCCAATCGCTAGCTTTTTAAAATTTAATAGAATGTGAAGACAATAAACTGAACTTGCAACAAAGGGAATTTCGCACTGGTTAAACCCAGTTGTTACAATAAATTATGGTAAAAGTGTACTTTCGAGAACCGAGTTTAAAATTCAACATCGTTTAAATGCAAAAGACCTTTATTCGAAATCGAAAGCGATTTAGCATCGTTTTATTTATGCAAATCTATCGAGTGACACACGCGTAAACATTTCAACTTGAAAATTGATACTGCAACGTCACAATTGAACAAACTCCATTTTTCTTTTTACTGCAATACACAATTTTTCTGCAAACAAATTATTTATTTATTTGAATAAAGTAGCTTAAAGCTAAAATTACAAAATACTGTACAGAGGTGCTGTTTTAAGGCTGCCAGGAGTTTGTCAACTTGATTTATTTGTCTCAGACTATCTGGCAGTCCATTATATTCAACCACACCCCTGTACAAGATACTTCTCCTAGATCTACTTAATTTTAAATTCTTAACTATTAACTTATTCTTACCCCTAGTATTGTAACTATGTATGTATATTAAATAGTTATCAAAATACTTTGGTAACAGATACACTTTTAACGTTTCACTTACATTCATCCAATTCAATTCTTTCAACATATTACTTACACTGGTTAATCTATTCACATTCAAAATACTTCGCATAGCTCTATTTTGCAATTTTTGCATTCTATCTTTAATTGAGTTATTTACTAAATTTAAAAAAGAGCCACAATACATAAAATGAGGTCGAACTATTGCATTATATACTAGTATTTTTCTTAATCTACATAATAATCCTACTTTCTTCGCTTACAATTATTACATATTGTGCTTAATACTCTTGTTAATAATATTAGAGATAAAAAGTTTGAAAATTTTACAGTATTTGGTATTGAAACGGTGAATGTTTGGGGGAACCTCAAAGGGTTAACCGGCGCGTCTCATACTATAACTTGCTAATGACAATTGCACAAATCGCTCAAACGACAAAAGGGCGACTTGTAGTTGTAGTGTTTTATTTAGGGGATGATTATTGTGTAGAAAAGGGTGGGAAAGAGAGTGAAGGGGATGTGGGTGAGTGATAGACAAAGGCAAACTAAACACAAAGCCAAACTGAGACAAATAGAGAACGAGGCGAACAAACATGCGGGATTGTTCGCCGCCAACCCGAAATGTTTACATATCATTTGAAGGTAGTGTGTATCGTTCGTTATATACATATATATATAGGGGTGTCAGAGAATGAAAACATTCTCGTTTTCCATTTTTTTGAAAGCTCGTGTGTGTATCGCGTCATGCTCGTGTCGTTTTTGCGAATGCGAATTTGTATGCGAAATGAACGGCGCGTGAGTTGACACACAGTGACGACACGTTTCGTAATAAGTGATCGGTATATCAAAACGAAAAAACACAACTTCCCCTTTCTAGAGCTTTCTACTCCCCTTTCAACTCCCCTTTCTAGAGCTTTCGAAAAATATATTTATGTAGTCGTAGATATAAAATACCATAGATATGCCATTCCAAACAAATTTGCCTGGAGAAAGCGTCAGAAGCAACGGGGGAGTGCGGGGGGGTCTAAAGTGCGGGGAATTCTCACAAAAAAGAAGTCCCAAAAAAAAATGTCAAGCAAAATGCATGCAAGGAGTGCATTTAGTATGGTATTCTACATCTATGTATGTAGTATATACTTAACATGTATCACAAACATAAATTAATTAGTGTGTGTGGATGTGCATCGATCTCGCTTCGCTCAGTGTGCAATGTGTGTGACGGTTCGTAACGCGACTTATGAGCAAAGTTGTTTATCAATCGTTGTAGTACTTACAGAAGTGCCTTAGTGCCTTACAGTACTTAGTACCTTACAGAAGTTAAACCAAACAACTATACTGTTTTTTTTTTTAAATAAGAGACTATGGATTTTTAGTCACATATGTATATGTACGTATGTAATAAAATAAATTACATAAAACATTTATATTGATTTATTTTAGTCGCGTGTGTTAAAAAGGCAACAAATTGCACCAATAGCATCGTCTTTTAATTTATGGTAGAGATTTTTTTTATCACTTTTTAACGTGTGGTCAAAAGAAACAGATACTAAAATTGCATATTCTCTTGTTAAAAGTATCCGATAAATAAAGTTAAAAAATTTGGTGGTTTTCCAAAGGAAGTGCCACTTCCGGTTGACGAAAATTTTTGAAAGCCTAATGGATTGTAATGGCCGGTGAAAAACATATAAATATGAAGTTTCAGTCTAATGGGATAAACGGTTTTTGAGTTTATTAGCGATTTTACACACGACATACAGACATTTTCCAGAAATCGTAAAAAAACGCGATCAAAATTTTACCTGATACAAATCAGTCAAAATCTCAAGGTCGAATTTTCGCACGATCGCAATACTTTATTTATACAAGTTATTTCTGATTAATATATTTCTCCACACTAACATGAGTCGAATAAGATCTGACTATGTATATCTTGTCTTTGGAATATTTCCGTTCATATTGTAAAAAAATGTTTTGGCATTTTAAAGCTGACCTAAGTTGACATTTATCATTTATAGGAAGCCTATTTTGACATACATATAATTGGATTCGGTCAAAATTTGACATTGGCCTTTTTAGAACCTAAACACAGACTTGTTAAAGTAATAACACGTTTATTGTAATGCAATGAATTGAAATTGAGATCGCCAACTTTCAGCAAGTACATACATATGTTGAGGACTTAAACAAATGCTTCAACCAAAACTTTGTTGCAACAAAAGAGAACAAAACCATTGTTAAAAGTTTAGGCTAAAATTATAATGAGAATAAATTTTACTTCATATACATACATAAGTACATACATACATAAACGAAGAATGAAACATTCCGCTATGCTTAAAAAATAAGGTATACGACCAATGCGTACTGCCAGTTATGACGTATGGATGTGAAACGTGGATGTTAAATTCAAAAATGTTACGCAAGATCCAGTGTACACAGAGAAGCATGTAAAGGTGTACGTGTTAGGTGTATAACGAGAAGAGATCGTATGAGGAATACATGGGTAAGAAGCATGACAATGGCAGATGGACGCGAGAAATACTGGAATGTTATCCGAGAGGATGTGAAAGAAAGCGAGGTAGACCGAGTGGACGATGAGCTGATGAATCGAGAAGGATGTATGGAGTAAACTGGATGCAGATTGCTCAAGACAGACAGGAATGGAAAAGGATTGGAGAGGCCTTCATCCAGCAGTGGATGGTGAACGGTCAATGATGATGATGATACATACATACATAATATACAAAATATTTCATACAAAGCTTCAGATCTAGTATGAAAAAGTAAACTGACATTTAAATATAATTAAAGCTACGCCTGAAACATCTAATCAAATAATAAAATTAAATCATTGAAATTGCTGGACTTAGTTTACTTTCGCACACAATTTGGGTAAAATGGTGTGGGAAATTACATTGTAATAAAGTTCGTCTGACGAAAAATTACTGTCGCATTATTATAATAATCAAATTGGACCAAATTTTACACGCCTGAATTAATTATTCAAGCGGACAACTTTCATTATAATAATTTAAAAAATATGTTTTTCAGACAAGCTCGACAAAATTACGGTCTATTATACGTGTAAAATGAGATTCAATGTAAAAAAAAAGGGTTAGTGGAAGTTGAGCGGGTAATCCAACTACGACAGACCCTAATTCGATTACTTTAGAGCCATTTTAAATTAACTAGATTTGAGAGGCGGCAATTTTCTCCTTTTAAAGTAAAATGTAACTCGCACTATAAAGTAAATGTTTTACATTTTTTCAGTTCAGTAATAAAACGCTTGTTTATTTAAATTTTAATTCAAAACAAATTGTTTATAACTAGTGAAAGTTTTTTTGGTATATGCTTACGAAGAATTAATTATACGTGAATAATGCAAGGCCGTATGAATATTTATATTTAATTAAAATTCGCAAATGATTTGATTGTAATAAATGTCATGCATACAAATCTTTCACTATGTAATTGTTTGAAGTCGTTCAAGTGGTGTACATAAGTGATCAAAATTTAAATTCAAATGAATACATACGAGTATATGTACATATGTATGTATGTATGTACTAAAGAATTGATAAAAAAAAATAAACGACACGACTTTCTTTAACCACGCAATAATTATAAATTATACAAAATGATTTTCCGCGTTAGTTCACAATTTAACGTTCTAAATACCGCAATTAAACATAGTCAAATTAAGTTTTAAAGTAACGGCACCGCGGAATGAAAGTAAAGTAACCTTATTTTAATATGTGTAATTAATATTGTTCAGTGTCGCTTTATTGATTGGTGTTGATATTAAACATTATGTACATGCGCATAAATATCGTAAAAAAAAAGCAAAACAGCGCTAAAACGTGTTTTTCTCGCGATATTCAATCTGTTCAAGGTCATCGCTAGGTAGAATTAAGCGTTGACGCGACCCAACCCCGGATATTTGCTTTTTTGACAGTTATTTGTTATTGTGTTCAGTACGTCCGGCACAAATGAAATTTGATTCTTTTGAAAAAGTTCTACCCTAATTGGTTTTCTTTGTGACAACCTTATTTTTAATCCTAAGTGTTATATGTAATTACATATGTACATATATACGTACATATATAATACCCTATTATCCTATAACTATCAAACTATAACACTAACATATGTATGTACATAACTTTGCATTCTCTCTAACATTCATCCATTCTCACTCATCTAAAGGGCACTTCACACGGTCAATATTATTGACGTCAATAATATTGACCTGGATGTTTGGAAATTTGAATCCACGTCAATACAATACATTAATACGTCAAACCATCAATGCATCCATCCATCTTACACGGTCAATATGATAAGGTATTGTCAATAATATTGATCGTGTAAGGTGTCCATAACACGATTTGGTCTTTTTACTGATATAATGTAATAAAAAATTAATAATAGTCACGATTTTTTAAATTCGTGGATATTACCAAAATTAATAGGCACATTTTTAATTGTCATAGTTTGTAATTTATTTCTTAATGATATTCCATGTACATTGTGATAGCTTAACTGATCCAGGCGACAGCTCAGTGGTTAGTGTTGCTCACTCTTGCATCGATCCTCGAATGTCGAAAGGTTTTCTCGGTAGTTTTCAACCTTAAACATCGTCATTGGCAAGACCTGGACATAACTACAGCCGTCTACCGATGTAATTTACCAATTAGTCTAACTTTGTTGTGACACGGTTTCACAAAATTGGTTCAATCCAAAAAATTCCTTCCAACCCTGCAAATTTAGTGTAAGCCCGCTGAATATCAACGGAGCGTTCTCATCACCCGTACTGAAAAAATAATATTAAATTTAATAGTTGTTGCATAGATGGCGCGTTATAATTCAACAGCGTAACAATTTAGCAAAATCGCTATTGAGAAATTAATATTGTCCAATTGTAGCAGGAGCGTCATCGCCTCCGTTGGATGATAGTGTTAGCACGACTCATTCCAACCTGGTGATCACGAATTGAAATCCCACTCGCGCGCGGACGGCTCGTGTCTTTTAATCGTTTACCTCGGCGAGCGTTATCAGCAGACAGACAGACGCATTTGGGTTATTATAATATATATTATACTAGTGTAAGCCCGTTGAATATCAACGGAGAGGTTTCTCATCACCCGTACTGTGTGTTGACTATAGTTTTTGCATAGATGGCGCGTTATAATACAACAACGTAACAATTGAGCAAAGTTGCGATTCTTTTGAGGATTAATATTGTCAAATTGCAGCAGGTAACCATTATCTAATTTGGATGAATGCATAAGCGCACCCTCTTCCAACCAACCTGGCGATCACGGGTTCAAATCCCACTCGCGCGCGGACGGTTCGTGTCTTTTAATCGTTTACCACAGTGAGCGTTATCAGCAGACAGACAGACGGATTTAGGCTAATATACATACATATATACTAGTTGTAAGCCCGTTGAATATCAACGAATGTTTGTGTAAGTGAGTATATGTGTATTTAATAGTTTTTATAGTTGTTGCATAGATGGCGCGTTATAATACAACGCGTAACAATTTGGCAAAGTCGCCAGCCTATTAAGATTATTATATATTGTAAAATCGTAGCTGGCCCGTCGTCGCCTCTTTGGATGATAGTGTTAGCACGACCTCATTCCAACCTGGTGATCACGGGTTCAAATCCCACTCGCGCGCGGACGGTTCGTGTATTGTGATGATTTACCGAGGCGAGCGTTATCAGCAGACAGACAGACAGACGGATTTCGGCTATTATATATATAATATAATGACAGACGGTAAAATTTTTGTCAAATCGTGAACAGGCAACGCTTGATGCTTAGAAAAATCTAAAATATTTCGGAAATTTCGACAATTTTCCGATTAAAATGGCACACAGCTACCCCATTCGAGCACTTCCGGTTTTACCCGGTGTACCTAAACCACCAGGTGTATATGTGCGAGACTTGGTCGTAAAAGCTCCAGGTGATTCTAGAGTGAGGGAGACAGGGGTCGATCGATACAGGGTAGAGCTGAGTGTTTATTTTCGGAGCATGGCGAACTCTAGCGGTGGAAAACTGACACTACATCCCCTATATATATATATATACACACACACACACACAAAAAATAAAAATAAAATAAAATCATCAATATAATAAAACATTCATGATAGGGTCATTCCACGTCACAGACGCAACACTTGAAGATATTGATAATTTTGTTGTGAAAAAAATTTTTACTTCACAGCTTTGTTGGTACCTTTTATTACAATCGTAAACACTTTTAATAGCTCTATACTGATTGTACCTATAGATATATTGTTGTGAAAGATTGCTTCAAAGGCAAACAATTTAACTGTACCAACTTCAATCACAAATATCTTTCAAACTACACAACTTAGAACGCTACAATAAAAACAGTTAAATACCGAATCCTCTTGAAACAATTAAAATAAATCAAAAATACTGAAAGTACTCCCAGTGTTACCAATATAAAAAAAAAATAGTCGCCATATGAAAATAGACAAAATAGAAGGCATACGACCAATGCGTACTGTCAGTTATGACGTTTGGATGTGAAACTTGGACGCTGAATTCAATAATGCTACGTAAGATCCAGTGCATACTGTAAAGCATGCATGTACATATGCTTTGTATAACAATAAGAGATCGCAAGAGGAATACATGGGTGAGAAGTATGCATGTATGCATTTTTTAGAAGGCATACGACCAATGCGTACTGCCAATTATGACGTATGGATGTGAAACTTGTATGCTGAATTCAAGAACGCTACGTAAGATCCAGTGCATACTTTAAAGCATGGAAAGATGTATGCACATATGCTTGGAATAACAATAAGAGATCGCAAGAGGAATACATGGGTGAGAAGTATGCATGTATGCATTTTTTAGAAGGCATACGACCAATGCGTACTGGCAATTATGACGTATGGATGTGAAACTTGTATGCTGAATTCAAGAACGCTACGTAAGATCCAGTGCACACAGAGAAGCATAGAAAGATGTACTTATGCTTGGTATAACAATAAGAGATTGCAAGAGGAATACATGGGTGAGAAGTATGCATGTATGCATTTTTTTAAAGGCATACGACCAATGCGTACTGGCAGTTATGACGTATGGATGTGAAACTTGTATGCTGAATTCAAAAACGCTACGTAAGATCCAGTGCACACAGAGAAGCATAGAAAGATGTACTTATGCTTGGTATAACATTAAGAGATTGCAAGAGGAATACATGGGTGAGAAGTATGCATGTATGCATTTTTTAAAAGGCATACGACCAATGCGTACTGGCAGTTATGACGTATGGATGTGAAACTTGTATGCTGAATTCAAAAACGCTACGTAAGATCCAGTGCACACAGTGAACCATGGAAAGTTGTATGCTCGATATAACGAGAAGAGGTCGCAAGAGGAATACATGGGTGAGAAGTATGACCAAAGTGGCAGATATAGCAGAATGATGGGCTGATGAAAATAATGTGTAGAGTCAAGTGGATGCAGATCGCTCAAGACAGACAGGAATGGAAGTGGATGGTATTAACGTAAAATTGAAATCCTTTGCGTGGAATAGGCCCCTTTCTTAATAACGAAACGATGAAAACCGTTAACATCGCCATTCGCTACCCAATTTTCTCAGTGCGCATACAATATTGTTTTACTAAAATATTATTTCATGTGTTGGCATGTGTGTGGGTAGATCATACCATCTATATGTACCTATGTATGTTTAATATATTTATGTTGTTGGAGCTTTGGTGTTTTCGATGGATATAAACGTGAAGGGGAATGAGGGTTTGTGCCCGCGGCTGGTTTGCTCATAAAATTTTCACACGCATTTCCCAACCCCCTTTTATTTTTGTACACTCATAATACGTATACGTTTGCGTTTCGCGTCTTAAATTAAACAGTATCTCCAAGTGGGAAAATTCGCATCAAAGCATAAATTCAATATGGATACCTTCGAATTCCAACACCTGTTAGTGCATACGTATGTACATATGTATGTACATGGGTACTGCTGGTTCAAGTTATCGCTCATTTTTGTATTATATTATATATAGAATAGCCGAAATCCGTCTGTCTGTATGTCTGTCTGTCTGCTGATAACGCTCGCTGAGGAAAAATTATTAAAAAAAAACCACCAGAACGAGTGGGGGATCGAACCCACGACCGCAAGCTCGAGAGTCATCACGCTAACGCTTACTCTATCACCCTTGGTCGGTTTAGTCCTTTTTTTTTTAATATATCGTGATTCTGCTAATAATACATAGAAACTATTATTTTTTTTGTTTAGTGATTTTTACAAAATCACTTACAAAATTATAATTATTATATATATATAATAATTAATAATTATTATTATATAGTATTATTATTTTTTTTTGAGTGGGTATCGATAGGGTTCAATTAGTGGGGACTGCTTTAATACATAGATGGCGCTATAAAAACTATTTTTTATTTTTTTTCAATCAATTAGTGGGATCTCTATTAAAAAAACGCTTTACGATATTTAAAATTCAGCGGGCGTTGATATTCAACGGGCTTACACTAGTACATATATAATAGCCCTATTCCGTCTCTATGTCTGTCTGTCTGTCTGTCCGTCTGCTGATAACGCTCACCTCGGTAAAGGCTGAAATAAACACGAACGTCGCGAGTGGAATTTGAACCGGTAATCACCAGGTTGGGTGAGTTAGCGCTAACGCGTTCACCCAACACCGGTGATGGGAGGCCTCCGATAATTTGAAAATATAAATTCGAATTCGCGACTTTGCTAAATTGTTACATAATCAATTACGTCAAACACGTCCGTTGATATTCAACGGGCTTACACTAGTATAATATAATGTTGCGTAAGATCCAGTGCACACAGAAAAGCATGGAAAGATGTACATATGATTGGTGTGACAAGAAAATATTGTAAGAGGAATACATGGGTAAGAAGCATGACCAAAGATACATAGCGAGTAGAATGGATGGCGGATGGACTGGTATCCGAGAGGATGTGAAAGAAAGCATGGTAGACCGGGTGGAAGATGGGCTGATGAATTGAGAAGAATGTGTGGAGTCAAGTGGATGCAGATTGTTCAAAACAGACAGGAATGGAAGAGGATTGCAGTGGCCTTCATTCGCCAGTGGATAGTGAACGGCTCAAAATGATGATGATGTTGATGAATATGTTGATATAATATTAATATTAATTACTAGTGTAAGCCCGTTGAATATCGACGGAGCGGTTTATCATCAACCGTACTGAAAAATAAAATTAAATTTAGTAGTTTTTTTTTTTTATAGATTACGCGTTATAATACAACAACGTAACAATTTATTTAAGCAAGTCGCGAGCCTATTAGAGAAATTATATTGTCAAAATGTAGCAGGCCCGTTATTATCTAGTTTGGATCATAGCGTAAGCGCTCACTGTCCTGAACCGGTGATCTCGGGTTCAAATCCCACTCGCCCGACGTTCTGGTGTTTTAATTTTTTACCTCGGCGAGCGTTATCAGCAGACAGACACACACACACACACACAAAGACAGACAGACAGACGGAATAGGGCTATTATATATACATATACATGTACATATATGATATCTGTGGTTGCTCGGTTCAACTAGTGGCAATACTCTGAGTCTTATTGCACTCGAGTTTGATAAAGAATCCTGCAGAATTCTAGAAAGTGCCTCTTAAAATTTGATTTCGATATTTAATATAGTGATTGATAGATGAATAGACAGACAGATATGTGTAAAAACAGATAGATATATAAACAGATAGATATATTGGTAGACAGTGGAAAAACAAATATACAGTTTGAGCGATCAACAGATAAATATACTGACAAACAGGCAGCTAAATAGATAGATAAACTAGCAGACCGAACGATAGAGATATAGATAGACAGATAACAGGTAGATAGACATATAGACATACATATATGTAGAGTATAGACATACTATTTGACAGACAGATAGATAGACAGACTTACAAACATACTGATAAATGGATATCTAATAACAGACAAGTAGATAGACGTACTCACAGACACATATGTACGTAGATAGACAGGCAGATAAATAATAATTTAATATTAACATATGAATAAAGTGCTAATTATTCGCGTTAAGGCTTTCATTGTAGGGATGTTGCGCAAAAGTCAATCGATTTCTACATTCACACCAAAGCAAGAGCGTCTTTTTTGTATAAAATCTAGCATTATGTATGTCGCAATGCGCAACTGTCGAAAATGTGGATTGCGTTGTACTACCATGTACCATTTATGCCGAATAAATATGTACCTGAGAATACAAACGACAACTTTGTATTTTTTGCTATTTTTGGTTTATATAAATAAAAACCGTCACTGGTCACGATCGTATCATCAAATGCGAGCAAGCCGTGCCGTGGCAACCAAATTGTTTGATCAATGTTTGACTGGGTCACCGGCCTAGGCGCCTTGCGACACGGCCATACACTACACCGCATTCAACCTTTCGGTACATTGTTCCCTATTATATATATAGTATAATAGCTGAAATTCATCTGTCTGTCTGTCTGCTGATAACGCTCGCTGAGGAAAAATTATTAAAAAAAACACCAGAACGGGTGGGGATCGAACCCAAGACCCCAAGCTCGGGAAGAACGTCCTCAGACTAATCTGCCAAAACCAGTTGTCGGTTGGGTCCTTTTTTTTTTTAAACATATCCTATGATTTTTACTTATTTTATGATTTTTACAAAATCACTTATAAAATTATAATTATTATACATACATACATATATGTATATAATAATTAATAATTATAATATAAATAGTAAAGTTAAAAAAAAAAAAAAATTTTTTGAGTGGGTATCGATAGCGTTCAATTAGTGGGGATTGCTATAATACATAGATGACGCTATAAAAACTATTTTTTTGGTTTTTTGTTTTTTCGATCAATTAGTGGGACCTCTCTATCAAAAAAGCACTTTACGATATTTAAAATTCAGCGGGCGTTGATATTCAACGGGCTTACACTAGTGTAAATGTATGTATAATAACAACGATAATTAACACGATCAACGGACACGCATCGTCGAATTTTCTCACGCGCTTTATAAATTAATAAATATAATTACACATATGTAGTTATATGTATGTAAATCACGAGACGCGCGGAAGTTAAGCAACGCTCCGACAGGTCGACACATGCATCGGTGAGCATCCGATTGCAGAAGCGGATCTTCGAAGGTTAATATACCAACATTTATGTACATATGTATGTACACACACAAGTCTATCCATACTTGACTTTTTACTGGAATTTTTTTGCTGGTGCGAAGGGTTAGTATGTACACGAGCTCGTTGCTGCAAAGAGGGTTGAAAATAAATCCCCTTTTATTCAACCCCCCCCCCCCCCCCCCCTTTACTTCCCCTTTAATCCCCTCGTCTCCAGGCCGCTCCCTGAAATAAATAATTCAGGTGTAAATATTCCCTGCGCGTTTTGTGTTCCTTCTTAGGCTCGTTGTAGATATGCGTCACGACTTCAATGTTGTTATGATATTTGACGGGGGGTGAATTTATATTAAAATAAATAGTTACCCAACGGTTGCTGACGGAATAATAATGATTCATTGTTGTGGAGAATGGGATTTGTGGTTCTCAAAAGCTAGGTGATGGCAATTTTTTTTTACATTTATTGGTAACTAGCTGACCCGGCATGCGTTGCAATGCCCGATACCGTTCCCGTTCCAGATCCCGATCCCGTTGCCGTTCCCCTTTCCGTTGCCAATTCCGTTCCCGTTGCCGTTCCCCTTTCGTTCCCGTTCCAGATCCCGTTCCTGTTCCCGATCCCGGTCCCGGTCCTGTTCCCGTTCCTAGTACGTTATCTGACGCGTGAGCAGGCCCGTTCCTGTTCCTGTTCCCGTTTTTTCCGATTCCAGATGCCGGTCCTGTTCCTGATCCTGATCCGTTCCCGATCCCGTTCCTGTTCCTAGTACGTTATCTGACGCGTGAGCAGGCCCGTTCCCGTTCCTGTTCCCGTTTTATCCCGATTTTTTTTCACAGAAACCATCCCCGGCATGATCACAATAAGTCCTGAAAGTTTCATCGCGATCGGTCGAGTGGTTTAGGAGCCTATAAGAGACAGACAAACAGACAAACAGACAAACAGACAGACAGACATTGATTTTTATATATATAGATAAATATTTTAACGCGTGACTTTACCATCGACTGCTGGATGGAGTCCTCTCTTCCATTCCTGTCTGTCTTGGGTAATTTGCATTCGTCTCAATTCATCAGCCCATCGTCCACTAGGTCTACCTTGCTTTCTTTCACATCCTCTCGGATACAATTTCAGTATTTTTCGCGTCCATCTGCCATCCATTCTTCTCGCTATGTGTCAACTCCAAACTTTTTCACACGTTCCACTATATCTACCACCTTGGTCATACTTCTCACCCATGTATGCCTCTTACGATCTCTTCATTCTTCTCTTCATACAACTGGCAGTACGCATTGGTCGTATGCCTTATTTTTTAAGCATAGCAGAATGTCTGTCTTGGGTATTCTGCATTCGCCTCAATTCATCAGCCCATCGTTCCACTAGGTCTACCTTGCTTTCTTTCACATCCTCTCGGATACAATTCCAGTATTTTTTGCGTCCATTTTCCATTCATTCTTCTCGCTGTGTCCACTTGAACTTTTTCACACGTTCCACTATATCTACCACCTTGGTCATACTTCTTACCCGTGTATTCCTCTTACGATCTCTTCTTGTTATACCGATACATCATTCCATGCTTCTCTGTGTGCACTGGATCTTGCGTAACATTCTTGAATTTAGCATCCACGTTTCACATCCATACGTCATAACTGGCAGTACGCATTGGTCGTATGCCTTCGTTTTTAAGCATAGCAGAATGTCTGTCTTGGGTATTCTGCATTCGCCTCAATTCATCAGCCCATCGTTCCACTAGGTCTACCTTGCTTTCTTTCACATCCTCTCGGATACAATTCCAGTATTTTTCGCGTCCATCTGCCATTCATTCTTCTCGCTGTGTCCACTTGAACATTTTCACACGTTCCGCTATATCTACCACCTTGGTCATGCTTCTCACCCATGTATTCCTCTTACGATCTCTTCTCGTTATACCGAACATACAACTTTCCATGCTTCTCTGTGTGTACCGGAACTTACGTAACATTCTTGAATTCACATCCATACGTCATAACTGGCAGTACGCATTGATTGTATGTCTTTTAATCAATACTCCATGTATTCCTCATACGATCTCTTATTGTTATACCAACCATATGTATACATACGTCTTTCCATGCTTCTTTGTATGCACTGGATCTTATGTACATAGCATTCTTGAATTCAAGTCCAAGTGCCTTCTTAAAATTATCTTATCGCACGCAAATGCGTGCACACTTCTCACCCATGTACTCCTCTTGCGATCTCTTATTGTTATACCAAGCATAAGTACATCTTTCAATGCTTCTATATGTACACTGGATCTTACGTAGCATTCAAGTTACACATTCATACGTCATAGCTGGCAGTACGCATTGGTCGTATGCCTTATTTTTTTAACCAAAGCGGAATGTAGGATTTAAAAACTGTGTTCATTCTTCCAAAAGCGCTCCACCCTAGTTTAATTCTTATTCTTTACATTCAGTCATATTCACCAATTGTCATGGGTATAAATAACTATCAACTATCTTTACAATATGATCATCTACTGTGACTACGTTTTGCGTACAAAATTCATTAAACGTTATTTATTTATATATTTAAGCCTACTTTCATACCTTCGTTGCTTTAGCATTCTTGAATTGAACACATCCATACGTCATAACTGGCAGTACGCATTTTTTAAGCATAGCGGAATGTTGGATTTAAACATAATGTTCATTCTTGCAAAAGCACTCCACCCTAGTTTCATTCTTCGTTTTATTTCTTCATCTTTACAAACAGTCATATGTGATTATATACAGTGACTAGGTTTTGCGTGCAAAATTCATTAAACATAATTTTAATTTTATTAATATTAATTTTTACGCCTACTTTCATCATTTGGTTGCTTAATTGTGTTAATCTATTTTGTAAATCTGCTATGTGACATTTTAAAAGGGTTCGGAATTTGCATATGAAATAAAATCACCGTTGAGTGATTACCATAATTGAAAATAATGAATATTGATACTTTTTTTCTGTTAGAGGGTTTTATTATTAGGTAAAAGATGTACATATTTGTATACTTTCATATAAGACGGATTTGCATTTAGTTCAATTGAATAATTGAGAAGCTCAGCTCTGAAGGAAGGAAAATAAAATTATTTCCCAGTCATTTTATGCAAAATCAAACATTTCAAGTGAAAATCCTACAAATTTTCAATGGAGAATTTTCTCCGAATTAAAACGCGACTTTAGAGTAAAATCACCAACTGTTATATAAATATAATATATTCTTAGTACTACAAAAGCTTTTGTGTTTGATTGCTCGAATCAATAAGCGGTGAAAACATTTCACTCGAGTATTCGGAATAAAAGCGAACCATTACCACTAGAAATTTTCGTATTTTACATATAGAAAAATATAAAATGAACTGACTCTACTTTTGTGCGAAAGGGTACGATTGGAAATTCGATGGAAATTTATGCGACCAAAGAAAAACCTCTGGATTTATCCTATTGTATTGCACAATACGATATTGAAATAGGGAATGAAATTTGCTACACTATTGTTCGAAGTTGAGTCGAGACGAATTAATCAGTTTATTTATTCACCGTGGTTTCAAAAACGAAACCAAAGTAAACGAAATGCTTTTGATTCTGATAAGTTAATTCCGCAAGAATGAGTAAATTATAATGGAATATATTTTTTTTATTGAAATATTCAACATTGTTGAAATTTCTTGAATACCCTGTAGATTTTAGTGTAATAATATTGTAAGCAGATACATAGGTGAATGAAAATATTTTCTATCGAGGGGTCCCGTTATGATATATCCCCGTTGCGGAAAAACAGATGTCCTGTCTCAAATGAGCCGGAACGATTGTTCACACTTTAAGGATCGTTTTAGTAGTATATAAAAGGAAGGGTGTCTTTCTTCTGTGCGATTTTCCCCGTCATAACACCGCATAAATAACCACCATAACTTTATCGATGGGCGATGGACATATGTATAGATAACGTTACACAGTAGGGCTACTTTTCGGTAATGAATTATCCGCCAAATAATACAATATGACAGGTAAAAATTGAAGAATCACTAAAGCAACTTAAGCAACGAAAGTATGAAAGTAGACTAAAAAATTAATTTTAATAAAACTAATATTATATTTAATAAATTTTGCATGCAAAGCGTAGTCACAGTAGATAATCATATTGTAGAGATAGTTGATAGTTATCTATAACTAGGGCAGTTGGTGAATATGACTGGATGTAAAGAAGAAGTAATAAAACGAAGAATTAAACTAGGATCGAGTGCTTTTGGAGGAATGAACATGGTTTTTAGATCCAACATTCCGCTATGCTTAAAAAAGAAGGCATACGACCAATGCGTACTGCCAGTTATGACGTATGGATGTGTTCAATTCGAGAATGCTAAAGCAACGAAGGTATGAAAGTAGGCTTAAATATAAATAAATTATGTTTAATGAATTTTGTACGCAAAACGTAGTCACAGTAGATGATTATATTGTAAAGATAGTTGATGGTTATTTATACCCAGGACAATTGGTGAATATGACTGGATGTAAAGAATAAGAATGAAACCGGTGTGGAGCGCTTTTGGAAGAATTAACATAGTTTTTAAATCTTACATTCGGCTTTGATTAAAAAATAAGGCATACAACCAATGCGTACTGCCAGTTATGACGTATGTATGTGAATTCAAGAATGTTACGTAAGATCCAGTAAACACAGAGAAGCATGGAAAGATGTATGCTCGGTTAAACGAGAAGAGATCGTAAGAGGAATACATGGGTGAGAAGCATGACCGAGGTGGTGGATATAGCGGAACTTGTGAAAAAGTTGGAGTGGACGCATACCGAGAAGAATGGATGGCAGATGGACGCGAGAAATACTGAAATGGTATCCGAGAGGATGTGAAAGAAAGCAAGGTAGAACCGAGTGGACGATGGGCTGATGAATTGACAAGAATATGTACAGTCAAGTGGATGCAGATTGTTCAAAACAAACAGGAATGGAATATATGTAGGATAGTAGATGCCTTCATCCAGCAGTTGGATGGTGAACCGACAGACAAATCAATAGATTTAAGACACGTCGTTTGCAATAATTCATTCGACATCCCGGCAAAAAGTATTAACCGTTTGATTACAGCGAAAAAAAATATTACACGCGGCGAAAGATTGCTCGACGGGGCTAGGCAGTGTAGAAAAAGTGAACGCGGACGAACGTTTGCTCACCCTAAATTTCGGGAATTCCCTCTATTTTGACCATGTTGCCCGATGCGGTATATGGGGGATGCCGACAAAAAATAAATTGCCTGCAGGTAATGAGGGACGCTTGCTCCCCTACTCGGCTGATTCATCACGGTTTCTTTGGTTCCCCTACCCACGAATCCACCTCCTCAGACCACCCTCTTTCCTTTTCGTAGGGGATGTGAATCTCCCCCATTGCATCTGGCCGGAGATAAAGCCATCAGGATAGTCTTGAGGTTACGACACGAGTAACAAATTACGCTGACGGTTTCGCATTAGCATTTCGACCCCTGGACGCTATTTTGCTGCAAATGTACTTACTAATAATCCGAAACGAGCCGAAAATAGGAAACATGATAGAAAACGATTTGTTTCAAACACTGGTGATATCAGAAAAGTCGTTTTTCAAGGGTCGCCAACCTTTCGGACCTCACGGACCACTAAACTCAAAATCTCGAATACCGCAGACCATTACCATTGATTTTTTCCATAAAAATAACATTCTAAATATGAAATGGTAATTACACTTGTATTTTCACTCAAAGTTATTTGTAAAAAGTTAGATATCACCTTATAGAAAAATTATAATAAATAAACGATATATTCATTGTGAAAACTGCCAGTTATGACTTGGATACTAAATTCAAGAATAATTATATTTCATCCTACTATACAACCAAAAATGGTAATCGGGTATTACACAGGGATAGTTTACTGGCTACGATCTCGCTAGTTTACTGACCGGCACGTAGTAGGGTAGCAGTCACAGTAGATAATCATATTGTAGAGATAGTTGATAGTTATTTATACCTAGGACAATTGGTGAATATAACTGGATGTAAAGAAGAAGAAATAAAACTAGGATGGAGTCCTTTTTGGAAGAATGAACATGGTTTTTAAATCCAACATTCAGCTATGCTTAAAAAATAAGGCATACGACCAATGCGTACTGCCAGTTATGACGTATGGATGTGTAACTTAAATGCTACGTAAGATTTAGTGTACACAGCATTGAAATATGTACATATGTACAAGATCGTAAGAGGAGTGCATGGGTAAGAAGTGTGACCAAAGTGGCAGATGTAGCAAGTTCAAGTGGACACATAGCGAGAAGAATAGATGGCAGATGGACGCGATAAATACTGGAATGGTATCCGAGAGGATGTGAAAGAAAGCAAGGTAGACCAAATGGACGATGGGCTGATGAATTAAATGTGTGGAGTCCAAGTGGAATGCAGATTGCTCAAGACATACAGGGATGGAAGAGGATTGGATTCAGCGCATTGTATTAATTTATTGTCTAGGCGTTTTACACAATGCCCACCATGGCCAGGCAAAGTACATAATGTACTACACTGCAGAGAAATAGCATGTATGAAAAACTAGAGTTTGAGAAAGTCACGAAAAAAAAACGCACTTTAAGATCAGCTGGTCAGATTTGTAAAATAAAATATATGTACATAGATAAAGTAAAGTTTATACTTTATGCACTTTATACAATTCTGGATTTCACTTCGCTTGAATTTCCAAATAACCGAAAGTGACAATTTAACTATCGAGACTTGAACTTCACATAGAATGGGGCTATTAAACGATAACAAAAAGGCTTATTGTCAGTTTAAATGAAAGTGTTGGAGTTTTGAGGAAAAATTTCCATTGACTGTGTAGTGTAACATCGTAGACATTGTACATCACATTCGCAGGAAATTTAAAGCACTAAATCACAGTACAAATTAAAATGCTTCTACCATAGATGTAGAATAACATAGATTGGCCTTAGCGCCCGAAAAATGACATACAAAAAGACTTGACTTTTTTTTGTGAGAATTCCCCGCACTTTAGACCCCCCCCACGCCCCCGTTGCTTCTGACGCTTTCTCCAGGCAAATTTGTTTGGAATGGCATATCTATGGTATTTTATATCTATGCCTTCTACATACATACATATAACACAGCAGGTACATTACGAGCACAAAGTGCAAAATCTCAATTAGGAAAATTCGACACGTTTTTCGCTGTAGATAAGAACATCGACGGCAACACTTTTTCCCTGTGATCGTTAAGGGTCTAACCCCAGGGGATGTTTGATGAAACAACACGCTTCACAGATAGGGCACACTCTTGTCTTCCAGCTCGACAGTTAAGTACCTGTGCCTACCCTTAACGTTTTGCAAGACCAAAGAAAATAATCATATTACACATAAAAAAACAGCGTAACGGCACGCAAAGTTCAACGCTTAACCCTTTCGATGCCCCTGCTTCGGCGCTAGAGCGTGACAGCACGTGTCGTGTACTGGCATAGGGTCAAGTATCGAACCGAAGTATGACCCTGATATAAATATATATATATACTATGTATAGCTATGAAAATATATTTAAGCATTGAATAAATTATTCAAAAATTATGATACATACATGGGCGTGCGGCATAGACAATGGAGCCCAGTTATAATTTTTACATACAATTTTTATTTATTTCGCTATTTATAAATAACTATCTGACCCGGCATGCGTTGCAATGCCCGATTCCGTTCCCAGTACGTTTTCTGACGCGTGAGCCGTTCCGTTCCCGATCCCGTTCCCGTTCCCGTTCCAGGTCCCAATCCCGTTCCGATTCCGTTCCCGTTCCGTTCCCGATCCGGTCCCAATCCGTTCCTGATTCCGTTCCCGTTCCCGTTCCTCGCACGTTTTCTGACGCGTGATCAGGCCCGTTCCCGATCCCGTTCCTAGTACGTTATCTGACACGTGAGCAGGCCTGTTCCCGATCCCATTCCAGTTTCCATTCCAGATCCCGTTCCCGTTCCCGATCCTGGTCCCCATCCCGTTCCTAGTACGTTTTCTGACGCGTGAGCAGGCCAGTTGCCGATCCTGTTCCAGATCCCGTTCCCGTTCCCGCTTCCCGGTTCCGATCCCGATCCGTTCCGTTTCCGTTCCTAGTACGTTTCTGACGCGTGAGCAGGCCGTTCCCGATCCGTTTCCGTTCCAGATCCGTTCCCGATCCCGGTCCCGATCCGTTCCCGTTCCTAGTGCGTTATCTGACGCGTGAGCAGGACTGTTCCCGTTCCTATTTTTTCCGATTTTTTTTTCACAGGAACCATCCCCGACATGATCAAAATAAGTCCTGAAAGTTTCATCGCGATCGGTAAAATGGTTTAGGAGCCTATAGGAGACAAACAGACAGACAGACAGACAAACAAACAGACAAACACATTATATGTATTTTTTGCAACGAAATATCATCAGATATATTCAATATGTAAATCGCAGTACATCATTGTAATTATATTGAATGGTGAGTGGAACCATTTTTTTTTTTTTTTTTTTTTCGCAATCTTTAAATCAAAACAAATTGCTTTAATAATAACGATCAATATTCAGAGTTCAAAGTTTATTCTGTTCAAGTTCGCCCTTTCGCTTGTCTCGCTTTGAGCTTCTAATAGGAACTGTAAAGCCGACTCCTAAACCAACCAAAGTATTTTGTATGCTGTAGTAAAGCATTCGAGAGTAAATTGCAAACCTTATCGCTCGGTTGGTTAATTACGATTGTTATTTATTGCGAAATCTCAACTGGGGTCACGACACCACTCGCGCGACACACGCATAGATAAAAACAACCGTTTTTAATCGCCCATATACATACGTATGTATGTACGTACCCTTGTTAAAAATTGGGGTTGGAGCACAATGGAGCACAACGAATCAATAAAAAAAATCGTTAATACAAAGGAAACACTTGTCCGGAACTTTGTCAAAGGCACTCGAACCCCACCTAACCCACCCACGAGTACCTGAAATGAGGGGTTGGCGAGACAAAAGGCACCACTATAACATTCCAAAGCACCCACACATACAATTTTATACACACATCATTAAAATACACTCTCGTTCCGTATCCGTGTCTGTGTGGATCATAAATATAAGTACAATACCATAGATATGCCATTCAAAACAAATTTGCCTGGAGAAAGCGTCAGAAGCAACGGGGGCGTGCGGGGGGGGTCTTAAGTGCGGGGAATTCTCACAAAAAAAAAGTCAAGCAAAATGCATGCGAGGCATGCATTTTTGCATGCCCTTTTTGTATGTCATTTTAAGGGCGCTAAGGCCAATCTATGGTATGGATTTTAATTTTCTGCATACGATTGTTCGGTTAATTAGTTTTTTTTCGATTGTATTTGCCAGCAGCTTCCACACACACACGGCTCCTTTCACCCACCCCTCATTCTGGTCGAGAAGAGCTTTCAGCAAACACTCGGTAATCGGATATTGCTCAGTTAGTTTACCGTCTCGCCTTCAACTTGCGAATTAAGTGAAAATGCTCACTCTACGAGCGATATTACACTTGGCCACTCCACCAAAACCCGATTTTTTTTGAACCTCGACTACCAGATAGATATACAGGTTTAGATGCTACGTATTAGATTGTGCGATTTTCTTCTGGTGTCTTGGAAGTCAATGGTTCGAAAAAAACCTTTCTTGGAAATTGTCAATGGTTTCGATGAAAAAAAAAGAAATTCACCTAAAACCCTTTTCTGACCTTTTTTTTTGCATCGTCGTGAGCAGGTCAATTGGTCAACGTAACGCAACGTCAACGCAATTGTTTCGAAAACAATGAAATTCAGAAAGAAATAACCAGATTTTTTTTTTGAGGTTGAATTTTATATATTTTCTACGTCTACATAAAGTACCTGCTTTCGTATAGCTTCCTAAATTAGTCTAGGAAGCTAGGTACGAAAACTAGGTACTCTATGTAGACGTAGAAAATATACTGAATTTCATTGTTTTCGAAACAATTGCGTTGACGTTGCGTTGCGTTGACAATTGAGTACGACGATGCAAAAAAAAAGGTCAGAAAATGGCTTTTTGGTGAAGGTTTTTTTCATCGAACCATTGACTTCCAAGAAATTTTTATGCAACAGAGAATCGCACAATCTAATACGTACCATCTAAACCTGTATATCTATCTGGTTGTCGAGGTTCAAAAAAAATATGGTTGTTGGTGTGGTTGCTAAGTGTAATATCAGCCTTAGGATAAAGGTACTCGGGTGTACATACATAAATACATATATAAACCGTAGAAATGAAAATTTTCTAGGAAGTATTTGCCCGGTACCTTGTCGAGCCTCAGGCCAAGAAACAGATTGAGTTTCCACAGTAGAGTTTCGCGGTATATTGTATAATATTGTGTTTCTTGGCTTTTCCTTTTAACGACGTTTTCCCCCAGCCGTGTTTTGTTTGCAGATCCAACAGTGGATTTTATTTTGAAATTCTGCGAAGATTTTCCCCTTTTTGCTGTATTATTCGAACGTTTGTGTATGTATTAGATGCGAAGGTTGTTTTTTTTTTCTCTTTGAACAATTAATGACATAATACAAAAAAAAAAAATAAAAGTGGTTGAATTTTGAGGCAGAGTATTACAATGAGTGTAATGTGTAATACGTACTAAAAATAAATGTAACATGTACTGCAATTTTCTCTTCATAAAACCCGTGGTCTGGTTCTGTGTTAACATTTGTCAAACTTCAGCCAAATTTAAATGTTTATTTTTCGTGTGCTAAAATGCCACGAAATCGGCGGTCGGGAACCTGCGGCTCCGGAGCCGCATGCGACTCTTTGCATCAAAACCTGCAGCACTCATTTTCAAGCAACGATTATACACATAAATTTCACAAAATCAAGACGATTCTATCCTAATTTTTGCTTTTCCTACTTTTCATATAATATTTTTTAGCAATAAATTGTCTAACACTAGAAAATCTCACGAATTTTCATACAACTATCCAGTCCACAAATGAGTAGCATTTATTTTAATTTTAAATATTTAATCCGAAAATAAAATATTGCGCCCCCCCAAACTGGCCAATTTCTTTGATTTGGCTCTTAGCTAGAAAAATAATGAAATTAAATGAAAGAAAAAAAATAGACTATTATCATTAGCAGGTTAGGTTAGATAAAGTATTAAAAAATACAATGTCACACAAAAACAACATATTTGACCCATCTTTGAATGGCAATGATTAAAATATAATAAACTAGATTTAATTGAACATCTTATTATAAAGTATGTGAGTAGCAAGTTTTAATTAAAATACATTTGATCTATATATATACTAGCTTTATTACCCGGCTTTGCCCGGGGTGTAATTAATATAATGTAATATAGTGTTTGTTTAGTAAATTATTTTGGGAGCCCAAAAAACCACCACCACCCCACCAGACCACCCTCCTACTCCGGCGGCCCCTTTTTGGACTCCCGAAAAACTATGCCGGCCCCTTACCAACCTCCAAATCCTCCTTCTTACCCCGGCGGCCCCTTTTTTGGACTCCCGAAAAGCAATGCCGGCCCCGTACTACCCCCCAGACCCCCCTACTATCCCGGCTACCCTTTTTTGGACTCCCGAAAAGCAATGCCGGCCCCTTACCATCCCCCCAACCCTCCTTCTTACCCCGGCGGCCCCTTTTTTGGACTCCCGAAAAGCAATGCCGGCCCCTTACTACCCCCCCCAGAACCCCCCCCTCCTGCCCCGGCGGCCCCTTTTTGGGCTCCGAAACACTATCTGCTTAAATCTACTTAAATCTGCCGAAAACATCTACTATCGTGTGTACTTCGTCGTTTCTATTAATCGCGCCCGAGCAACGCCTGGTAATTGACGAATGACCCATACGTACATACATACAAACTTAAGCGTTTTATATATTAGATATACCAAAATATTCATTGTACTTTGTACAATATTTGTTATTTAGAAAAGCAGTTAAAACATATTTAATGGAAGCGCTCGGAAAAGTTGAAATTTCACGGTCAAAATTAAACTTAGCTTTATAAATATTTATATGTATATTAAACCTTATACTTTGTAGATATAAGTACAAAGAAAAAACCAAACAAAAATATAAAGTTCGGTATAGTGACGCTCTTTAAAACAAGTTTACAGACCACTTAAAAATGTCTACTATACAAAAAGTATACGTATGTACATACACCGGAAAATTATTTTGTCGAGCGCTGCGACAAAAGTACTAGAAAAAGTCCTAGAAAGTGTAATTATTTCCTGTAGCGACACTTTTAAACTTTAATATATAATTACACGTGTACTTGTATGTAGTATTTATATGTGCTTGTGTGTTACTATGTTGACAGATCACACGTCACGAAAGCGGTGGGACGAGTGCGAGCCCAAATACCCAAAAAAAAAAAAAATCCTCCCAAACTCTAATTGGGCCTCAAAACCTGACCGCGATCGTATTTTCCCAATATATCGTACTCGTTAGTTTCAAAAATGTCAAAAACCAAAAAAAAACGCTATGTCTGATGACGAATGCTTTCTAATTATGTTTGTTTCTGTCTGTTGTCAGGTTTCCCAGTCCTGTGGGCATCACCGAAGGGCCGTTGCCGCACTCGTACCACCGTTCGCGATCACTGAATTAAACAAAAACAAAAAAAAATACTCAAAAACAAACTGAAAATGCCACACACCCAACGAACAACCACAAACATACCAAAAGGCACGTGAAAAACACAAATTAAAATAAAATTAGAAAATGGTGTGAAGCATCAGTGCCTAAGCCTAGAGTGTAATATTTTGAGATTAGTATTTTAAATTAACAAAAAAAAACAACATGGCGAATTCTCTGAAGAGCTGTTGGGCGACTTTCGACTCGTATACGATTCCCCTCGTCAATTTAGAAGTGAAAGAAGTGCGCGATATAGTATGGGAGAAGTTACAGGAGCCAAAGTCGCAAAGGAAGCTGATTCTGGTCATAGTATCGGTGGCCCTATTGCTGGACAACATGTTGTACATGGTCATTGTACCGATCATTCCCGATTATTTGCGCTACATAGGAGCATGGGGCGACATGAGCGATATTATAGAGTATCTACCAGCCGAAAAAGTGGGTAATACGACTATAATTCCCACCAGAAGAACTCCACACGGACACGACGGGCAAGATTCTGCCACCGGGTTGTTGTTCGCGTCGAAAGCCATAGTTCAACTCCTGATCAATCCCTTTTCCGGTGCTTTGATCGATCGAATTGGTTACGACATGCCGATGATGTTCGGTCTGATCATCATGTTTTTATCCACGGCAGTGTTCGCATGCGGAAGAAGCTACGGGATGCTGTTCTTCGCGAGGAGTTTGCAAGGTGTTGGGTCAGCGTTTGCAGACACTTCCGGCATGGCGATGATAGCCGATAGATTCACAGAAGAAAACGAGCGTTCCAAAGCTCTGGGTATAGCGCTGGCTTTCATCAGCTTTGGGTGTTTGGTTGCACCACCGTTTGGCGGTGCTTTGTACCAATTTGCCGGCAAGGAAGTGCCATTTTTAATACTGGCATTCGTGTCGCTCATAGACGGATTTATGCTGTTGCTGGTGATGAAACCGCTCAAGGAGCAAATGAAGGATGCTAGAGCTGAACACGCACCGTCTATTCCTATTTGGAAGTTGTTGATGGATCCTTATATTGCAGTGTGCGCCGGTGCTTTGATGATGTCCAATGTCGCTTTGGCCTTTTTAGAACCGACGATTTCCCTCTGGATGGAGGACAATTTAACTACGGACAATTGGAAGATTGGAATGATCTGGCTGCCTGCTTTCTTTCCGCACGTCATCGGTGTGATTATTACTGTAAAAATGGCTAAAAAGTATCCACAGCATCAATGGTTGATGGCAGCATCCGGATTAGCCCTAGAGGGGTTGTGTTGCTTTATAATACCATTTGCAACATCCTACAAAGGACTTATGATACCGATATGCGGAATCTGCTTCGGAATCGCCCTGATAGACACGGCGCTGCTTCCAACACTTGGATATTTAGTAGACGTGCGATACGTGTCAGTTTACGGTAGCATTTACGCAATAGCTGACATATCCTATTCGTTTGCTTATGCAATCGGACCTATAATAGCAGGAAACGTAGTAGAGGCTATCGGATTTACTGCGTTAAACTTCGGAATTGCATTCAGCAACTTGTTGTACGCACCGGTGCTGATCTACCTGAAGCACATCTACGACTTTAAACCGTTCGAAAACGAAGCCAATATCCTCATGGGCGATCCACCGGACAAAGAATACCAAACGTACTCGATGCAAGATCAAAAACCGGTGCTCGGAGACTATAAGAACCACTTGGAGTACACTAACTTCGACGGGGGAGTTCAGGAGACTAGTGTCGATTCCATGGAGCCCAATAGCGGTTATAACACTCAGGATAGTTATTTGGAAGCGGCTTGCAATGAGAACAATCCACATTTGCAACAGTATCAAAATGCTCCAAGGATGCCGCAGCAACAGCAGCAGCAGCAGCAGTACGATGTCGTTTATACGAAGCAGATTGGGTTTCAGATACAGAATCAGAGTCAGGGTTCTCAGCAGCATCAGATGCCACAGAGGCCGCAAGTTCCTCAGCAGCAGCAGCAAAGGCAGCTACCTCAGCAGCCTGGTCAGCAAGGTGGTGGTGAAAGTAACCCGTTCAGAAGTGCTCAGCAGCAGCAGCCGCAGCAGCAGCAGCAGCCGCAGCAAAAGTCCGATAGGAACCCCTTCAGACAAGGGTTTTAGTTTGTTTTAATGTTTACTGTTTTAGGCCCTCCCCCCCAATATTTATTTTGTTATTAATTTTTGAATTGTGAATTTTGTCTGAAGTCATTCGATTGCAATAGTGTAATTGTTATAAGTGCGTAAGTAATATTGGTAACTGTAATATCGACCGATGCACAATGGTAGATAGAAAGTTGCATCAATCAAGCATCTGCTCTAATTACCTCAATAGTCAAACGCTCCAATTGAAGCTTAAATTTCAACACAACTTTTTTCTTTCAAATGAAAATTTATATTAAATATTTTGTATACAAAAATTTATCTATAGGGCATAGCTGACTAATAAAAGAAAATAACGGTGGGAATCATTAAAAAAAATTATGTAAAAAAACCTGATCGAGTTCAAAAAAGGAATTTTTTTGAGGTTTTTTTACATGAACGACCTTGAAATTTCATAAAATAAACAACTATTTTTAGTCACTCGTAAAGAATCATTTAGAGTTCACTAAAATGATAAAACTTCCCCATAAAATTAATTTCATTCAAAGTTTGAGAATCTGTAATATTTGATCGTATACGACTTCTGCAGTGCAAATTTGAATACTAAAAAACTCCACATTTCATTAAAAGTGCGGACTTTAATCAATTTATACATAAGTTTAGAACCAATGCTATTGAAATTATTCAAACGAAAAAATCAATTGCATCAAAGCAAAGGGATTTGGAGTAATAAATAAAAAATTCATGATTTGACTGTCAAATTAATAAAAAATTACAGCGTTCACAAAAAAAGTATACATACAAATTTATGTACAAGCTTTTATGTAATATCCATATAATACATATCATATTGATTATATAGATATTGCAATAAGTGTTCGTATATAAACGAGGGCACTTGTTTCAACTTACAGAGGGGTTATCTAATGGGTAATCGGAGCTGGTGTAACGCGAGCACCAAAACCAATCTATTACAGTCATAAAATAATTAACACTAATTGCGACAAACTCAAAAGGGGTCAAAAAGTAGTTCAAAATCAACCATAATACATATATTAATTAAAAAGTATTAAGATTTTGGATTAAAGAGATTCGAACTTCAGACGAAATTTGTAAATCATTTTATGGCTAATTTACACATTTAACTAGTCGATGTTGTGATAGTACATATTATATTGAAAAAAAAATACTATACTGTATATGTTTTATGATTCCATTCTCTTTTAAGTTTAATTGTCCTATGAAAATACTATTCTTATAATAAAAAAAAAACTGTATTGTAATAAGTGTTTTCGATGCTTCTGTATATGAACATATGTAATATCATTTATCATTTGTTATATTATACAATATAATATTATTAGATAAGTCTTAGTTGGATAAGGTTTAGCGTATAGTTGCTTAGGTAAGCATATCAACACTAGTCGCAATCATGTGATAAGAAGTTGCAACCAAGGTAACCAAACATATCATGAGTCTTTTGATTCAAAATCTTAGCGTGTTAAGGTACAATTATTCTATAATCAATTATTTTTAACTTATATAAATGTATAATATATGCACTGTAAATAGGTGCCTGCATATGATAAAAGTTGAAGCTAATTTAAAAAAAAAAAATCAAATGGCTTCGATCAATTATATATATCGTATCATATCATCTACACTTTTTTTATAAGTACTTTTTAAAATATAAATTATTATACTATATACAAAATATATATCGCATAGCTATTGAGAATAAGCTTCTATTATACAGCATAGTTGTAATTTTTAATAATATACTTTAATCAAAAGCAATTTGATGTATGTATTTATTACTTGAATGTTTTACTTCGTCATATAAAGAGCATAATTTTGACTTAATAGAGAGTTGTATTGCAGTTTAACCCTTATCATTCGGAATTGATTAAAATTAATCTAATTATATAATGCAGTACTCTAGAATTGAAATTGTTTATGGAAAAGAATTGTTATTATAAAAATATCATAACAGTCAAATCCAATGCATTAAAAAAGTTTGAGAACTACTTGGAAATTCTAATATAATTTATTACAAAAAAATGAGTTGTTATCATAGAGCGAAAATTTACTAACAACATACCAAAAATTTGCGTTCAAAAACAAATTCAATTTTTCAAAAAGAGATTGTAAAACCTCCCAGTACCTAAGAGTTATAAAATGAAATTATCATAGCCTATAAAAATTTTCAACAAATCTTAAAAAGTTTAAAAGCCTATATAATAATTTCATGCAAAATCATATTCAATTTATCAAAAAGAGTTTGAAAACCGTCTTGTAAGAGTATTAAAATTAAATTATAATGTTTGATAACCTATGTAATGATTTCAGTCAAAATCGAATTATATTTATCAAAGAGAATTTGAAAGTAAGAATTTTAAAACCAAATTATTGTATGGTTGTCCATAAAAATTGATAGTGTTGAAAATAAAAGGGTGTTTTGGTAAATCAAGGGAAAAGGTTTTACACGGAAAGGGTTAAATCAATACTTGAATGATGTTAGAAATCTCTACAAAAAGTCAAACAGTAATATTATAAAGAAAAAGTATTCATGTATTAATTTTTAACATGTCAAATCAAAAAATTAATCAACTGTCAATATTTGTATGAAATGAGTCAATTTTTTTGTTCAATTAATTGTATAAATTTAATAACATTAATTAATCGAAGTCAATTTCTGGCGAACGTTAATAAATCTGTATATGAAAAAAAATAATACTCCGTCATTGTAAAATTTTTGGAGTCACGTACCCGATCGTCAATTCATATGTAACATAATCAAAAAAACACGATATGTATTCGTATTATAAAATAATAATCAAAATATTTCGCTAGTATTAATAAAATTATTATTAAATATTTTCATTTTGACTCAAATTTTACGGAAAAGTGTTTCAAAAAACATACATAATTGCATAGTAAAAAATTTAATTGAATTTTGCAAATATGTCAAAAACATTAAATGAAAGCAATAATAATAACGAAACACGTGTAAATAGCGATATATTATTCCGTAATTTTGGGTTTTACGTATAATTTTGAATTTTGGTTGCAAAATTGTACAAAATTCACTCGCTGAAAAACCAGAAAAATTGCTCATAAATTGAAAAAAATTTGATTTACTATTATATTGTAATGAAAAATATTCATATATAAGATTGTAAACTTATAAATATCGTGAGAAAATTTAACCTACGTTCATTTTGAATCATTTTATTGCAGATTATAAACGTTGAACTTGTACAGTGTTTCAAAATGAATACTTTCAATATTAGACGACGTATGAATTGTTTCGAATAAAACTTATATCATATTATATAAATAAATATATATATATATATATATATATATGTATGTAATACGAATTCAAAAAAAAAGTTTATAGGAAAGAGGCAATTTTTCAATGTTAATATTTTTTAACGTCGTCGTATAGTAAATAAAAGTTAAATATTGATTTAATCCAAATCCAATTGAAATGTTTTCCTTTTAAAATTGTCTCTTTTCTTGCTTTCTATCTCCCATCATTCAATTATTTTAATGTTTAAGAATATGTGTGCGTGTGTGCTTTTGAAAAAATATTTAAAGCACCACTATATTATATGCTGTGGGCTGAACATTTATAATCATACTTATTGTTAGTGGAATGTATATTTTTAAGATGATACGCTATTTCACATTATATATTTTATATATAAATCTTCTACGTGTAATTATATAGTAGGGATATAAGCAATAACCGACTATATCACAACATATCATAGATGTTTAAGCATTCTAATTATATCGTATAACGTGCCTCATTGGCAATTTAAATATAACTTCATTGTATACATATGGGTAAAATAAATTGGAACTTTTTTTATAAATTAATATCTCCGAATCTGATAACTCTATATAATAATTTCTACCAAATGGGTGATTTTTATTAATGCAAAAATTAGCACTTTTTATAACGGGATAAGATAAAATCTATACACATATCATAAATGATAAAAACTACCTTAATACGATTGTTGGTGCATGAATAGTTTAATATGGCCCAATATTTTCTTTACAACTGGAAACATAAACAAATTCGAATATTATTGTATGAAATTCCCTTATATAATAAAATGTTTTTTTCTGTATTGTTTTTAAAACGCTAATTTTGGAATTAATATTTATCCATTTGGCAAAAACGAGAATGTCATTAGAAAAACGATAAAATTAACATTAAAAAGTTATTGCTTTTGGTTATACATTTTTGAAAATAGTTCCGATTTTTTTCATATCAACCCTGTATATTGTGAAGTTTTTTTAAATAAGTGTAAATAACATATCTATATCAATTATTATGAAAATGTATTTTTTTTCGTTTTCAAGTTTCAAGTTTAACTTAAAAATTCAATTATACGTTAATGTAATTCGTATTCGCCTGTTATTTTCAAACTTTTGTTAAAGTAAATAATTAATGTACGCAGCAACAAAAAATGTAGTTGATTCAAATATGTACAGAAAATGTGTTTGCTTCATAATAATAATAATGTAAAGCTTTCTTTTCGTATATAATCATATATACGCATAATCAAATACTTTAAGCAAGTGTAGAGTATAATATTATAATAATATATTTTTTTGAATAACCCTGAATTAGGAGTGCCATAGAGAAGATAAAATGTGTCATTAAAGTGACAATTTAGAACAAAAAAAAAAAAATTAATTTACAGTTTAGCGACAGTATATTTTTCCAAAAAGTTTAAGTGTCTTCAATAATTGTAAAGTGCTTAATTTGCAATAACAAAATCTACAACAATACTTTATTTGGTTTGTTCAATAGTATCTATCTGCTTGAGGGTTAATAATTCATTATATAGGCATGTATTGTTAAAAGGTTAATTTTTAGTTTACGCTATAAGCTGCATGTGAGATACGTCACGATTTAAAAAAAAAAAAAAGAAAAAAGTCATTTTTATTATTATTATCATATGTAGAAATTCACAGTTTAGAACAGAATAGCTTCATCATACATACAAAAAAAAATAATAGTATTTTTAAATGGAAATCCTTGTCTCCACCATTACTTTGAAATAAAATAAATTAAAAATAAGCTACTGTTCTGTTACATTTATTATAATTGGTGCTAATGCATTTTTATTTCCGTATTTATTTTAAAATGCAGAATTTCGTCATTAAAATTTCAAAGTTTGTATTGTAAAATATTATTACTAATTAGCTAGAATACGTACTTGTGTAGAAAACATATATAGTATTAACGACTAGTCTACTTACATTACTTTATTTATTAAAATTAATACAAACATTTGTTATTTATTTTGTTTTTATTTTTATAGAAAATTCATATTATGTTAAATAATTATTATGCTAAAGATGAGTTGCATTTGCTATGATTTAAATTTTTGTGTATAAAAATACTTAGATTCATAATAAACGCTTGGATATTAGAATCAATAGTAATATAATCATGTAATAATACGAAATACAACAACAAAAAGTTGTACAAGTATATAATAGTAATTAACTATCGTTATTTAAACGTAAATGTATTTAATACAAAGTAATTATAATGTTGAATTGTTAACTAGATGTGAGTAAGTTATAATACGACGTAGTGAAAAACAAATCTCTTTTAAATTGAATGGTTTTATTAGATTTTACTTTCGTCCGTGTTGTTAATTTACATATTGATTTTTTTTCAACAAAATTAAATTATTTTTAATCTCGTTTCGAATGTAAATATAATATATATATTTTTTTGTGGACTTTAATTTAATTGAAGTTTTTCGAAACTTATTAACTTACATTTTATACGATGTCTAATATACATATAAATAAATGAATAGGTTCTTTGTTTATTTTAATTTATTATTATTATTATTATTATATTGATTTTATAGATGTTGAAAAAATGTGTAACAAACAATATTTATCAGTGTTTTCTTATTTTATATACATACAACTTAGTTTAATTGCATTTTAGAGTGAATGTGTATTTCAAACAAAGGATGTATCAATATAATAAATGAATTGTTAATCAAAACTCAACATCTTTTTAATTATAAATTATTCTAATTATACTTGTTTATAAATTTTCAGCATAACATTTAAAGCTTTGACAACGTTTTAATTCAAATTAGTATATAAGACTTATTTTTCTATAAATTTGATTATGTTGGCTTACCAAGTAAACTGAGTTAAGCTACTTACTCAATACTATCATCAATTGACAAATATCGTATCTTGGGAAATCTGGGAATCTAAAAGTACTCGATATAACTAGAAATTATAACACAAAAAAAGCAATACTTTATCTACCTACATATGTATATGTATATTACGGTTTTGGATCAAAACTATAAAAAGACACCATAGGCCATTTTATTTGTTCATACTAAGCGCAAAGCGCTATCGATTATCGATGGCCATATTTCTTGTGGATTAAAAGACTATCTCGTACCAAAAAACGGATCATTTAGATTTATGTAATATCTGTTTTAGGTAAAGAGTAGGGACAAAAAAAAAATAAAAAACCTTTACCCAGAAATTTCAGGCATCAGATATGTTTTTATCAAAACGACAACGAGTCAACATAGTCCATAGTCATACCATAGGATTAATACATTAAAAGTAAAAATATGCGTGCTCAACGATACTATGACGACGGATAAACAACTCATGAAACGTTAGGGTTGAGACCACCCGTTGATTTTTCAATCAATGGGCTTTCGCTAATATAGTATTAAAAATAATGTGTTGGTTCTAAAAAGGCTTATATCGGATGAAAAGTTACCATCATCATTTTCAGCCGTTCACCATCCACTGTTGGACGAAGGCCTCTCTAATCCTCTTCCATTCCTGTCTGTCTTGAGCAATCTGCATCCAGTTTACTACACACATTCTTCTCAATTCAATCAGCCCATCGTCCACTCGCTCTATCTGGCTTTCTTTCACATCCTCTCGGATACCATTCCAGTATTTCTTGCGTCCATCTGCAATCCAATCTTCTTGCTATATCTCCACTTCAACTTTTTCACACGTTCCGCTATATCTATCACCTTGGTCATGCTTCTTACCCATGTATTCCTCTTACGACCTCTTCCTGTTATATCGATACATCTTTCCATGCTACTATATGTGCATTGGATCTTGCGTAACATTCTTGAATTTAACATCCACGTTTCACATCCATACGTCATAACTGGCAGTACGCATCGGTCGTATGCCTTCTTTTTTAAGCATAGCAGAATGTCTGTCTTGGGTAATCTGCATTCATCAGCCCATTGTCCACTCGGTCAACCTTGCTTTCTTTCACATCCTCTTAGATACCATTCCAGTATTTCTCGTGTCCATCTACCATTCATTCTTCTCGCTATGTGTCCACTTCAACTTTTTCACACGTTCTGCCATTATCTGTCACCTTGGTCATGCTTCTCACCCATGTATTCCTCTTACGATCTCTTCCTGTTATATCGATACATCTTTCCATGCTACTATATGTGCATTGGATCTTGCGTAACATTCTTGAATTTAACATCCACGCTTCACATCCATACGTCATAACTGGCAGTACGCATTGGTCGTATGCCTTCTTTTTTAAGCATAGCAGAATGTCTGTCTTGGGTAATCTGCATTCGTCCCATCGTCCACGCGGTCTACCTTGCTTTCTTTCACATCCTCTCGGATATCATCGTGTCCACTTCATGTGTCATGTGTCCACTTCAACTTTTTCACACGTTCTGCTACATATATCTGCCACTTTGGTCATACTTCTTACTCGTGTATTCCTCTTACGATCTCTTTCTCGTTATACCGAGCTTCTCTGTGTGTACTGGATCTTACGTAACATTCTTGAATTCACATCCATACGTCATAACTAGCAGTACGCATTGGTCGTATGCCTTCTGTGTCGGATTTAAAAACTATGTTTATTCTTCCGAAAGAACTCCATTCTAGTTTCATTCCTCACTCTTTAACATCCGGTCGTATTCACTAATTGTTTCACCGGTATGGTATTAAAAATAATGTATGTTCGTTCGTTCTAAATATATCGTGTGACATGTTATATTATGTATGTAGTTGTATTTTTAAATCACGAAATAAACCTTCTACTGTAATTCAACACGACTGAAATGCAAGTGGAAAAGCTTCGGCACCTGTGTGAAAATTTCCAACGCGCTTGGGAAAATTCGCAGACGAGTTGGGGTCATCGATTTTCCCCGGTTGCAGACTCCCCAGGGAATGTAACACACAACCTGCTTGCTCACTTACATCACGAGACGAGGAGGGTCTGGCTTTAAAAAATACATGTATGTATGTATATAAATAAAAGAATGCTACGAACGAGAGAGCTTTCGCGGATTAGCAACGAAGGAAAATGCGCTAAAGCGCCCGAAGAAGAATAAAGTATCGGAAAATTGAAAAGGGCACTTTCCCCTGTCGAGACATCCTCTGGGGAAACTGAATTGAATTGACTTTAAAAATATACATACATATACACCGATGTGCAATTCGTGTAATGAAAAGAGATGCGTTGCTTTGATCGTAATTGATGTATGTACGATTGTACGCACCAGGTTAAAGTACCGGGTGTCGCCCGGGTGCAAATGCTGTTCGTGTCGATACAGATTTGTATTATATGTTTTCGGAATTAGCAAAATTCCGTTGGAAACTCGTCGTTTGTCTTTGGCTCCGCAAGTATCCGATAAGACCCGTGGGATTATAGGAAGTACTTCTGCAAAAGTGCAAAGTTTGGTCACCGATTAGTCGAATGGTGTGGAAATTTATGTATGTACTAGTGTAAAAAATATCAACGGACGTGTTTGATGTAATTGATTACGCGACAATTTAGCAAAGTCGCGAACCTACTCAGGATTAATATTTATTTAACTATAGGAGGCCTCGCATTACAGGTGTTGGGTGAACGCGTTAGCGCTAACTCGCCCAACCTGGTGATCACGGGTTCTAATCCCACTAGCGACCTTTACCGAGGTGAGCGTTATCAGCATACAAACAGACAGTTGGAATTGGGCTATTATACATATATATAATATAATAAGGAATAGACCAGTGGTCGGGAACCTTTTTCAAGCTAAGAGGCAAATTAGGTAAAACGTTGCAAAATTGGTAAGTTTGGGAGCCGCAACATAATATTTTAGAATTATATATTCAAAATGAAATAAAATTAATCATAAATGAAATGTAAGAAATAAGTTATAGCCATGACGTGGTAGAAATGGGATTTATTTTGATCTTGTGTAAACTGTATGTCAATAATTTGAATCACAGTGAGAGCCTCGGGTTTTCATACAGAGAGCCGCATGCGGCTCTGGAGCCACCGGTTCCCGGCCACTGGAATACACAGTCAGATAAATAGATATAGTAGATACAATCGATACAATAGACAAATATACAGAAATCTAGACAAAGGAACCAATAGGTAGACATACATACATGCAGATAAAGACAGTGATGTACAGACAGACAGACAGACAAACAAACAGATATTAATAGATTTTAAATATCACAATTATTAGTAAAAGCATCTGACTATTTTATATAATACTCATTTTGAACACAAAAGTACTAAATTTTGAGTTACAGACGGCAAAGGTCAAAAAAATGTAAAAATTGTCCATTTATTTACATAAACGCTCATATGTACATATCTCACAAACGAGAGCTAACCAACAAATTTTATTATCATATTCGTATTCAGCTGCTCAGAATTAGTATTAACTTTTGGGTCTCCGCTACGGTAACTCAAAAACTTGATTTTTTTTTTGTTGCTCAGTGTAATCAAAACGTCAAACAGATAAATAGACAGACAGATATATAAAGGGACAGGTAAATAGTTAGATTGATTTATAGACAGCGATATATTATAAATATATATATGTAGATAGACAGCTAGAATTACTATTTGGCTGTCTATTTCTGTATGATATACGCACAAATAGAAAAAAGTTGAATAGTAGGGTACAGGATTATATTTAAAATTTCGTGTTCACGCTTTTTCGATTTTTTTTTAGTACTACGTACATAGTTTTTTTAGTAGCAGTACAAATAAATATGTACATACAACGTAACTGAATAAATATTTTATTCGAGTTAAAATTTAACCCTTACGACTCGTCGTTTATTTATTATTTACATTTTGCATTTATTCGTAGGTATCCATCTCCATCCAATTAGTCGTTGTGTTTGATTTTAAATTTGCTCCCCTGCTTTGGTCGAAATTTTGTACTAAAAAAATATATCTATGCCTATATTGCGCTCTGCACAGTTCATCCTGTCCAAATAGGCATAACATTTTAACAAGACTCCCCTTTTGTCCCGTTCGAGAGCCACTCCATAGAAGGGAGAGAGACTGGGGGTGGATGGGGGAGAAGGGGATGAACTGCACAGAGTACATCAGATAAAATTTTCACTTTTAAACAATTACGTCCATACACACAGCTTGTGCATAGTTATAATTTACTAGCTTTATTACCCGGCTTTGCCCGGGGTGTAATTAATATAATGTAATATAGTGTTTGTTTAGTAAATTATTTCGGGAGCCCAAAAAACCACCACCACCCCACCAGACCACCCTCCCACCCCGGCGGCCCCTTTTTTGGACTCCCGAAAAGCAATGCCGGCCCCTTACCAACCCCAAACCCTCCTTCTTACCCCGGCGGCCACTTTTTTTGACTCCCGAAAAGCAATGCTGGCCCCTTACTACCCCCCAGACCCCCCTCCTGCCCCGGCGGCCCCTTTTTGGGCTCCCGAAACACTATCTGCTTAAATCTACTTAAATCTGCCGAAAACATCTACTATCGGGTGTACTTCGTCGTTTCTATTAATCGCGCACGAGCAACGCCTGGTAATTGACGAATGACCCATACGTACATACATACATACATACAAACTTTAGTGTTTTATATATTAGACTAGTGTAAGCCCGTTGAATATCAACGGAGTGGTTTCTCATCATCCATACTGTGATTATATATATGTAGTTGTTGCATAGATGGCATGTTATAATAACAACGTAACAATTGATCAATGTCGTGAGCCTATTTTTTATTATATAAGTAGTCAAGTTGAAGCCAGTTCATTATTATCTGGTTTGGCTCACCGCGTAAGCGCTCAGTGTTCCGAATCAGTGATACCGGGTTCAAATCCCACTCACGCGACGTTCTGAGCGTTATCAACAGACAGACACACAGACAGACATATACATATATGTATAATTTATGCACATTTTCCTTCAAGAAGGGAGGAAGAAAGTTACGAATCGTCGGCTACGATCCTGCACGCATTTTTTTTTTACTCCGATTTGATTTATTTCATCCCCCAATTCCATCCCCACTAAACGCGTTGAATTCCAACGGTAATTTGGCTAAACCTGACTTGAACGAGCAAGGGGTAAACTGTCATAAATATAAAGTTAATATTAAATATTTATTCCTATTTCTAATGACACGACAAGTATGTTTAACTATTAAGTTGTGCGTGATGTATGGCGTTTAACTTACATATTTCGGCTATTAAAATTTCTCATATGTATGTTTGTATATACTAGCTGTAAATACCTGGCGTTACCTGAGGGCAAAGCTCTGCCTGTCATTAGTATTACTACTGTCCAGTAAAGGTTCACCAAACACAATTATTTTTTTCAAATGCTCCAGTGTCTCAGGTCAAAAAGTTGTTATAAACATACGTATGTTTGTTGAACAATTTGAACCAGTTTTTTTCATGCAGTCTACACACAATTCATATTTGTCTGTACATGTCATAAAATGGCCAGGAATAATGTAAAATGTACAACGCTTCATAAATTAAAATAGCACTTATTACAAACTAATTTTAAAAAGACTGTATGAAAACAAAATGATTCGATTTGTTCCACACGATCAGCTAGTCAGATTGGTGAGATAAAGTATGATTCTGACGGCAAAATTAATTTATTTTATACGTTAGGAATTTACACACTTTGCCTGTAGTATATCAGCATCATCATTTTCAGCCGTTCACCGTCCACTGCTGGACGAAGACCTCTCCAATCCTCTTCCATTCCTGTCTGTCTTGAACAATCTGCATCCAGTTAACTCGACACATTCTACCTTGCTTTCTGTCACATCCTCTCGGATACCATTCCAATATTTCTCGCGTCCATCTGCCATCCATTCTTCTCGTTATGTGTCCACTTCAAATTTTCCACACGTTCTGCTATATCTGCCACTTTGGTCATACTTCTTACCCATGTATTCCTCTTACGATCTCTTCTCGTTATACCGAGCATACATCTTTCCATGCTTCTCTGTGTGCACTGGATCTTGCTTAACATTCTTGAATTTAGCATCCACGTTTCACATCCATACGTCATAACTGGCAGTACGCATTGGTCGCACACCTTCTTTTTTTAAGCATAGCGGAATGTTGGATTTAAAAACAATTATCATTCTTTCCTGTAGTATTATGTATACAGGTACATATGTATATAGAGAATTCCAATAAAATTGTAATGACATGTTCTCTAGTACTAATATTTTATAGTATACTAGCTGACCCGGCATGCGTTGCAATGCCCGATCCCGTTCCCGTTCCTAGTACGTTTTCTGACGCGTGAGCAGGCCCGTTCCCGATCCCGTTCCCGTTCCAGTTCCCGATCCCGGTTCCGTTCCCGATCCTGCTCCCGTTCCCGTTCCCGTTCCCGATCCCGGTCCCGATCCCGTCCCGTTCCCGTTCCTAGTACGTTATCTGACACGTGAGCAGGCCCGTTCCCGTTTTTCCCAGATTTTTTTTCACAGGAACCATCCCCGGCATGATCACAATGAGTCCTGAAAGTTTCATCGCGATCGGTTGAGTGGTTTAGGAGCCTATAAAGAGACATACAGACAGACAGACAGACAGACAGACAGACAGACAGACAGACATTGATTTATATATATATGTATATATGTAGATATATACATAGATAGGTTATACACGTTGGTGAAATTACCTCCTATAAGTATACTTCGTCTTTGGAAGACTATACCACTCTTTAGCTATTGTTGGGGCGTTTGCGTTATCCGAGTTAGAAAAACTTTTACGGGTTCAAATCCCCTAGGGGTTGGAATCCCCGTGTGTTCCATTTCGCAGTCTGAGTTTCTATGGAAACCACCACCCTTACCCTGGCTGGCTGGTGGATGCTCATATTGCAAACGCATACCAATCTGAACAAGAGCTCCACTTCACGTGTGCCATGTTAAGGTACTCGATATTGTTCAGAGACATTAATGAAAATTTAATTATTAAAAATAATGAAAAACACGATAATTTTACTTTTGAATAATAAAAACTGTCTTCTATGTATGTAAGTCTTATAATTACATATGTACAATATGTAATGTTAAGCAACGAAAGTATGAAAGTAGGATTAAAAATTAATTTTATTAAAACTAAAATTATGTTTAATGAATTTTGCACGCAAAATGTACATCGTCACTAGGTTGTAAAAAAGAAGAATGAAACTAGGATCGAGTGCTTTTGGAAGAATGAACATTCTGCTATGCTTAAAAAATAAGGCATACGACCAATGCGTACTACCGGTTATGACGTATGGATGTGAAACGTCAGGATGCTAAATTCAAGAATGTTACGCAAGATCCAGTGCACACAGAGAAGCATGACGATTACCTGTTTAATTACAAAAATCTATATTTTCCATAACATTTCAATTCCGTACTTCAAAAACTATAATTTTCAATAATATTTTTACATACATACATACATATGAGTCGCCTAGTTCCAAATCCCGATAAGTCCACAATATATAAAAAACGAGGATAAAATATTTTCTGGTTCTAAGAATGTTTTCAAACGATGCCTTATACTTGAATTATTCCAAATACCGCCAAGTGCGCCGTAAAAAAAAATATTGAAAATCAGTGTTAGTTCAAAAACTGACAATTGCACTATGATAAAAGCTGATAAAAGCCATATTTAGAAACAAACAACGATAAGTTCATGTTTCTAATCTCAATATTTTGTTTAATATCAACAAAATTAAGTTTAAATGAGTTTTAAACGACATCAAGCAAATAAGTCTGTAGCAGAAAAACCGCGTTTGCGAACGAGTGAGTTTTATGGACTTATCGGGATTTGGAACTAGGCGACTCATATATGTACATATGTATGTATGTATGCCCAAACAAACACATTTCACAATCAGAAAGAGCTTACAAAGAATATATTTCACATTGAAACATGTAATAATCCGATACTAAAATACACTTTAGTCTCACATTATTTACCCTTTGACTGTCAGCCGTCGCCGGGGGCGTTAGTTACGCCAGGATTAATTACGCTCTATTTTCTCTCAAATTTTACAGAGCGGGGGTGTTAATTTAAAATTAATTTCCCCGCACACAAAAGGATTTCGCTCTCACTTTGAAACGAGCTTTGAGTGTATTGTTTGCGAATATTCGATTAATAAAACAAACAATCGGCTACGAGCCTCGTATTAATATTAAACACCCGAGCCTCGTTCAAATATGGAGGATTAGTAGGTTTGTTTATTTTTCGACGATAATCTCGCAATGGCAATTATTAATAATAATAATATAAACTCTAACTGACACTTTTAGATACACAGAAGCTGATTAATATACGTGATACTTGTAATTTCAATGGTTTAGTTGTACATAATCGGTCCAATGTCAAAATTCGTAGTAGTTTGTAACTTGCAGCGTGTTTTTCCACATAGTCTATATGTATTATTTGGCTAGACTGACCCAACCTTTCAAAGGTTCCCAACCTTTTTATAAAAGCCAAAATTGCATTCATCATCATTTTCAGCCGTTCAGCATCCACTGCTGGATGAAGGTCTCCAATACTCTTCCATTCCTGTCTGTCTTGAACAATCTGCATCCACTTGACTCCACACATTCAATTCATCAGCCCATCGTTCACTCGGTCTACCTTGCTTTCTTTCACATCCTCTCGGATACCATTCAAGTATTTCTCGCGTCCATCTGCCATCCATTCTTCTCGCTATGTGTCCACTTCAACTTTTTCACACGTTCCGCTATATCTGCCACTTTGGTCATACTTCTTACCCATGTATTCCTCTTATGATCTCTTCTTGTTATACCAAGCATACATATTTCTATGCTTCTCTGTGTGCATCGGATCTTACGTAGCATTGACAGAATATTTATTTTTAATTTACTGTTTCAGTTGACAAACCCATACGTTGGGTACCCGTGGGCGTAGAGTATTGCCCGTTGACAATCAAGGTGTATGTATTATTGGCATATGAGTAAGCTAGTATGCAATAGGGATACCTATAGACTACTCCTGAAACAATTGATATTGACGCTTTTGGAACCAAACTATAAAAACAATTCAAAAAAAAGTACACCAAATTACACTCTAACATTTCCTAAGCTTATACCTATACATATATATATGTATATCAATTTTACATATCCTAATTTAGCTGTGAAGGTTAGTCGTATTACAAATTCTATACATTCATATATCCGAGGTGCTAGGTTTGCCCAAAATAGCAATCAACGTATACGTGTATAAAGTCTATGATATACATATAATATTAAACTAGTGAAGGAAAATTTCATTTAATTTTATCGAGTTTCGGTTAATTGAATTTGAACCGCCGTATACCGAGTGAATTTTATTAAATTTCACACACCGTTCAATGAAAAGGTGAACCAAGTCCTGACGCTTCGATTTCTTATAATTAAAAAAACCTAACCTAACCCAACCTAACCACGACTATTGCATACAAATACGACTAGTTTAATCAATGACAATTTATGTATAGGAATATGTGGACTTCTGATTAAGTTCAAACTGCATTAAAATATTAAAAACTGAATGGACAGCAATCAGGAATAGCTAGACCTGATCTCGGTTCTTCGATTAGACATACAAAATAAATTCATAACTATATATTCGTAACCAAAAGTTAACGGCGCACTCTCGACCGATCTTCGATAACTCGCTCCACTCGTAAAATCTAATTTTCATCGATTTTCGATTTTCACGGATTGAACACAACCCGGGGGAAATTTTCCGTTCGAGTGGAAATTTCAGACGTTTCTCAAAATCTAATTTGAATTGATAAAATGTGAGATGTGGGAAGAGACACGTTTGTTCAACCACGGATACTTTGCTATACATATGTATGTATGAGCGTAGGAGTTTGAAAGTGCTATAATTCCACATTTTTTATTGTTTTTATATACATTATATATGTATATAATAGCCGAAATCCGTCTGTCTGTCTGTCTGCCTGTCTGCCTGTCTGCTGATAACGCTCGCTGAGGAAAAATTATTAAAAAAACCACTAGAACGAGTGGGGGATCGTACCCACGATCTTAGGCTCGAGAGAACTCGCACTAATGCTATTCGCTGTCACCCTTGCTCAATTTAGTCCTTTTAAACATTACCTATAGTTAAAATAAATAGGAAATGAGGAAAAATAATTAAAATACCAGAATGAGTGGGGTTCGAACTCGGAACGACAAGTCGGTAGTTGAGAACGCTAACGCATCAGCTACGGCCAATTGCTAAAAGGGTCCTTTTTTTTTTTTTTAATATTACCTATATTACCTACATACCTACCTACCTACCTATAAAAACTATAATTTTTTTACTTACAAAATTATAATTATTATACATATATGTATATAATAATTAATAATTATAATATAATAAAAATAAAACTGGGTATTAATTAAATTATCGAAATTATCGTCACCGTCGGATCAATTAGATGGCGCTTTATAAACTATTATTTTTTTTTATTACAACGCCATAGATGAAGCTTGGTTGCATAGATGCAACAACTATAAAAACTATTATTTTTTAGTACGGGTGATGAGAACGCTCCGTTGATATTCAACGGGCTTACACTAGTATTATTATAATATGTAATTCAAGGTTTGCATTTCTGTTAACTGAAAAAAATTAATAAATTATGTTGTTACTTATTAAGCCTTAAAGTATTGTGAAAGCAAACGATCTTAAGTGGGCTTATTCCACTTTCAAAGCAAAAACGGCTTATACGCACGTTAGAAAACAGCGTTCGAGTCAAAGAAGAAACACTTAAAAGTCTAAAGTGGTCTTAAAAATTATTTTCGCACTACATATACCTATTACAATTATGAAAAAATATGCCGAGTAAATTTTACGAGCAATACTAGCGCACAGCTCAAAGGATGAAAACAATTTTCATAATATAGGTGAGGCTTAGGGTTTCTCCCTAGAGGAAAACTCAATTGCACATAACACAGGGAAAACTTTACACACGTATAGTACATATGTATGTAGTACTCGTGAATTCTAATTAACTTTTATGTTACGACTCGCTGCCGTGTCGTGCCACTGAATTATCCCCCGTACAAATGAAAAACAAACGTGATTTAGACATTTGAGATACGCTGTGTACTTTGTAAAGTATATATACATATATACACTATTGGAAATAAGGTAAAAAGGTCACGACTGTTGTGTTTTTTTTTAGCACCTATTGATCAAAGCTTTCGATTAAAATAAACTTAAAAGTGGGTAGAAGTCACGCGACATTCACGTTTGATGAATTGTAGTGGAAAAATCTGAAACGAATTTAATGGTTTGGTTCTTAAAGAGAATTTTACCTTTTCTGTAAGACGATGGGTCAAATACGATCCAAATTTCTAGTTTTGAAAGTACGTATTGACATTTTTGTTTTTTGAGTAGCAACATTTTACCTGGTTAATCGTTAATACTGGAGTATTAGTCAGGCGATAGCACAGGAGTTAGAGCGTTAATATCTTGTGCCAAGATTTAGGGTTCAATTCTCCCGTGTCGAAATGTTTTTAAATATCGTCATTTGCAAGATTTGTATATTACTAAATCCAAATTGGCCATCTTTTGTTAGAATTTGTTAATTTATCTCACTTAGATGTGACACGATTCCATACATATAATTGGCACAATTCAAAGAAATTCATATCTATCACCACTGGGAAACTACTAAATTAAAAAATAAGGCATACGTATGGATGTGAAACTTGGATGCTTAATTCAAGAATGTCACGCAAGATCCAGTGCACACAGAGAAGCATGAAAAGATGTATGCTCGGCGTAACGATAAGAGATCGTAAGTGGAGTACATGGGTGAGAAGCATGACCAAGGTGGCAGATATAGCAGAACGTGTGAAAAAATTGCGAGAAGAATGGATGGCAGATGAACGCGAGAAATACTGGAATGGTATCCGTGAGGATGTGAAAGAAAGCAAGGTAGACCGAGTGGACGATGGGCTGATGAATTGAATGTGTGGAGTCAAGTGGATGCAGATTGCTCAAGATAGACAGGAATGGAATAGGATTGGAGAGGCCTACATCCAGCAGTGGATGGTGAACGGCTGAAAATTATTATGATTTGTATACTATATATGTATAGTATACAAATACAAATACTATATGTATAGGTGGCATATAATATAACTTGGGCGCCAAATTCAAGAATGCTACGTAAGATCCAGTGCACACAGAGAAGCATGGAAAGATGTATGCTTGGTATAACAAGAAGAGATCGTAAGAGGAATACATGGGTAAAAGTTATTACCAAAGGGGCAGATATAGCAGTATGTGTGAAAAAGTTGAAGTGGACACATAGCGAGAAGAATGGATCTGAGAGGATTTGAAAGAAAGTAAGGTTGACCGAGTGGAAGATGGGCTGATGAATTGAGAAGAATGTGTGGAGTCAAGTGGATGCAGATTGCTCAAGAGAGACAGAAATGGCAGACGATTAGAGAAACCTTCATTCAGCAGTGGATGGTGAACCTTCAGAAGAAGGAGCACATTAGTATTTTGGTGGACTTACATTTTCCTAAAATATTACATGGGTTATTTTATATTCAAACCACCGATATTATATATTACATTTATATGGGTGCATATAATGCAGATGGAAATTAAACCATGCATCCCCAAACGTTTTCCACTCCCCAACGTGAATTTAATATGGAAATATGATTTAGCGCTAGCGCAGCGGGTGATATTTATATCATCCATTGTTCTCTACATACATACATACATACAATAGAATGTTCGTACATAACAGTAATATAATCTATAGTATAAATATAATCTATGTAGTTTTAAAAGCGCAAATTTATTTTACTACATTTTACTACTGTGTCCCACTGTGCATTGCTTGAAACCATAAAATTTTATTATATAAAATGTACGTGGTTCACTTTTGCGTGCAGTTTTATCGCTTATTTTTTTTTTGTCGACGATTGAATTACAGCGAGCAAAGTATGAATCGATTTAAAAATAATATATTTAAAGTTCAGAAGTGCGGAGCTTAGCCGGAAACGCCACCAAGTGCGGTTCTCGGAAAACCGGAAGCTGGGCTGGCGGTTATGGTTTCCGTCACGTTTTCCACCACACTGGAAACCACTCGAACGGAAAACTAAAGAGACCACAATTTCCCACATACAAACAATATATGTATAATACATATAAAATATTTAATATTTTTCGTAACCCATAGTTATCGTTAATGTTTGCCCACTCGTGTCCATTATAAACACCCGTTGAACTTCAATGGGAAATACTCAAAGGAGAAACAAATAGTTAAACTCAAACTGTATACTCTTTTGTTAAAAAAAAATCAGATATTATATACATATATCTGAATATATACCTACTAGCTTTATTACCCGGCTTTGCCCGGGGTGTAATTAATATAATGTAATATAGTGATTGTTTAGTAAATTATTTCGGGGGTCCAAAAAGGGGCCGCCGGGATAGGAAGGGGGTCTGGGAGGTGGTAAGGGGCCGGCATTGCTTTTCGGGAGTCCAAAAAAGGGGCCGCCGGGGTAAGAAGGAGGGTTTGGGGGTTGGTAAGGGGCCGGCATAGCTTTTAGGGAGCCCAAAAAAGGGGCCTCCGGGGCTTGAGGGAGGTCTGGGGGGTGGTAAGGGGCCCCCATTTTGGACCCTTTACCAACCCCAAACCCTCCTTCTTACCCCGGCGGCCCCATTTTGGACTCCCAGCAATGTCGGCCCCTTACCACCCCACCAGACCACCCTCCTACCCCGGCGGCCCCTTTTTGGACTCCGAAAAACTATGCCGGCCCCTTACCAACCCCCAAACCCTCCTTCTCCCCCCGGCGGTCCCTTTTTTGGACTCTCGAAAAGCAATGCCGGCCCCTTACCCCCCCCCCCACCCCCCCCTCCTGCCCCGGCGGCCCCTTTTTGGGCTCCCGAAACACTATCTGCTTAAATCTACTTAAATCTGCCGAAAACATCTACTATCGTGTGTACTTCGTCGTTTCTATTAATCGCGCCCGAGCAACGCCTGGTAATTGACGAATGACCCATACGTACATACATACATACAAACTTTAGTGTTTTATATATTAGATACATACATATGCCCAATTCTGTCCGTCTGTCTGTCTGGAGGAGTGAGCGCTTACGCTATCAACCAACCGAGGTAATGAGGAGCCTGCTACAATTTGACAATATGTATTAATCTTCAGTAGGTTCGCGACTTTGCTGTATTATAACGCGCCATCTATGCAAAAACTATTAAATTAATTATTATTAGAAATAAATACTAAGCTCAGTACTTTATTCATTTGTCAAGTTTGAAGAATGCATTACTATATACATATAGTAGCGCGAGGGTCTGCCTGTCTGGCTGGGTAGCCGCGGATTGCTCGCATACATACTGCACGTACACATACATATACTCACTAGTATATATATTGTATATTTATCATCATCATAATTTTCAGTCGTTCACCATCCACTGCTGGATGAAGGCCTATCCAATTCTATTGACTTATTAACTTGACACATAAACACATTCTTCTCAATTCATCAGCCCATCGTCCATTGAGTCTACCTTGCTTTCTTTCACATCCTCTCGGATACCATTCTAGTATTTGTCGCGTCCATCTACCGTCCATTTTCTCACAATGTGTCCACTTTCTGCTATATCTGCCACCTTGTCGTGCTTCTCACCCATGTATTCCTCTTGCGATCTCTTCTATGTAGTTATACCGAGCATATGTACATTTCTGTGTGCACATAACATTCTTGAATTCAGCATCCAAGTTTCACATCCATACGTCATAACTGGCAGTGCGCATTGGTCGTATGCCTTATTTTTTAAGCATAGCAGAATGTTGGATTTAAAAACTATATTCATTCTTCCAAAAGCACTTTTTTTTTTAACTTCTTTACATCCGGTCACATTCACCAATTGTCCTAGGTATAAATAACTATCAACTATCTCTACAGTATGATTATCTACTGTGACTACTGTTTTGCGTGCAACATTCATTAAACATACTTTTATTAAAATTAACTTTCATACTTTCGTTGCTTAATTCTGTAAATCTACTGAGTCACATGCAACTACTATAACTATGTCACATAAATTTAAAAATCATTAAATACGTATATTGTTATTTTATACATTAAAAATTAGGACTTGTAGTAAATTGTCCTAGGTATACATAACTATCAACTATCTCTACAATATGATTATCTACTGTGACTACGCTTTGCGTGCAAAATTCATATAATTTTAATTTTAATAAAATTAATTTTTAACCCTACTTTCGTTGCTTAATTCTAATAATGTATAAAATGTATTAATCACTGTTTATAAATAAAAATTGAATATATCAGAATCAGTATTGCTCTACTATTTCTGTCTACGCCGGTACCTTTTTATAGGGCATCGAAGCCACACGACTAAGACAATATGAGGACTCTAAGTACTCCCCCTTGCCCCAAACAATTGTGAGGCAAAAGGTAATAATTCACCTTTTGCGTGAGCTAAGCCCATCAGTTTTACTGGCCTTAGGGGATGTAAAGGGGAGTGGGAAAGCAGACGAAATGTGCGTCATCACTTTCCCTAAGCGCGTCTCACCATTTTGTCCATAAAATTTCGTATTTAGACCGGCACTTAAAACATTAGTATACCTCTGGAATCGCTAACAATCCTTCTTCCCCCCCAAGAGTTGCAACAATGTCTAAAATTGGATTTAGATTTAAATTTATGTATATATCTTGTTTTCAGGATGGAAAGAGTCGTTATTTTCACTGCCGAAGAAATGGTTGAGCACCAGCGAGAACGAAACTGGAAAAGATGTCGCCAGCGAATCCGTAAGTAAACACTTTCGAAATTACTTTACTGTAGAGTTCAATCTCGTACACACACCAGGTGCAAGAGTACAATGTAAAAGTAGTGCTCCCCGGGATGATAGCTTATTATTATCTTATACTAGTGTAAGCCCGTTGAATATCAACGGAGTGGTTTCTCACCGCCCGTACTGTGAGTGTTTTTGTGTGGTGAGTATATGTGTATTTTTATTAGTTTTTTTATAGTTGTTGCATAGATGGCGTGTTATAATACAACAACGTTACAATTTAATGGATCATAGCGTATGCGTTCACTGTCCCAAACCGGTGATCAACAGACAGACTGAATAGGGCTATTATTATATATATATATAATAGCCGAAATCCGTCTGTCTGTTTGTCTGTCTGCTGATAACGCTCGCTGAGGAAAAATAATTAAAAAAAAACAGAAAGAGTGGGGAATCGAACCCAGGACCGCAAGCTCGAGAGTAATCACGCTAACACTATACTCTATCGCCCTTGGTCGATTTACCCACAATTAAAATAAATAGGAAATGAGGAAAAATAAAAAAAAACCAGAATGAGTGAGGATCGAGCCCGGGACGCCAGGTCATACCGTTGTTGATTTGGTCTTTTTTTTTTAACATTACCTATACAAGGGATTGTGACTGCTAATAATACATAGATGACGCTATAAAAACTATAATTTTTTTTTTTTTTGATTTTTTACAAAATCACTTACAAAATTATAATTATAATATAAATAGTAAAGTAAAAAAAAAAAAAATCGATACCATCGATACTACGGGATTGCTATAATACATAGATGGCGCTATAAAAACTATTATATTTTTTTGTCACTTACAACCGTGCGATCAATTAGTGGGGATCTCTATTAAAAAAGCGCTTTACGTAATTTAAAATTCAGCGGGCGTTGATATTCAACGGGCTTACACTAGTTATTATATATATAATAGCCGAAATCCGTCTGTCTGCTGATAACGCTATGACGTCACCCTCGCAAGTGTTCGCGACTTTGCTAAATTATATGTATATATAATAGTTTTTATAGTTGTTGTATAGATGGCGCTTATACATATAATTAAATAATTATTTATAAAGCGCCATCTATACAACAACTATTAAATACACATATGTAATAATACTCAACCACCCAAAAACACTCGGGTAAAGTACGGGTGATGAGAAACCACTCCGTTGATATTCAACGGGCTTACACTAGTATATATATGAAAGCCCTATTCCTGTCTGTCTGTGTGTCTGTCTGCTGATAACGCTCGCCGAGGTAAATAATTAAAAAAAACCAGAACGTCGCGTGAGCGGGGTTTGAATCCGGTGTACCACTGATTCGGAACAGAGCGCTTACGCGGTGAGCCAAATCAGATGATAATAGGCAAGCTTCAACGTGACTATTTTATATGAAAAATAATCTCGCGACTTTGCTAAATTGTTACGATGTTGTATTATAACGCGCCATAGATGGCGGTATATAAACTATTAAATTTAATATTATTTTTCAGTACGGGTGATGAGAACGCTCCGTTGATATTCAACGGGCTTACACTAGTTATATACTATATATGATCTTTCAGTTTTGACGAGCTTTCGGTTAAAAAAAAACGTTTGCTATGAAGTGCCTTTTTTAGTATCGATCCGGGTGACCTGAAAGAAAAGCGCCAATTTTGCAAGCGTCGACCTAGATTAAAGTCTTTGATAAGATTTAGTATGTTTCCACAAAATCAGGGGTTGCCGAAGCTGCCTTTGCCGCCGTTGGAGCAAACTTTGGGTAGATATTTGGAAGTGTTGGAGCCAATAGTGTCCACCAGCCAATTGAACACTGCAAGATCTGTTGTGAGGTCGTTCGGTGCTCAGAATGGACCCGGACCCAGACTTCAAGTTCTGCTCGAAGAACGAAGGGAAAAACACGACAATTGGGTACGTCTTGGAATCAATTTATGTAGGTCACATAGTCTTCACTCAATGTGTTTTGTTTGATTGAAATCAAACAAACAGTATCCTATACTTTCCTTGTGTCATTGAGAATCCTTCAAATTATTTGATAATATATAAGTTTTTTTACTTCCTTCGTCTTGAGCTATAAAAACTGAGAAAAATAAATCAAATCTTATTATTTTTCATTTCACGTTAGCTATACCTACATATAAGGACACCTTACACGGTTAATAGTATGGAAATTCGAATCCGCGTCAATTCAATCCATCAATACGTGAAACCAACAATATTTCCACCTCCAATATTGTCAATAATATTGACCCGGATGTTTGGAAAGTCGAATCTGCCTCAATTCAATCCATTAATACGTCAAATCATCAATATTTCCACGTAAGGTGCCCAATATGGGCTCTGGCTCTGCCTATCTTCTTTGATTTAACTATTACTACATGCCATTCACTATTTTTCCCATGTTTCCTTACCATTTCTTCTGTGTCCTCTTTTCCCAATCTTTTTTCCTTTTTTCTCACTGTCTTAACTCCAGTTGTTTTCATAAAACCTATACTGCCGTCCTAAGCCCACTTAACGTAACTGACGAAACAACAATATCGAGATTGATTTATTTAAACTTTTTTTTTAGTGCATGAGGTTATTTTCTATTGTGTTTTGATAATTCTAAGTAAAAATTAAAAAAAAAATGAATACTTTAGTAGTTACGTCACTTCATTTTTCATTATTGATGTATAAATATGACTATTCCAAACTTCAACCACTCTATTCGAAAAGAATGAATCACTAACAATCTTATTTGATGTTTCTTTTCGGAGTCTAAAAGTATGACCTCTTATTTATTTATTTTATTTATTTATTTACAAATTATACCATAGTGACATAACAGGTTTCCCCAATTCGTCACTATGGCGAGACTTAGATGAGAGTTCTCATTGAACATAATGAGGTTGGTCATTTCACGTGAATAATGATTATTTATTATTTTGAATACTTCAATATTAAATCACCTCTTAATCTCCTCGTCTCCAATGTGGAGAGATTCAGTCTTTTCAATCTTTCATGATAAGGTAGTGAGCGAAGTAAATATTGGGTTCGTTATTTTCGCTAAGTATTGGTGATACTACATATTTCTCTGCGCATTCAGATACGTTAGATTTAATAGCTTTAAAAAAGTCACTTTTGGATGAAGATACATTAATTTTGATATGAAAAATCGCAAGAATACACTCCCATAACTCCTAAAACACATCTAGCTCATTTTCGTAATTTTTGTCAGTTACTTTAAGTGGGCTTAGGACGGCAGTATACCAATACTTTATTTTTTGCATTTTTTCTCCTATTTACCTCGTCTCTACCAACTCTCTATTCTATCATCCTTAAGCTATAATTATTTCAAAATTTCTCCTCCACTTTCCTGCTATTTCGATTCAAAATTATTTAATTATATGTACGTATAACGAAAACAATTCCAGGCCTACGAATACTGGTTCAACGACATGTACATGGACGTACGAATTCCACTACCGATAAACTCCAACCCAGGAATGGTTTTTCCACCTAGGAACTTCTTCACGGCGAATGACGTATCCAGATTTGCGGCTAAAATGGTCGACGGATTCGTCGAATTCAAACAAATACTCGACCGGTAATAATAATCAAACACTCCTAATCATTTGTGTACAAAGCTCTTTAGACCTGTAACCCAACTCGTTATATTCTGTAGGAGGGAACTGTCGATCGAACGAGCCACATCCAGAGAGAAAGGACAACCACTGTGCATGGCCCAATCGAATAGATTGTTAACGTCTTGTAGGGAACCAGCTGCAGGTAGAGATAAATTGAACACTGTTCCGCAACCGTCTCCTGAAAATTCTGAAAGCAAAGACGAACATATTATAGTTGCGTGCAGAAATCAGGTCTGAACCTTCCAACAAATCTAATCCAATATTAATTAACCTTTAACCAACAATATTTAAATATCATTCTCAAATCTTACAGTTCTACTGTGTAGCTGTCAAAGCTGCAGATCGCGGTCGATTGACTGAACAAGAATTGACAGAACAAATTTCAGCTGTAATGAACGAAGCTCCTAGCCATCGTACCATTTTTCCAATCGGAATCCTCACAGCTGCTCCTAGGGATATGTGGGCCAGAGCCAGAGACATAATCTGCCAAGGTAACATTATCAACATTAACAACAAAGTAACAATATCGAGATAAATGAACTTGAAAGTTTTATTCTAAATTTGTGTTTTTCTTCATATATTACTGATTTATTTAAACTTTTTTTTTTTTGTGCATGAGGTTATTTTCTATTGTGTTTTGATAATTCTAAGGAAAAATTGAAATAAAATGAATACTTTAATGTATACATATAACTATTCCAAACTTCAACCACTCTATTTGAAAAGAATGAATCTCTAACAATTTTATTTGATTTTTCTTTTCGGAGTCTGAGAGTATGACCTCTTAGATGAGGGTTCTCATTTTACACGAATAATGATTATTTATTATTTTGAATACTTCGATTCAATCACCTCTTAATCTCCTCGTCTCCAATGTGGAGAGATTCAGTCTTTTCAATCTTTCGTGATAAGGTAGTGACCGAAGTAAATATTGGATACGTTATTTTCGCTAAGTATTGGTGATACTATGTACATATTTCTCTGCGCATGCAGATACGTTAGATTTAACCCATAACCCCTAAAACACATCTAACTCATTTTCGTAATTTTTGTCAGTTACGTTAAGTGGGCTTAGGAAAGGACGGAGCTAAATTTTTTACACTTTTCTATTAAAGCATCGATGGTTGTAATTATACCTGCAAAAAGCGTGTCCAATTAAAGTGCTTAAAGTGCTGGGGTTACGGGTGGTGTAATCTGACTTATAGAGTGGCGCAGAACCGACTGACACATTTCAGAATGCTCTTCTGACCGATGCGATGGTTGGGTGGGAACTGCATTTTGAAATATGTCAGTCAATCGTAAAAGTGAACGGTTGAATGAGCGATCGATATCCTTTCAGACGAATCCAACCGTCGCAATTTAGAGCTGATAGCAGGTGCACTGTGTATAGTCTGTTTGGATGAACCACTTCCAAACGGATGGGCGAGACACAATCGAGGTAATCCAGATCACAAAGACGACACTCGTATGCTTCATCAAGCTTTACACGGTGGAGGCAGCGGTCTCAACACTCCGAATCGTTGGTTCGATAAAACGGTTCAGGTAAATATGCTCCTATAGTTTGCAAACGGTGATTATTTAGGTACGGTGAACTTGATTTCGCTTTTTCAGTTGATCGTTTCACGGGACGGTGTGTGTGGATTGTGCTATGAGCATTCGCCAGCTGAAGCAGTTGTTCTTGTGAATCTCGTCGAGAATTTGCTGAAGAAGGTAGAACAGCCTCCTCCTTCTCCGAGAGCTACACCGGCTCATCTTCCACCTCCTGAGCGTTTACTGTGGCACACTACTCCAGAACTGCAGTTGATTATCAAAGATGCAGCTCGAGATGTTGATAGGTAAAAATCAAAGTTTTTTTCAAAACAGTAAAAACAACGAGCACGAGATGACGCGTCAATTGAAATATTGCGGGCGTGGCGTGCGCGGGCCTGTTCTCTGAATTTCTGCCCAGCCGCTCAATTGCTAAGCATTCAAACACTAAAATTATAATAATATCTTTCTTTAGTTCGATTTTAAATTTTTCTGTGCCCTTCGGGAAATACACACTGCCTATCAGGAATAGGATTACAGTTTCTAAATCGGAACATTCCCGCCGAAATCTAACCTAATCTAGCAATCCTGATTGTAAATAATAATTTTAAAGAACGATTGTTGGTATGGAAATACAGAACTTCAATTAAAAGATGAAATAATAAAGAATTGGGAAAGAAAATGGTTCAACAATATATGTAGGCAGAGATAGATTGCTAGAACTAAAGTATAAAGAAGTATATTAAGTATTTAAAGTTCATATCTGCATTAAAAAAAGACTTTTCAATATCATTTAAGTGTATGTCTTGAATGTCTTATAGTGATCAAATTCAATTTATCTAATAAAATCATTTTGTTATAAAAATATTATAGTGAAAACCTAATACAAATATAACCTCAAAAATGTTTATTATTAAACTGTGTCTTATTGAATTTATTGTTGATTTATTTGACTGTAATAATTTATATGGCTTTTATGATTGTATGACTATAATAACTAAACTTTTTGCATATTTGAGCATTGGATAATGAAATGATGATATCTAAATACAATTTTATATTATTTTAGATTGGTAGAAGATTTAGATCTGTACGTGTATCGCTATAAGGGTTATGGTAAGGATTTCATCAAATCTTGCCGAGTGAGTCCCGATGCCTTCATTCAACTGGCACTTCAGTTAGCCTACTTTAGGTAAATTTACATGCTGTATTTCTATTTTGTTTGAATTCATCTTTTATACATTTTAATATTTTGTTGATAATTTAGTCAATACGGACATTTGGTGTCGACGTACGAATCTGCATCAGTACGAAGATTCCTCCACGGCCGAGTCGATAATATAAGATCGGCGAGCGTCGAAGCCAGACAATGGGCAGAAGCTATGTGTGCTGATCGCGATTCGCAACCCTCGAGAAAAGTATCTTTCAGTTTGTACTCTGTAAGTAATTTTCCTTTTGATTTTCACATTTGATATAACCGTAAAGGAAAATTCTAGTTTTTTTTTTTTTATAGGAACAAAAGAAAATGGAATTGTTCGAATTGGCTGTAAAAAAACAGACCGATACAATGATACAGAACATTCTCGGTCAAGGCATTGACAATCATTTACTGGGATTGAGAGAAATGGGACGTGAAATCACCGGTGGAAAATTGCCCGAGTTGTTCAATGATGAAAATTATAAAATTGCCATCTATTACAAACTATCTACGAGTCAGGTAATGCATATTTTGGATTTGTTTTATTGTGATTATAAAAAGCTTTAATCGGATACAAAGTTCATGTCATTGCATTGTTTCATATTTATTATTTACTATTTATTTTTCAGAAATTCCATTGCGACCATCATTCATCGTTGCTTTTAAGTTGCACTGTCATTTTGATTTCGTCATTATTCACATTTATGAATCATTGTTACTGAAAGTGAGATAAAATTTATTTTCATGTTTATTTTTATATTCATTTATCATACAAAAAAAAAAATTTCCCACAAAAACTATACATACATTTTATATGGATAGTATTTTCCTTGATTTAATAATTGAAAAAATATATAGCTAACTACTTAATGAAACGTTTAAATTGATAATTATAGGTGGCCTGTTCTACAGACAGCTTTATAGGTTATGGTCCCGTTGTGCCCGACGGTTACGGCGCAAGCTATAATCCACATCCAGATTCCATTGTATTTTGTCTCTCATCTTTCCATTCTTCGGATGAAACTGACACTGGTAAGTTTGCTCAATCGGTTGAAGAAGCTTTGGATTCAATGCAAGCCCTCTTCGAAGCTAATAAAAAGGAATAGAAGAATTATTCTACCACCACTTAATATATGTATGTACATACGTGTGCAAATTTTATGTTTCATATGTATTTTTTACAGACATGTTGAAAAATATTCACATATAATGAATTATTATATCTATATAATATGTATACACGTGAAATTGTATAATATTTTTTATTAATCTTCTATACAAAGAATTATTTATATACAAAATATGTTCAGACACAAGTATATTGTATGTGATGAACTGATGAAACTTGAACGATGCTGAAATTGCAAAAAATTATGATAATTCAGTATACTTGTGTGTGTTAACAGATTTATACATATGCTTATAAATCAAACATATCAATTATGTCTATTGACGGTCTAAATATTATATTTATTAAATGTTAAGCATTCTAATTGTTTTGTGTATAGGTATATCCGTTGCGTGTATCACACGAAAAACTTCTTATTATTAATATAAATAATATTAAAAAATGTATATGTATTAAAAATACACGTTGCATCGTATTAGATGAATGTTTGTGGTATAGTTCTTTATAATTTGAAATGAAAGTACCTATACATATTGTTATTTGTTATTTTTTTCATATTGTATGAAATTTTATATGGACATGTTGAATTTAGAATTCGATGAAATTTTGTCTAATATTATTTAAAAAATAATACAATTGTTTTTACACATTCTATCGTGTATGATTAGATTAAAATATCATTGGGATATTAAAAATAATGTTTTAATTTCGCCTTTAGTCGAAATTCATTGCTATCAATGTAATAATAGTTCAATGGTTAAAACATTGCTATTGAACATAATAAAAAAAATTATATATCTACATACATATAAAGTTTATGCAATTTTTTTTATTTAAGAAAACTATGTATTTCAGATTTTAAAATTCAGACTTTGTACTCGGAATTGATTTGACGTGACACTGTACTGATTCATTAAATAAATAGGGTGACCATGGTTTTAAAAAAATGATCACATGGTTCAAGAAAAAATAGTTATTTTTAAAAACAACATAAAATTTCACTTTTCTTGTTGATCTGAAAATTTTACATATATTGTAATCAATATAATATTTGCAAAAATTTTGACAATTTTCAGTTATAAAGTTTATCTTTTCGATATCAAATATTATGTATGCTAAACGGCTTTTTTTACAAATTTAAATGTACTCTTATAATATTAATATGACATTGTATACATATCAAAAATGCGTAGTGTAATAGTTTTAGATTATATATACATATAATATCAAAATAGACCTAAGTGAAAAATATACATATCAAAATATGCATATCAAGAATCAAAAATATCAAAAACATATCAATTAGTTAAGGTTCTAAATATTAAGACAAATATACATATTGTATTTAATCATTGTGAGTATTTATTAGTAGTGTATTCAAAATAGTTACAATAGTTACATATCAATATCATAAATTTTATTTATTTTGTCTTACATTAACGTTAATTGAGTTGATCCAGTTATGTTGATACAATTTAATTGCAAATGCATAAATGTACTTAAAAATTGAGCAACTGTCAACGACAATTTTGACGTTGAATTAATTTTTAATGTCAACACTGACATGCAATCATATGTATAATTAATTATACATTGGATGTGGTTTATTGAATTAGTGCCACTGATTTCGGTTTTTCTAAAACCAAATTCCAAAGATATTTAACGCATAAATTGATGGACTTTTTAATTTGATATATAGTCTAGTCATCGCGTTGTTTGAATTATTTATATTATATACGCAGTGGACATCAAGAAATCGGTGATGTTTTTAAAAAAATTATATCTCCAAAACTAATAACGAAAATAATAACGATAGTGATGAAAATTTTCATTTCTTGTATGTTTTTACCAAACGAATATCTACTTATTATCAATGCAAAAACTAGCGCTTGACAAAAATTTACACAAAAAACTAGTTATATGTATGTATATAAGCCTGTTGAATATCAACGGACGTGTTTGACGTAATTTAGCAAAGTCGCAAACCTACCAAGGATTTATATTTTCAAATATAGGAGATCTCGCATTATCAGCGTTGGATCATAGCGTAAGCGTTCACTGTTCCGACCTGGTGATCTTGGGTTCAAATCCCACTCGCGCGCGACGTTCTAGTTTTCTAATTATTTACCTCAGCGAGCGTTATCAGCAGACAGACAGACGGAATAGGACTATTATATACATACATACATATATGATAGGGCTATGATATAATAAGGGAATTTCATACAATTACATTCAAATTTCTCTTTTGTAAAAAGTTTAAGAGCAAATAGAAACAGAACATAAAAAATACAGTATATGAATTCATGCGAAAGAAAAAAAAATATGTTTGGAAAAAGGATATGACTTTTCATCACCTTGGCATTATTAGTTTCGGAGATACAATTTTTTGAAAATAGCATCGTTTTTTTTTTGGTCACCGCACATTTAAAAAGTTTAATTAACTATACTTCAGTCCTTGTATTTGAATTTTTAAGATTTTGAAACGCGGAAATGACATTAAAAGTGGGTATTTCTGAATGAATTGATTTTTATCTGTAATGTAGGTTTATAAAATGTGGGAATTTTTTTGTGATATTTACGTGTAGTAGCAATATGTGTAAAGTATTTATATTATTATAACATAAATTTTTCGTTTTAGTTAAAGTTGTTGCATCACCATTATATACATACATATATAATCAATATGACACGCAATATATTTTGCCGTTTTCGATGATATTCTTTTACCTTGGAAAATGTTTAATATAATGATGACATTTTAATCTAAAGTCTCGTTTGTTATAGTATAATGATCTTTAATACAAAACTGTGCAAAAATGAAACTGGTTCAATTTTCGATTGCGTATCATTATAATTAGTTAGCCCTTTCAAGGTTGAAGGTACATACATTTACATGTAATTTCAAGCAAACTCTTTACATTTAATTGGTTTAAATTGATATACATACATATAAGATTGTTTTATTCTTTAAGTTTATAATTATATATGTATGTACATGGGAAATTTTACTATAGCACCCAAAGAATCATAGCTTTATTGATTGATTGCACAGTTTTTCAGCTAATTTCAATTTAATTCAATAAAATAAGGATTATATATTGTAATCAATCTGTAAATTGATAATATTGTGTTGTTTAAATTGAAATTTTTTTTGTTAAGGAATTCCTGAAAATTTGAACGAATTGAAGCATCTTTGCTGTAATGCTTTGCTGTAACAAATTCAAATGAATTCAATAAAATAACTATCACATATTGTAATCAATCACTATAATGTAGATATTGTGTAGTTAAAGTAAAATAATTCCATCGAGTTTTCCCTGAAAATCAGAATGAATCGAGACGTACATATTTACGAGTGTATGTATGTATGTACATAAATGACAGAGTTTGTTCGTATTATACAACGTTGACATTTAGGAAATGCTGTATGTAATGAATACATAATTTATTTATTAGTACTTGGTTCGTTTTTGCACTGTACACTCCATATAGAGTATTTGTTTAATGAGACGTTTAACATTTCAAAACCTTTTGTCATCGAATCGATGCATTTTTTTTTTTTTCGGTTAGGCACCACACATGTTATGTGTCAAGGTGTTCATAACCCAAAAACGGGACATTCTCATATACAGAGTGACACCATATTCAATGTCGCCAATTTCGACAAAAGAGCAAGGGCTAATTTCGATTTCGCATAACCTTGTTCGTGTCCCTTGTTGATCGACCGGTCGACAGGCAAATAAACAAAATTAAAACACACATATCATATTTAAGTGCTTTTTCGAATTGTATGCGATATATTTCGAAGGGTTTAAGAAATTTATTTAAAAATTCACCACCACATACTTGTACTAGAGTCGTATTATAATACTATCGATTGTATTAGACTGCAGCGGTCGCCAACCTTTCGGACCTCACGCACCACTAAACTCAAAATCTCGAATACCGCGGACCACTACCATGATTGTTTCCATAAAAATAACATTCTAAATATGAAATGGTAATTACACTTGTATTTGCACTCCAAGTTATATATGTACTAGTGTAAGCCCGTTGAATATCAACGCCCGCTGAATTTTAAATATCGTAAAGCGCTTTTTTAATAGAGATCCCTACTACATAATTGATCGAAAAAAAAAAAACAATAAAAAATTGTTTTTATAGCACCATCTATGTATTATAGCAATCCCCACTAATTGAACGCTTTCAATACCCACTCAAAAAAATTATATTTTTTTACTTTACTATTTATATTATAATTATTAATTATTATATATATAGTTTCTATAGTGTCATCTATGTATTATTAGCAGAATCAAGATCCCTTTTGTAAATAAAGCCGAGTCACGATATGTTTAAAAAAAAAAGGACTAAGCCGACCAAGGGCGATGACGTTAGCGTGATGACTCTCGAGCTTAAGGTCGTGGGTTCGATCCCCCCACTCGTTCTAGTGGTTTTTTAATAATTTTTCCTCAGCGAGCGTTATCAGCAGACAGACAGACAGACGGATTTCGGCTATTATATATATAATACATATAATAGCCGAAATCCGTCTGTCTGCTGATAACGCTCGCTGAGGAAAAATTATTATTATTAAAAAACCAGAAAGAGTGGGGGATCGAACCCAGGACCCCAGGCTCGAGAGAATTCGCACTAATGCTATTCGCTATCGCCCTTGGTCAATTTAGTCCTTTTTTTTTTAAACATTACCTATACAAGGGATCGTGACTACATAGATGACGCTTTAAAAAACTATTATTTTTTTTTGATTTTTACAAAATCACTTACAAAATTATAATTATTATATATATAATAATTAATAATTATAATATAAATAGTAAAGTAAAAAAAAAAAATCGATACTACGGGATTGCTATAATACATAGATGGCGCTATAAAAACTATTATATATTTTTTGTCACTTACAACCGTGCGATCAATTAGTGGGGATCTCTATTAAAAAAGCGCTTTACGTAATTTAAAATTCAGCGGGCGTTGATATTCAACGGGCTTACACTGGTCACCTTATAATGATAAATTATAATAAATAAACGATATATTCATTATTAATTATGAAAACTGCCAGTTATGACGTATAGATGTGAAACTTGGATGCTACATAAGATCCAGTGCACACAGAGAAGCATTGAAAGATGTATGCTTGGTATAACAAGAAGAGATCGTAAGAGGAATACATGGGTAAGAAGTATGACCAATGTGGCAGATACAGCAGAACGTGTAAAAAAGTGGAAGTGGACACATAGCGAGAAGAATGGATGGACGCGAGAAATACTGGAATGGTATGCGAGAGAATGTGAAAGAAAGCAATGTAGACCGAGTGGAAGATGGGCTGATGAATTGAGAAGAATGGGTGGAGTCAAGTGGATGCAGATTGCTCAACACAGACAGGAATGGAAGAGGATTGGAGAGGCCTTTATCCAGCAGTGGATGGTGAACGGCTGAATATAATGATGATTATGAAAAATGCGTACCACCGGTTGGCGACCACTGTATTAGAGCATTTCGACAAAACTACATAAATTCAATGAGCTAACAAGTGAGTAGGAAAAATGAAAATTTTAAATGTATGATAAAAATTCGTTCGTAGTGCCTAAAATTTTACACTTTGATTACGCATACTCACTAGACTGGTAAATTCAACTCTGTAGTATTTTTTAATGATGAAAAAATATCAATATTTTTACTATAAAGGCGTGTACATATGTACATACTTTGCGAGGCGATCTCGCTCAGCGTGCCTCGCAATGTGTGTACGTTTTGCCTCGCAACGTTGCCGCGCAAAGTGTGTACACGCGTTTGTGTCCAAATCCAAATTCAACCATGTTTCACAAACGTATTGTATTTACTTATGTGTACCTACATATCAAAACATTGCCTAAAATCTCGAATTGTTTTCGATGAGAAACGGTAAATCAGGGGTGCTTTAGAGCAAAGCGTGGATACGGAGTTTAATGATTCGATGTCGCGAGTGCCATAATATTTACATACCCGTTTATTAAAAATACATATCAATAAAACGCTATAATTTTTATTAATATTAATTCGTGTCATACATATACATATTATGATTCGTCAATGCGACTATAGTGCAATCGATTCTCTCCTCTCATTGGTTGATTCTGTTTTAATCTTGCAAAATGACAGAACCGAATTTAATTTTGGATTTACATATACATATGAACTTTCTCTATATACCCTACATCAGGGGTTCTTAACCTTTTGCGGTAGCGGGCGCATTTGAGATTTAGCATAATAGTGGCGGGTGAACGCCGGATTTTATAAAAAAACATGATTTAAATATTATGTGTTATATTATTATAAATCGGTAGATTATACATGTATGTATTATAATTATATTTATTTACATGTATACACCAGTGAGGGCATTTATGTACAAATGAAGCATAAAAAACCCATACAGTTTCATACATATGCAAAATAAAGAGTAAAAAAATATATTCAAAATAACAATGCACAATTAGTGCGATCTTTGACATTGCATTTCACTTATTAATCTCTCAAAGTTGGGAGTGTAAGATGATAATCCCAATCGTAAACAATCATCAAGATTGGTATTGGTAAGTCGAGATCTGGTTTTTGATTTGATTTTATTATGTTCATGGTGGAAAATAAAGATTCGCATAAATATGTATGTGGAACCAAAACAGGATTACGATTTCAATAAACAATATTCTTAAAAAATACTATCAAGATTAAATTTTGATTTTTTCGTTATTTAATACTTCGTAGCGGGCGCATGAAAATAGCTCCGTGGGCGCAGGGTTAAAAACCCCTGCCCTACACGATTCTCGATCAAAGTTATCTGGTGTAAGAGTATCCCTGTTTCTTTTAATCTCGTGTGTGAAATACATAGAAGTTACGCTATTGGTGCATTTGATGCCAAACGATTTTTTTCCCTATTTAACTCACGGCGTTAGAAGTAACAAATATTCGAACTCAAATTGCATACTAATCCTCGGAATTATATACTAATATACTAATCCTCGGAATATTAAAAAATAACATTTTGTAATATCTTTTTGACATTAGCCCTTTTATGTACAACTCCAACCACACACTTGTAAACGGGATTAATTTTATTCCTACCGTACAAAATAAAGTAAAACAATCTTAATGCATCGTCTATGTCAGTTACTGATTAACTTTATCTCAACGTACATGGTAAAAGCACGTTCACGCATTACCGGTCTTAAGCTCCAAGGTTTTTCACATCTTCGTACTACAATATAGAGAAACGTTCCTATGTATAGCTTTTGTTGTATAAGTGTGTATATACATACATAGTATAGTATAGCAATTTTTTTGGGGCTTTTGTTATCACGTGAAATGTTCTATGTATATAAGATAAATATTGTGTAGTAGTTTCATTGTAGTTTCAATGTCACGAGCCCAGTGACGCCCGCACAGTAACTTCTTGTCCAAAATTTATTAAAAGAAAAAAAGCTGTAGTCGTTGACGTCATAAATTATTAACGTAGATATCTGTGAGCTTTTTCATTCGCATTTCTCTCGTACGTGTAAAGAGAGACACTCGTTGTCTATATACGTATTAATCTTCTCATCAATATCTATCTATGTTATACAATAGAAGGTTGTGTAGTAGTTTAATAGTTGGCAGTGTGAACATTTAAAAAATTATACATTCGTATGTATGTATAATAAATATAAATATCTACAAAATTTTGTTGTTTTATTTCATATCCTTGTACAAATACATAATAAGAATTTAATATTGTGATAACTCCTGGGTTTGATCCTCGCATGTCGAAAGGTTTTCTAGACAGTCTCCAGCCTAAATACCGTTATGGGAAGATTTAGATATTGTTAATATTTAGATCGGTCGATTCCTGTTAGAATTTGTATATTTATTTTGGTCGTGAAACGGTTGTGCAAAATTGGCAACATCAAAAAAATGAAGGAATAAAGAAGGAAACACTGGAGAGTGCTTTTCCTTACTATAACAGATGGTAAAATGTTAAAAACACCAGCTTCAGAAGTAATTTTTGTTGATTCTTATATATTACAATTATTACAACACATATAAAAGAATCTATCGACAGCCCCAGATTTTTCTTTGTGGTCAAAGATCGAGTGTATGTCAACAAATCCCAGACACAAATGAAACTCGAAAATAACATTGATGAAAAGATTGAACACAAGAATTTTAACGTCAGTAGTGGATACTATCTTGGCCAGAACAAAAATTCCCGGAAGCAAATGTCAGATTATGTATATATTAATATGTCGGAAATTATGTATATTTACATAATATACATAATTGGATACCCAATAAACTAAATTGATTTTTATTAGGTAGTTCAAAAGAACATCTGATATTTAATTATGGAACATACTTGAAATTGATGGCTAATACATATGTAATATACATAATATAATGAAAAAATGCTTTTGATTCTTTCATTCTTTAATGATCTTTTCGTATCTTTTTCTGTCAACATTTCTTATTCTTATTATAGTTATGCTTTTGTCAGAACATAATATAACACAGAGTCGATATATGTATGTATGTATGTTTTAATTTGAATGTATGCGAGACGTTACGACGTATGGATGTGAAACGTGGATGCTAAATTCAAGAATGTTACGCAAAATCCAGTGCACACAGAGAAACATGGAAAGATGTATGCTCGGTATAACGAGAAGAGATCGTAAGAGGAATACATGCGTAAGAAGTATGACCAAAGTGGCAGATATAGCAGTACATACATACATAGCTAGAAGAATGGATGGCAGATGGACGCGAGAAATACTGAAATGGTATCCGAGAGGATGTGAAAGAAAGCAAAGTAGACCGAGTGGACGAACTGAAACCGTAAATTAAAAATAAATATTCTGTCAGTTATGACGTATGGATGTGAAACGTGGATGCTAAATTCAAGAATGTTACGCAAGATTCAGTGCACACACAGAAGCATGGAAAAATGTATGCTCGGTATAACGAGAAGAGATCGTAAGAGGAATACATGGGTAAGAAGTATGACCAAAGTGGCAGATATAGCGGAACGTGTGAAAAAGTTACACATAGCGAGAAGAATGGATGGCAGATGGACGCGAGAAATACTGGAATGGTATCCGAGAGGATGTGAAAGAAAGCAAGGTAGACCGAGTGCAAGATGGGCTGATGAATTGAGAAGAATGTGTAGAGTCAACTGGACGCAGATTGCCCAAGTAATGGAATAGGATTGGAGAGGCCTTCATCCAGCAGTGGATGGTGAACGGCTAAAAATTAAGATGATATATTATATATGCATATGTATGAATGCATTTATTATAAATATTTCGTACGTGAAAGTGAATTGAGAAACATATACAATGTATGAATGTAGAGATTGAGCGACGAGGTTAAAGATAGTAACAACACATCGCAAAATCAATAAGCTTCGAGGTTTCGCGCGAAATGAGGAAAGATCTCATGATAAATCTATTCGTAGAACTGTTTTACCAGCTTTGAAACAATACACAATGGCTTAAAATAATTTTTTTGTTATAATATCCCTTTTAAAATACAATAAAAATCGATATAAACGCAACGCGCGAGTCTTGTGTAATGCATATCCGGTTTTGTGATGGTAGGAATACACGTGTGTCATTGATCTCGTCAGTGCGAACTTGGCCTATAATAATCTGGTCAGGTTGATAATATTTCCACATACAAAGTACTTCAAGCATTCAAAGGTATTCGTGTATATTTTAAAAAAATTACTTTGATAAGAGAAATGTTATTTTTGCAAAGTTTCGAAACGAGATTTCAAGGATTTTGATGTTTGAAATTCGTATTCTATAAAAGAAAAAAATACACTGCACATTTTCTAAAGGTCGACCCCTTTCGTTTTCAGTGACATGATAAGTAACATTTGCCAATATAAAGAGGGAAGTTTAATCATTCAAGTCCTTTTAAAGGATTTATCAGATGATATGTATAAATGTACCTTCATAAGATGTCTCAAATCTTCTACAACACAAAATCGACAATTAAAAACACACAATTAACTTTAATGAGCAATTAATGAACTTTTGAGTACGCAGTAGGCCAATACTAATTATAAATATGATAACTTTTTGTTATTTATATTATTAGGTTTTTTTTTTTTAAAGTTACAGTATATAGCTCATTCAATTTGTAATAAAATAAAATAAAATATTTTAATTTATCGTAAAACTAATAATAAAACGAAAATGTTTAGTTAACTTTTTTTTAATACGAACGAATGAAAATTCCAACAAATATAGTTTATTGGAATATAAAATTAACATTTTTTATTTAGCATTAAAAAAATGATCAAAAAATCGTGCTCACATACGGAATTAATTTTAAGTCAAAAACGATATTTTTTCAATCAATTGGTATACAATATATAAAAATCAACAATTCAATGTAACATATTCAATTAAAATTGTACATTTTGCTTTAATATTTTAAACGTTACACTTAATACAAATAGGGTAATTGATTTTGGCCCATTCTGTGCACGCATCACGGCAAGTCCTTCGCCTCTCATACACACTATCAATCTTTACCGATAAAATAAAACAAATAAGGGTTTAAGATTACAATCTTACGCTATAGGTGCAAAAAATATTCATTTTCATTCGCAAAATAGTAGTAGTAATAAGCTCGGCCCCGAACGTGAATCTTCTTCGATCCCAATTTTAAAAGATTCTATCTAAATCCATTTCCGCTATTCTTTCTAGGATATGTGTACATATAAAGCGGATATTATAATTTATTCATTCCCAATATAATGTCGAAAGTTTTACATTTTCATTATTTAATAGACATGTTTGCATATTGTTATATAATAGCCGAACAAATGTCGGTATAAGTTCGAGCTCAAAACAAAATCACAGTGGGTCAAATGGCAGATGGATAGAATTTATTGTGCCATATTATATTCTGATGATTTTTTTGCATTAGTTGTTTGTTATAATAGCCTAGCTATGTTTATTGTAGCCTAGTCCAGTGTGTGGGTGTGTTTATAAATAACAATTCGATGATATTAGAAAACTCGTTATGTCAACTTCGTAAAATTTTCGGTGAACTACTCGCACGTCTTATCGAAACTTGCATAATTACTGTTTTCCTTTCTCTAGTCGTTAACAATTAACAGTAAATATGTGAAATCCTGCATTGTATGAAATTTCTAGTCATTTTATACATTTTTTCAATGAATTTTGCTGTCCGAATCATTTTTTATCTCGCCATTCTGACCAGCTGATCCTGAATAAAAAATTCACAAACTTTCGCTATTCATATGTGCAATTTCTATTTCAATGTATGAAACGTGGTACATTTTACACTTTGCTTGGCCATTCTGCGGCAAATGCTCAGCCATTTTATACAATGTCTAATCAAGCAAAAGAAAAGGCGATTTAATGCCTAATACAGAGTCAGGAACGCAAGCTAGTGTTTTTATTAAATAGTGAGTAATTACATAAATTAGTAATTAAACTAGTGTAAGCCCGATGAATATCAACGGACGTGTTTGACGTAATTGACTGCGTAACAATTTAGCAAAGTCGCAAACCTACTAAGGATTAATATTTTCAAATGATAGTAGGGTATTCATCAATCAACCTTCCATTCCTGTCGGTCTTGAGCGATCTGCATCCATTTGAAGCCCATCTTCCACTCGGTCTACCTTGCTTTCTTTCACATCCTCTCGGATACCATTGCAGTATTTCTCGCATTCATCTGCCATCCATTTTCTCGCTGTGTCCACTTTAACTTTTTCAAACGTTCCGCTATATCTTCCACCTTGGTCATGCTTCTTACCCATGTATTCCTCTTACGATGTCTTCTCGTTAAATCAAGCATACATTTTTCCATGCTTCTCTGTGTGCGCTGGATCTTACGTAGCATTCTTGAATTTAGCATCCAAGTTTCACATCCATACGTCATAACTGGCAGTACGCATTGGTCGCATTACAACGTATTAGTATCCAAAAACGAGTTTTATACTATACGTAAAGACCTTAGGTGCGTCTGTCCGTCGGGATCGCTCCTAACCAACCAACTAATCAACTATCGCACTAACCAACCTGGTGATCACTGGTTCAAATCCCACTCGCGACGTTCGTGTATTTTTTTTTTACCGAGGCGAGCGTTATCAGCAGACGGACAGACAGACATACAGACGGAATTAGGCTATTATATATATAACTAGTGTAAGCCCGTTGAATATCAACGCTCCGTTCTCATCATCCGTACTGGAAAATTATATATTAAATTTAATAGTTTTTATAGTTGTTGCATCTATGCAACAATGCGCCATCTATGGCGCGTTATAATACCCATTATAATGTTTTTTTTTACTTTATTATTTATATTATAATTATTAATTATTATATATACATACATATAATACTTATAATTTTGTAAGTGATTTTGTAAAAATCAAAAAAAAAAAAAAAAAAAAGGTAAAGCAGAGCAACGATCCCTTGTAGAGGTAATGTTTAAAAAAAAAAAAGGCCATCTTAGCAACAGGCCGTGGCTTATGCGTTAGCGTAATAACTCCCGACCTGGCGTCCCGGGTTCGATCCCCACTCATTCTGGTTTTTTAATTATTTTTCCTCATTTCCTATTTATTTTAACTATAGGTAATGTTTAAAAAAGAAAGGACTAAATCGACCAAGGGCGATAGCGAATAGCATCAGTGCGAGTAACTCGAGCCTGGTGTCATGGGTTCGATCCCCACTCGTTCTGCCAAGTTTTATCCCAATTTTTCCTCAGCGAGCGTTATCAGCAGACAGACAGACAGACGGATTTCGGCTATTATATATATAATAATTAAAGTAGACCAGTCAGTAACCGTAAACTCCTCTGTACTTTGTACTCGTACTCGTACTCTGTACTTTTTTGCATGCAGATATTAAAACCATCGGTGCTTTAATAGAAAAGAGCAGAGAGCGCAAACTTTGTCCTTTTCTAAGCCCTGCCTCTATGTACATGGGACTAAGAGAACTGATTGGTGTACTCGTGTGTTAGATGGTCGGTATTTTGAATGGATGCTCAGTATGTGTAATAAATAAAACAGTTTGCTCAAAACAATACCTACTAACCAAAAAAAATAACCAATTTAATAATTAAAATTTTGCAATTGTTTCAAATAAAAGTGAGGTTAATTTCGCAAAATTGCTCTACTAAATAAGTGTAAATATCGCTGTAGATAAAGTGTTATGTCCTTTTTATTATAATTTTCTATTTCCTTATATTGTCTCGCCCCTGTGTAAACTTGAACTTGATAAATATTAATGTATATGAAGCGAACAATTATTTTTTATCTCCTGTTGTTCTCTAGAACTAAGCGTCCAATTATTGCACAATTTAAAAAAAAACCTGTTGTAAATATTTCAATGCGCAGTATGGTCTTCGTTTGATATTTTTTATACGGCAAATATCGGTACAGTTCCCCTCAATCGTAGGCGAGAAACTCTAAGGCCCTCACAAACCCGAGCGGATTCGCTGCGTCAAGTTGACGTCGTCTATCGTCCAGTGCTCGAAATGGAAATTTTCACAAATGGGAGCGCTCGATAATTTTCAAAAAATATCAAACGAACTTTTTTTTTAACTATATGTATGTGCATATGTATATATTCATCGATATGCAAAATCTTATCGAGATTAATTACCGTTTAATATCTGTAAGTCAACTTCAACAGGTACATCTGAAAATGGTCTCTGATTTTTTACATTCTATACACTGTTCTGAAAACTCTTTCAGTCGTTAAAATATGAGCATTCTGACTGTTTTGTACAAATTTATCGATTTTATTATATTCAACGATTTTATATGGGCGTCAGAAATTTTATTAATTAGTATAATGGTAGCGGTACAGCTGCTTTAGAAATTTTGTTAAAATAAGAAAGCCGACAATTCAAAGAAAGATATCGTAAATTATGGAGAGAAGCCCGTTGCAGTTCAACCCTAGTATGACAGACAGTGCCGACCATAAAGCAATAAAACTTTTTGCGCATAACCGACCAAAATAAATAGAATCTAAAAACCCTCGAATTCTAAATGTTATCTTCAAGTAACACACGTGCATCCAGCTTTTTCAAAACATAATAATATTTTAAATGGTTTTTGGCTACAGATAAGATGCCTTTGTCGGAATTCCAGTCAAAGGTTGTGATTTAGGAGTCATAAATGTAAAAAAAATTCACCTTCTAAAATTTTTTCGGCAATAATTATTGAAAGAGGACGGAAATTTTGGTTTTTTACGAAAGGGAGCGCTAAATTTACAGATTTCACGAAAGGGTACGCTACGTTTTCAAATTTCACGAAAGGGAACGCCCGCTCCCTGCCGCTCCCGCTGAATTCGAGCACTGCTATCGTCGTTGATTCGTACCAATGCGAATTATATAGGTGCGAATGGGACGACGATAGGGGCGTCAGTTTGACGCAGCGAATCCGCTCGGGTTTGTGAGGGCCTTTACGATTGTCAGTGAACGACGAACGGTTGCTATTGTGTGGACGTTCATAAATCATCGGAGACGTTAGTGTGTAGAGCGGTCCACACAATAGCAATTCGCGTTCGCCCTTCGTCGTTCGCTGTTCGGTGCGTCGGTGTGTACGCAGCAGCAGCATAACCCACCTGAGCAATTTGCACGTTCGTTGAGAATTATTAGTAAATCGGCTATTTGTATTTGAAACTCGAAATACATACATGACAAATGCGACACAATAAAACAGGGCAATCAAATCTAGACAACGCGGTCGACAATAATTCACCGTGCGTTACATTATTTTTCACTCGCGGCCTCACTTACGCCATTTCGTGTTGAGAAATTACCATCGAGTGTATTGGGAAAAAAAAAATTCGACATTTGACTCGTTTGGTATGACAGTGGACTATGTGGACTTGTTGTCGTTTTGTGGATAATACGAGGTTTTCATTTGTTACGCGACCGATCGCGGTGATGTTTTCGTGACCGAAGTAGTTTATCCGCCACCGTGACATTCGTTGTGCATCGGTATGAATCGTTTGTTTTTTTTATTTATTTATTTAAAAAAGCTTTTTGTTGTTCTTATACTATGTTCACAATACATCTTAAATATATTTTAATAGCTACTGGTCTAGTGACCATTATCTATTTTACACATTGTTCATTTTGTTAGTACATATTTATAAGGATTCTTTTATTTTAATGTTAGTGTTTAAAGCATAATAGGAGAAAGAGCTCAAAAACCTATTTACAATTCTTATCAAATGTTTATAATATATTTTACATAATTAAATACTTTTTAGAGTCGGCAATCTAAAGAAAATTATGTTTAGGTAATTTGTGTTTATACCTAAAGGGTAAAGACATCTTGCTATAATCACCGAGACCTTTCACTAATTTGTTAGTGTGGTTATTGGTAATTATATCATAGAATCTGCTGGTTAATCTGTTGTAATCGTTTGGAATGACACTGTTGATATTGTCGTATCGAAAATATAGAAGGTTTACATTTTTGTTTACTGAAAACTCTGCTTGAATGATTTTTGTCAATTATATATGTAGGTAGTAGTGGAAAAAACATGACTGCAAGCAGCTTAATTCAATTTTTTTTTTGAAAGTTAGCATAGTCCAATTTCAAAATAAAAGGCTCTTTCGACAACTGTGCAACGAATTTATCGGAAAATTAAGGGCTTTTCAAGCAGAGATGAAATTACGGCGTAATAAACGGACGCACTTCAAATGACAATAATTTATTATGAAAAGTATTAATTTTAATATAATATTCCTTAGTAGAAAAAAAAATTAATTTAGTTAAAATTTTCGTATCAGTGTAAATTATGACCCGCATCAATATTAGTGCACAATAGTCGTTTTTATTCATCATCATCATAATTTTCAGACGTTCACCATCCACTGCTGGATGAAGGCCACTCCAATCCTCTTCAATTCCTGTCTCTCTTGAGCAATCTGCATCTATGTATGTACATAGTTAACTCCACACATTCTTCTCAATTCATCAGTCCATCTTCCACTCGGTCTACCCTGCTTTCTTTCACATCGTCTCGGATACCATTCCAGTATTTCTCGCATCCATCTGCCATCCATTCTTCTCGCTATGTGTCCACTTTGGTCATACTTCTTACGATTTCTTATTGTTATACCAAGCATACATCGTTCCATGCTTCTTTGTGTGCACTGGATCTTAAGTAGCATTCTTGAACTTAGCATCCAAGTTTCACATCCATTACATCCTCTTCCTCCAATCCTCTTCCATTCCTGTCTGTCTTGTGCAATCTACACCCAGTTAACTCCACACATTCTTCTTAATCCATCAGCCCACCGTTCACTCGGTCTACCTTGCTTTCTTTCACATCCTCTCGGATACCATTCCGGTATTTCTCGCATCCATTCTTCTCGCTATGTGTCCACTTCAACTCTTTCACACGTTCTGCTATATCTGTCACTTTGGTCATTCTTCTTACGATTTCTTCTTGTTATACCAAGCATACATCGTTCCATGCTTCTCCGTGTGCACTGGATCTTACGTAGCATTCTTGAACTTAGCATCCAAGTTTCACATCCATTCCATCCTCCTCCTCCAATCCTCTTCCATTCCTGTTCCATCCTCCATCCTCCAATCTTCTTCCATTCCTGTCTGTCTTGAGCCAATGTACATCCAGTGAACTCCACACATGCTTCCATTAATCCATCAGCCCACCGTTCCATTCCTGTCTGGTCTACCCAGTTAACTCCACACATTCTTCTTAATCCATCAGCCCACCGTTCACTCTTTTGCACATCCTCTCGGATACCATTCCGGTATTTCTCGCATCCATTCTTCTCGCTATGTGTCCACTTCAACTCTTTCACACGTTCTGCTATATCTACCACTTAAGTCATGCTTCTCACCCATGTATTACTCTTACGATCTCTTCTCGTTATACCGAGCATACATCTTTCCATGCTTCTCTGTGTGCACTGGATCTTGTGTAACATTCTTGAATTTACCATCCACATTTCACATCCATACGTCATAACTGGCAGTACGCATTGGTCGTATGCCTTTTTTTTAAGTAAAGCGGAATATTGGATTTAAAAACTATTCAAAAGCTCCATCCTAGTTTCATTCTACGTTTTAATTCTTCTTCTTTACATCCGGTCATATTCACTAATTGTCCTAGGTATAAATAACTATCAACTATCTCTACAATATGATTATCTACAGTGACTACGTTTTGCGTGCAAAATTCATTAAACTTAATTTTAGTTTAACTTTTGAGTCATTAATGTCATTTCGCGCGCGTTGTCATACATACATGTTATTGATTGACAATGATGGAAAAATGATTCGCATGGTCTTCCGAGAAAACTGTACTACAATAAAACTCAAAAAAGACGTCAGTTCAGTTCACAGTGTGGTCATCGTGTTGAAATTCGAGACTGCGGACCGCATTTTAAGGACATCTGGAAACTAGTATAAAAGCCTGTCACTATAACGTAAACGGGCTCACACGATCACACAGTTTCAGCGAACTGGCGGTTTGCAAACATCGATTAAAAATTAATTAATACATTTAAGCATTGTTAGAAATAATTTCAAACGCGGGTGTAGGTTTGTGTGTATGTGCCATATATGTAAATATAATAATATAACGACTATTTTGTGTGACGCATCTCTTTAAGGAATAAATAAAATAAATCTAAGGATTCCGGTGAGTTTGATAACTTTTTACAATACTTACATAATGTGTTTAATTTATTATGTTGTGACTGTTTATTGTTAATTTTAATTCTACTGATTTTGTGTACATTTCATTTACATCTAAATAATTTTTAATCTAACTGGTCTTTTAAAAATATTAAAAATTGAACCTTTTTAGATTCTAATAGATTTTATTTTCATTAATGAGTTTGATAATGTTATGATTATTTATTTACAAAATTAATTATATTGATCTGATGTACATACATACATACATACATTAAGGGCAATTAACATGAACTGTCTTTTAATATTTCAAGTGATAAAAATTTAACGTTATACGTAGTTTAATGTGTTCTTTTTTTTATAAATTGTAATTTAACAATTAAGCCCTTTTCATTGTTAATTTTGATTATATTACAATTATTCTTTTACAAATTAAACCTATTGATTTAATGTGCATTATGGCTAATTTGCGCTGATTTAATTTAATACATACATACATAGATCGAAGTTTTTCATTCTGAAATTGATACTTTCTTCCGATTTGAAAAACTACATTATTTTAAACACGTTATTTATTATTAGATTAAATAATAACGCAAAATCCAGATTTTTTTTTTTAATCAATTTTCAGGACGGGTTTTTCCAATTTTTAAAAAATAAATGTGATGGAAATTTTACAAAATAATACGAGCGAAATCGATTTGCATATATTTGACATAACATAAAACGAATCTAAATGGTTAGATTATTTTTAAATATTTTAAAATAGTTGAGATGTGTGAAACTGCAATGCGAAAAAAATAATTTAAGCATTCACATTACTTTTATTACGCGCAAATACGCGTAAATTATAATTTACGATAAAATATTCTCGTACGGTGTTTTAGTCAAACTTTTATAATAATAAAATTTACAGTTAAATCGATCGAGTTTTATGTTCTAAGTTGCATTTATGTTGTTTTTTTTTATACATATATACATGTACATACATATGTACATATATGAAAAGTTGATTACCCGATTATGAAATTATGACCTTCCGTTCCTCGTGTCTTCGATTTAAACGTGAATTATAATTATGCGTGTCTCACTTTCTAGGGCACGTGTTCGACTCTTACGAAGTTATGCGTTTAACCTTAAAAATACCATATTCGAAAATTATTTATAAAGTCGGTGTCAGCGGCGTAACTTAAAATCAAAATACATAAATGTAGTATTGATCTGATCGTGAAGTTTGACGTGTGCTATACATAAATGTACATATGTAGTTGCATATTCCGCGAACGTATATATGTATGTATTGGCAAATTCGTAAAAACTGGCTTTTGTAATACAAATTTAGAAATTATTATATTTGTGACCTCGGAAAAATGTTGTCGACAAGCAACAAAAGTTTTGTTGATTTATCCTCATGGGATTTTACTATTATTAAACAACTTTGATTGTTCGCATGTTTAAAATTTGATGAATCATATTATCATATCAATTTTCAGATGCTCTATTATGAAGCAATTAGTATTCAATGTCGATACTAATGAACGTTGTAGAATTTTGACTAGCAATGTGACGTCACAATTTCTTTCTTTAGTCTGTTTTTTTTATAAGAGAAAATAGAGTACATACATATATCCCTATTTAGCACTCTCGGTTAGAAAAAGCAGGTACTCAAACTAAAGTTGCATAGGTACTCTTGTTAAAAAAAAAACCAGAAGACCCGGTTATAAATTGTAGAAAATTAACATTGGATCAATAGTTGCAAATGGATGCATTATCCTTATATTTGCATTTTTATTTCATTATCCTTATGTGCTTTAAAAATTCTTGGTTTCTAAATGGACACCTGTTAACATCCTCCTGTTTGTTAACATCCTCCTAAGTGTTTGTGAATTTAAATTTTCATTCGTAATCTTCCTAAAAAAATTGATGTCCATATTATTTATATTATGGAGGTTTCTTCAATTATTTTAAGAATTGAAGAAATGTTGATATTAAACAGATTTAGAACAAATTAATTATAGAAAGTTCGAACTATAATACAGTATCATTTTTTATGGAGACGAAACTTTATTTGTATGTCCATCTGCCATACATTATTTTCGCTATGTGTCCACTTCTACCTTTTCTACCACTTTGGTCATGCTTCTCACCCATGTATTCCTCTTACGATCTCTTCTCGTTATACCGAGCATAAATCGTTCCATGTTTATCTGTGTGCACTGGATCTTACGTAGCACTGTTGAATTTAGCGTCCAAGTTTCATATCCATACGTCATAACTGGCAGTACGCATTGGTCGTGTGCCTTCATTTTTAAGCATAGCGTAATGTTGGATTTAAAAACTATGTTTATTCTTCCGAAAGCACTCCATCCTAGTTTCATTCCTTCTACTTTACATCCAGTCATATTCACCAATTGCCCTAGGTGCCTACTAAATACGTTAATATAAAAGTAACATAATGAATAATGCAACTGTAACGTTTCAATATTTCAATAAAAGATTTCGTTTATCCAAAAATCTCTGTTTTGGTTGTAAAAATCCATTTTTGTTACTAGTGTATCATTTTTTGTGATTTAAACAAAAAATATTCGGGTGTGGCCAACCCATGACTTTATCCATATATTTGAGGAATACAAAGAGTAACGAAATTGATTTTTTAAGTACGTCAGTAAATAAAACGCATGCACACCACCACACCGACCAAAATACATACATAAATTTCATGAAATTACTATGTATGTTGAGTGCGCGCGCGTATGTAAAATACGATTTTGGCATATATTCAACTACCACTTCCGGTCGGCGGATTTTGATCAAAACCATATCAAATCTTAATTTTTATATGAAAATTATAAATATAAATTTTCGACAAGATCGCCGGAGCAGTTTCAGAAATATTCTGTGGTAAACTTTTCGACAAAAAAACCTACTTCCGGTTGACTGATTTTAATGATTTATTTTTTCCTAAATAGCAATTTCTCTCGGAATTACAACATTACAATATTGTGACGATACTGCATATTTAAAAGGTCGAAAAAAATAAAAAACAAAAAATCGTTCAAGAGTAAACTGCCATTTTTGCTAGTCAGAAGTTGACTAAAATCACAGTATCTCTTACGGCTAACTTGAAAACTATAGATATGAAATTTCGTCAAAATTCACATTTTTTAGAAATCATGAAAACGTGATCAGGGGATGATACTCGATACAAATCAGTCAAAATCTCGAGGTCGAATTTTCGCACGATCACAATACTTTATCCGATTAGGATAAAGTAATAAAAATGTATACAATTAAACATAATAAATAAATATTAGGTACCTACGATAATTTGAGTTGAGTGAACAGAATTGACGATTTTTCTTATAATTTAAATGGTAGAATATTATCAATTAAATTTTATAAAATAAAATAAAATACATACATACATTTGAAGTAGAGTGATTATATTGGCCCATTTTTAGAAATATGTAAAGAAGACTTGAGTCACTTTTATTAACTTGACCGTCACATGATCGGTAAAAGTGAATAAAATAATATGGATATTTTGTATTGTGCATATGATGGGTCAATTGTGACCTTTGATTGTACAATGCGAGTTGTTTTTGGCGTAGAAAAAATGCAACCTGTCAATGAAAACCAGTTACGAAAAGGTACATCAATGTAGTATACAAAAGAAAAAAATCAGTCAAAATCTCAACGTCAAATTTTCGCAGATCACGATAATTGATCACGATACGCATGCTTCGAAACACGCATGCTTCGAAAATCATTTATACACATATGTATGTATACATATTATCTACCGTCTTGATTGGCACTCGATGTATGTATCATCATCATCATTTTCAGCCGTTCACCATCCACTGCTGGATGAAGGCCTCTCCAAATCCTCCTCCATTCCTGTCTGCCTCGAGCAATCTGCATCCGGTTGACTCCACACATTCTTCTCAATTCATCAGCCCATCGTCCACTCGGTCTACCTTGCTTTCTTTCACATCCTCTCGGATACCATTCCTGTATTTCTCGCGTCCATCTGCCATCCGTTATTTTCGCTGTGTGTCCACTTCAACTTTTTCACACGTTCCGCTATATCTGCCACTTTGGTCATGCTTCTTACCCATGTATTCCTCTTACGATCACTTATCTTTATACCGAGTATACATCTTTGCATCGCTTCTACTTAAAATACATATGTAGTATTGATCTGATCGTGAAGTTTGACGTGTGCTATACCAATGTACATAGTTGCATATTCCACGATCTATTAGTAAATTCGTTAAAAACTGGCTTTTGTGATGCAAATTTAGAAATTATTATACATATTTGTGACTTCGGAAAAATGTCATCCATAAACAAACAAAAAATCCCGGAATCAGAAGTTATTATTTATGATTTATCGCACGTTTAAAATTTGATGCGTTATATCAATCATGTTAATCATATCATGTCAATCTGCAGATGCTAGAAAAAACAGATAATCAAACATATACTGCATAGGTACTTTTAAAAAATAAACCCCGAATAATAAATTATAAATTATAGAAAATTAGCATTAGATCCATGGATATCAACATAAGAATCTATAAGAACTACAAAAAATAAGAAATGAAATAATGAATAATCAAATATATATCACTAACTATCAAATCACCAAAGAAAATCATACAACGAAACCAAAAATATAGTTTAATATATTCAAATAACATGTCATATCTATGCACAAAAAAACTACGATAAATACAATACATTAAAGTAAAACTCGCCAAACAAGAAAAAAATTTCGAAATGCTAATATTTATTTATTCATTTAAAGAAACACCCACCATGACATAATACATATAGATTAATCAAATCGTGATGGTGGATAATATACATAAATATTAGATACATAGAAAAAACACAATAACACAAAAGCACAAAAAAATCATTATTGTACATACGTACATAATGCAATTATTTAATTAATCGAAAAATAAAATGCAATTGAATCAAATCTAAAACCCTTGAGAAATGATGATAGGCGATCTGGTGACGAAGAAAAAATATCAAAATGGATATAAAAAAATATCAAATGGGAGCCCACAAGCTTCATCTCCTCTAACACTGACGAATTGTATATCTCACCTCTGATTAATTTATAGAAATGAGACACAAGAAGAATATCTCTACGAGAAGACAGAGCACTAAAACCTAAAGCTTCCCGAATAAAAGCACTGGGATACAGATAGGGACATGAAGATCCAGCATATCGAGAATAGCCTTCAGGCTTTAAAGTAATGGAAAATGCTAACCGTAGAGCAGGAAATTAAAAAAAAATGCTGAGAGGCATAGAGTCCGTCTCCTCCAGCATCAGAAAATCAAAGTGGTGGATCTACTTGAAACAAGAAAGCAAACGAGAATATTGAAAAGGAAAAAGCCAACAGACTTATTACAAAAATGTAATAACTAAAATGAATCTCGTGTCCCATATTCGGGTGGCATGAGCGGTGAACGGAAGCAAGTGAATGCAGAAATAATTACATTTCATTATCTTTATGTGCTATAAAAATTCTTAGTTTCTAAATGGATACCTGTTAACATCTGTCTAGATCGGCGGTCGGGAACCGGCGGCTCCGGAGCCGCATGCGGCTCCTGTATGAAAACCTGCGGCTCTCGCTGTCATCCAACGTTTTACGCGAAACACAACGTTGATACACAATTTACACAAAATCAAATAGAATACTATTTCATAAATGAGCAACATTTAATTTCATTTTGAATATCATCATCAATCCTCTTCTTCCACTCCTGTTTGTCTGGAGCAATCTGCATCCACTTGACTCCACACATTCTTCACAATCGTTCATCCGCTCTGCTTTGCTTTCTTTCACATCCTCTCGGATACCATTCCAGTATTTCTCGAGTCCGTTCATTCTTCTCGCTGTGTATCCGCTTCAACTTTTTCACACGTTCCGCTATATCTGCCAATTCTTACCCATGTATTCTTCTTCTCGTTATACCAAGCATACATCTTCTCATGCTTCTCTGTGTGCACTGGATCTTAACGTAACATTCTTGAATTTAGCATCCATGTTTCACATCATACGTCATAACTGGCAGTACGCATTGGTCATGTGCCTTTAAAAACTATGTTCATTCTTCCAAAAGCACTCCATCCTAGTTTCATTCTTCGTTATACTTCACTATTATAGATGGTAGAAGGTTTTCCCTAATTTGGCTCTTAGCTCGAAAAAGGTTCCCGACCACTGATCTACATAGATCAAGCATGTCCAAAGAAAAATTGACCGAGGGCAAAATATATATGGTACAAAATAGTATTTTAAATTAAATGAATATAATTTAATAATATTTCATACAATATAAAATTTATTCAATACGATTTTCCGGAAGCTTGACATATTTTGTCACAGCTTAATTTACTTACATACATATGTATGTATATCTGGTTTTATACATTTTGTTTGCAAGCCATCTTCATTAGCGATGATAAGTTGCTGGGACACTTGTTTCTTTTCATTATTGAAAACATGTGTTCACAAGTACATATATGTACGTATGTACTTCCGAACATTGCACATACATATGTACATATGTGTTATCTTCGGGAAACGATGAGCTAACAAATATACGTAGAAATTTACCAAGTCTACATTTATGAATTTATTTTAATACAGAATCAATTCAATTAATTATATTTGTATATCTTCATCTGCATTATCGACATTGAAATTAAATGGTGAATTAAACATTGCAAAATCTTTTTCACAAATTTAATATGTTGAATACATATTATTCTTTGTACATTGTTTCATAGTGTTGTTTAATATTGTAATTCTTCAAAAACACTCACTGTTTTTTGACAAACGAGACATGATATGTCACTTTTCAATTGAATGCAGAAGTATTTCATTTCCCATTTTCATAAAACTTTGCACAACAGTTCACTACACGTACGTTTCGGAACAACGTCACAAAATGAAGTGAAATTGTAAACTAAGTTTGAAGATAAAAAGTTTAAAAGAGATAAATACATGTGTTTGGGACATTCCTTCAAAGGGTATGTATTTCTAGACTCTAGATGTTTGTGAATTTAAATTTTCATTCCTAATCTTCCTAAAAAATGAATGTCTATAATATTTATATTATGGAGATTTCTTCAATTATTTTAAGAATTGAAGAAATGTTGATATTAAAAATATCTAGATCAAATTAATTATAGAAAGTTCGTACTACATACTGTACACACATTCTTCTCAATGCATTAGCCGATCATCCACTCGGTCTACCTTGCTTTCTTTCACATCCTCTCGGATACCATTCCAGTATTTCTCGCGTCCATCTGCCATCCATTCTTCTCGCTATGTGTCCACTTCAACTTTTTCACACGTACTGTTATATGTATCTGCCACTTTACTCATACTATGTACTTACCCATGTATTCCTCTTACGATCTCTTCTTGTTATACAAAGCATACATCTTTCCATGCTTCTCTGTGTGCACTGGATCTTACGTAGCATTCTTGAATTCAGCGTCCAAGTTTATATTATGTATATGCTACTAATATTTTCATTGAAAATTTAAACTATTACTTTTTAACCCAGACGATAGCTCAGTGGTTAGAACGTTAGTCTCTTGAGCGAAGGTCTACAGCTCGATCCTCGTATGTTGATATAGACTATTTGACAAACATTTTATCGTCTGTCATAGTGAAATAACTAGGAAAAGATACTCTTCGGGAGTGAAACTATTGCCTTCTGGACGATGAGAGAAATACGAACTTTTATTGAACCGTCTCACAGCTAAGTAAGATAAATTGGCAAATTCTAACAGGAGACGACTGACCTGGATTTAATTATATTCAGATGTTGCCTAGTATGATATTAAAGGTCGAAAACCATCAAGGAAACCATCGAGGAGGTTTGGAGAATATTCCCGAGAATATTCTCCAAAAGATTATTCTCGAGAATTGTACAACACTAGTACTGTGTGTATGTTGGGAGCTGAAAATGAAACGCTTAACCTCAAACTGTCAATAAAGTGACGTCACACGAGCCAGCTAGTGCGAGTAAAGTTCAAACATTCAAACTTCACTCGCGCGGCCAAAAAAAGCATGCTAGTTTACTAACTTCGCCTATTACAAGCGGCTATTTACATACATACCAGCGACCAGCGAACCAGCGAGATCGTAGCGAGTAAACTATCCCTGTGTAATTAATACCCCCCCATTAATGAACAAACGGTCAAGAATATGTGGCTATGTACATACATATGAGTCGCCTAGTTCCAAATCCCGATAAGTCCATAAAACTCACTTGTTCGCAAACGCGGTTTTTCTGCTACAGACTTATTTGCTTGATGGCGTTTAAACTCATTTAAACTTAATTTTGTTGATATTAAACAAAATATTGAGATTAGAAACATGGACTTATTGTTGTTTGTTTCTAAATATGGCTTTTATCAGCTTTTATCATAGTGCAATTGTCAGTTTTTGGAACTAACACTGATTTTCAATATTTTTTTACGACGCACTTGGCGGTATTTGGAATAATTCAAGTATAAGGCATCGTTTGAAAACATTCTTCGAACCAGAAAATATTTTATCCTCGTTTTTTATATATTGTGGACTTATCGGGATTTGGAACTAGGCGACTTATATGTACATTGATTTAGGAGTTGTCCACTTTTAGTATCGCCGTCACAAGCCGCAGATTTAATTGCGAGCGGATAGGGTTAAGTTACGTTACGGATTTCCAAATCGGACTATTCCGAGATCCGGTTTTTCGATTTTCGCAAGCGAACATTGAACGTTGCGACCGGTTTTTTTCGGTTCGGAAAATTTGCGCAAAAGTCACACGTCCGCTCACTAATAAAAGGGCCTGCAGCTCCGGTTGCACACATTGTCGATCGCCTTGAACCTTTTGCCGGTGCATCGATTAAATATTGCAAATCTAAACGCGAATTGCCCGGCAATCATTCGCGCGATTCGGTGTACTAAAATTCAACGTAAATTGCGAATTTTCGTCCCACGATTTGCGATGGTGCAATTCGAGCGCACGCTCGCCTCTCGGCTTTGCAACAAACCAACACACACACGGTATTTCAAACTTGAATGAGATATTCAGACGAGAGGTTAATACTGGAATGGTATCCGATAGGATGTGAAAGAAAGCAAGGTAGACCGAGTGGAAGATGGGCTGATGAATTGAGAATAATGTGTGGAGTCGAGTGGGTGCAGATTGCTCAAGACAGACAGGAATGGAAGAGGATTGGAGAGGCCATCATCCAGCAGTGGAGAAGAATGAACATTGTTTTTAAATCCAACATTCCGCTATGCTTAAAAAATAAGACCAATGCGTACTACCAGTTATGACGTATGGATGTGAAACGTGGATGCTAAATTCATGAATGTAACGCGATATCGAGTGCACACACAGAACAATGGAAAGATCTATGCTTGGTATAACAAGAAGAGATTGTAAGAGGAATACATGGGTGAGAAGCATGACCAAGGTGGTAGATATAGCTAAAGTGGACACACAGCGAGAAGAATGGATGGCAGATGGACGCGAGAAATACTGGAATGGCATCCAAAAGGATGTGAAAGAAAGCAAGGTAGACCGAGTGGAAGATGGGCTGATGAATTGAGAATAATGTGTGGAGTCGAGTGGGTGCAGATTGCTCAAGACAGACCGGAATGGAAGAGGATTGGAGAGGCCATCATCCAGCAGTGGAGAAGAATGAACATTGTTTTTAAATCCAACATTCCGTTATGACGTATGGATCTGAAACGTGGATGCTAAATTCAAGAATGTTACGCGAGATCCAGTGCACACACAGAACAATGGAAAGATCTATGCTGGGTATAAAAAGAAGAGATCGTAAGAGGAATACATGGGTGAGAAGCATGACCAAGGTGGTAGATATAGCTAAAGTGTGAAAAAGTTGAAGTGGACACACAGCGAGAAGAATGGATGGTAGATGGACACGAGAAATACTGGAATAGTATCCGAGAGGATGTGAAAGAAAACATGGTAGACCGAGTGGACGATGGGCTGATGAATTGAGAAGAATGTGTGGAGTCAAGTGGATGCAGATTGCTGAAGACAGACAGGAACGGAATAGGATTCAGGAGGCCTTCATCCAGCAGTGGATGGTGAACGGCTGAAAATGATGATGTATGTCTGTATGTATGTATGTACATACACGACTGTTTTACACCTTAAATATCGTCATTGGTAAGTTCTGGATATTATTACTTGTTGTGAAACGGTTCCACAACATTGGCACTACCAAAAAAATTACTTCTACCTACAAAATCATTGTAAAAAATGGATAGTATCTTTCCCTAGGTATTTTACTACATACATATGTATGTTAGACGATAAAATGTTTAGAACGTCACCTTCAGAAGAAAAAATAACGTATAATCTGTTTTTTTTTAACAAGAGAGTACCCTTGTCAAAATATTAAGCAGACAGTTAGTCATATTGTGATACAAAATTACATTAAGAGTATGACTAAAAATAATCTTAGAATTTGGCTATAAGAAAAATGAAATATTTTGAGTATTATAATCAAAAACAGGAAAATTTTCAAAAATTTCAATTAACACTTAAAAAACGTCAAAAGTAAGTGTGAATAATTTATCAACCTATTCAAATTATTGTGGAATTTTACATCTGAAATTGAAATCACATGATTTTGAATGTTTGTTAGGCAAAGGAAAGTCGTCCATTCTTCCATTTCAACGTGTATTTATTATTTATTAATATATGTGGACTAACAATAGCGGTAACTAAAGCAACAAAGCGTGTCGAACGGTCCCGATGGACAAACGGAAAAACTGAGGTCTGTTATGTATATTCATACGTAGTAGTATGTAGTATTGTATTGTAAAAATTTGACAAATTAATATATCCATTAAAATTGGCCCTTTAACAGACAAAATCATAGATATGCCCCTTCATACTTTTCGGTCGACAAAAATCGTCGCAAGAGTAGTGATGAATGGACAAAACCCGAGACTCGAACAACAAAGAAGTGACCTTTTTTTTTTTTTCAACACTTTGACACCTACAATTAGGATTTTTATACACGTGTGTCTTAGTTAGAGTCGGAACCATAGATGTAGAATAATATAGATTGGCCTTAGCACCTGAAAAATGACATACAAAAAGGGCATGCAAAAATGCATGCATTTTGCTTGACTTTTTTTTGTGGGACTTCTTTTTTGTGAGAATTCCCCGCACTTTAGACCCCCCCCCCCCACCCCCCCCCGTTGCTTCTGACGCTTTGTCCAGGCAAATTTGTTTGGAATGGCATACCTATGGTATTGTATATCTATGGTCGGAACATTTTCAGAGAGTTGTACATAGTTTCAGTAATTTTGCTTATCAACTTTTCTATTTGCAACACTGCACTGATTGCATTTCATCGATCGAAAATGGTAAACCGGGGAGACCTCGGTCGCGGCAAAAGTTAATTACGATAATGCCGATCAATTTATGCATAGATTAGACATGAAACGAGATATCCTTAAATATCCTTGAATGTGCTATCGGTTGTGTTAACTCTGACGTGCAAAAGCAACATTTCTCGCTTTTAAACTACCTGTTTTTCCTGACTATCGATGTTGGTGAACCCGTCGTCTATCCTTGAAGTCGAGGTCATACTCCTGCTCGTCCAGATTTTCAACATTTTTAATCTACAGGGAGCTATCTATGTATGTACTTGTTATTATGTACTCGAAGGATATCGTTTGTGCTCCAAGGTTAACCTTCACAGGTACAATAACCGCGCTATGCAAAGTGTATACAATTTTTCAAACTTTATGAAAGGACGAGCTTTTACTTGACAGTGATCAAGCTCGATCATTTAATTCACATGAAGATTATTCCTTAAAAGGATACACAATCATTTGAAGCTTTCGTGACAAATTTCCTGAAACTAACATTGCATGGATGATTGATATCACTGAGCAACAAAAAAAATATGGATATTTTTGGCTTTTGCGGTCTATAACTCAAAATATAGTATCGCTGTACTCAAAGTGAGTATTGAAATCAATAGTCAGATATTTTTCCTGTTGATTGTGATTTTTTATTGCTTTGAAATACTTATAATTAATTATCTACCCAATTATTAAAGTCAAAAATATATTTTTTTTTTTACATTTTTTTCCCGTGCTATTGGTGTTTATTTAGCAAGTTTTTTTTATTTCACCACGTTTATAAGGATTGTTTTTCTATTTCAATATTTTATTATTTTATCTAAACGCACTAATTTGAGCAGAAAATGATTTTAAACTACGTTATGAGATGTTCTCAGTCACAATCAATATATCTGACTATTGATTTCAATACTCACTTTGAGCACAGCGATACTATATTTTGAGTTATAGACCGCAAAAGCCAAAAAATGGATATTTTTTTAAAATATCTCATAAACCAGACCATATCAAGAAAAATCATTATTGGATTCGAATTTAGTGGGTCAAAATTAGTAAAGATTGACTAATCTCCGCTCTGGGTTTTAAAAAACGTGATTTTTTTTCTGCTCAGTGTATTTAGCGTTGTCTCTTCACTATTTGTCAAATATTTTACTATCTTTCATAGTGAAGTATCTAGGAAAAGATAATTCCCAATAATGAATCCATTGCCTATTGAAGAAGAGACAGGGAGAGAAGGAATGTACAATTATTTAGTATGCAGGAAAGAAAATTTTAGATTGTGCCAATCTTATGGAACTGTCCCACAATTAAGTTAAATAATAATTGGCAAATTGTACATAGATCTTGCCAATGACGATATTTAAGGTTGAAAATCGTTCAGAAAACCTTTTAAAATACGGGGATAGAGTTCCAGTGCTTAAGAGACAAACGTTCTAGCCATTGAGATTACATTGATAAATGTAATGTGATCAAAATATTCCCAATAGGCGTTAATTGAAATATTGTTTTATCTACGAAACGGGTTATGTCGGAAAAATAAAATTAGGATTATGTTGAATCTTTTAATGAAAGTTTACTGCAATCGACCTAGTAGATTCGAAAATATTATGATACAAGCTTTTAACTGTACTGATTATAGCGTCTAACATTCGTTAGATTTAATCTTGTATCAAAATAATATAATTTAAAATGCTTTTACATCCATTGCAGAATGAATCTGAGCTAAAATGTGATTTCGTATACAGAAAAAGTCAATAAATAATTTTTTACTAATTTAAATTAAGTAACAAAGCGAACAATAATGGAACTGAGATTAAAAACCAAAAAAAGTTGAGTTTGATTTTGAAAATAATTTAATATAACTTGAATGAAAACGTACAATAAAAATTCGTTTATGGTATTACAGATTGTGCAAGATGGAGTCTTTTGGGTATATTCCTTTCTCTGTTAGGAATATTAATACTATTTTTGAATCCTGTCGAACGTCTGGTGAAGAATGTACGTAGTTTCCGTGTACTATTTATATTTATTTAAATATGCAACGATTCACTATATCGATGTTTTTCAGATGACAAAAATGAAAGAAGGATCCATGTCGCACGAATTGTGGAAAAAACTTCCAGTTGAAATTTTACTCGATATTTATTTATACAATATAACAAACGCTGACAGATTCATCAACGGAATAGATAGTAAGCTCACATTACAAGAAATTGGACCGTATGTATTCAAGTAAGTTCCATAAATTAATGTGTACGTACACGGCATCGTTCTCACTGCGCTCATATATACATGTAAAGGCGCTCACACACCTTAGCGGTTTCGCTGCGTCAAACTGACGCCCCTATCGTCGTCCCATTCGCATTGGTGCGAATCAACGTCGATAGAGGACGAAAACTTGACGCAGCGATATCGCTCAAGTGTGCGAGGACCTTAATGGCGCTCACACACCTTAGCGAAATCGCTGCGTCAAACTTTCGCCCCTGTCGTCGTCCCATTCGCATCGATGCGAATCAACGACGATAAAGGGCGTCAGTTTGACGCAGCGATTTCGCTAAGGTGTGTGAGCGCCTTAACTGTAGATTTTTCATGTGTGCGACTGATTGCGAATGTTTAACAAAGTGTTTTGGCCATTGCGATGACTTGAGCGTTACCGGAGTTGTTTATCCATTGCCGTGGCTTTCGTTTTGCTTCCAGACATGCACACTTTTGCTATATGAATCGTTTAGCATAGTGACAATGGACTATGTTGAATATTATTCTTATTGTACATAGTTTTGAGAAAATACAAGGTTCGCATTTCTGTTTACTGAAAAATATGGGTAAATGTCTTATACTTTTGTTCGTATGGTTTTAAATTATTATGTCTTTACCTGAAAAATGCAATAAACCTAAGGGAACCTATTTTTTTTACTATGAAAGACCATAGTCCTCTCTCATATTGAGTTTTGTGTTTCAACTTACTTCCCCACAATACCAAAACTTTTTAAGCTTTAGTAAATTTGTAGAAAATTCAGCATGGTCCACTTTCAATGAAAACGGTTCATAGTACATAGCAATTCAAGATACTCATTTTATAATAAAAATTGTAGAGAAACCAGAGAAAATCACAATATAACGTACAATGAAAATGGTACTATGACTTACGTGCCAAATGTGACTGTGACACTTATGCCAGAGCTTTCAATGGGAGATCCGAAAATTGATAGGATTGTGTGCATAAATATGCCATTTATGGTACGTATTTTTATTTATTTATTTTATATAATATTAGCTAATTAGCTAATTTAACTTACATCTATTACATGTTTATAACAACTACATAAATCTATTACACATTATACACTATACTTATACATAACTACTATCTCTCACAGAGGTGTCTCCTCACACTTTTCAAGAATACATCTATGGTCTTAGAAGACTTGACGCACTCCGGGAGGGCATTATACATTAATACACCCATGTGAAAAACACCACCAGCTGTCTTTGTTTTCCTTACTCTACCTACAACTAATTGGTTCTTATTTCTAGTACAATAACTATGGATATTACTATTGCTAATGATATAATTCTTAAAATAATTTGGCAATAACTTATGATCTAACTTATAAACAAAAGACAATGTGCTTAACTTTAAACAATTTCTAATACTCACCCATCCCAATTCATCTAACACACTTCTATGTAATACTTTTTAGCCTACCAACATTCAAAATATTACAACACTTCATTTTCCATTGATTGTTTGGTATGTTTTGTTAAATAAAATTACTTTTAGGGTATTTTTTCGAACAATGCAAACGCGTCCACGTGGAAACAGCTCGGTTTGAACATGTTCGCCAATACTATCAGCTCGGAATCAATTTTAAACTTGTCAGTTGAAGAGTTGATGTGGGGATACGACGATAAATTGGTTCGTCTAGCATCAGGATATTATCCAGATTGGATATCATTCAACAAGTTTGGAATCATGGATAGGGTAAGTGGTTTTATTCATTTTTTAGTGTTTGCGCAACGCTGCGATGTGTTTGTCTTGAGCAATCTGCATCCAGTTGACACTGCACATTCTTCTCAATTCATCAGCCCATCGTCCATTCGGTCTACCCTGCTTTCTTTCACATTCTCTCGGATACTATTTCAGTATTTCTCGCGTCCATCTGCCATCCATTCTTCTCGCTATGTGACCACTTCAACTTTTTCACACGTACTGCTATATCTGCCACTCTGGTCATACTTCTTACCCATGTATTCCTCTTACGATCTCTTCTTGTTATACCAAGCATACATCTTTCCATGCTTCTCTGTGTGCCAGGTAATGTACAAAATAATAAATGCTCAAGGATTTTAGGTAGAGTATGAAATAAATTAATTTTGCTGAATCATTTTTTATCCTAACAATCTGACAAGTTGATCTTGAAGAACAATTTCTCAAACTTTTAGTTTTTGAAAGGTTTATTTATGAAGCCTAGTTCATTTTGCAATTTGCCTGGCCATTTTGAGCATTGTATAAAATGCCATCTTGTTTTATCATAAGCTAAATGTTGTCCATAAATTTTGTCGTGATCTTTGTGTGGACGTTCATAAATCATCAGACGTTATACAGAACAACAATTAGCCTTCGCCCTTCGTCGTTCGCTGTTTGGTTCGCCGGTGTGGGCCCAGCTTTACTTTTCTCGGATAGTGAACAAGCACGGTTCGAGTCCGCGTTGTGCAAACTGTTCTACCATCTCCTACTATGTACATACATATATGTATGTAAATAGGTATCTATGTACATTTTAATGCAATTAACGTGTCAAAATTTTATTTTTAGATGTACGCAGATAAGAGTAGCATCGTTACAATAAACTTGAACGAATCCATTGACACATTATACAAAATACAAAATTGGAATGGAATTTCTGGACTTACAGAATGGGGATATAAGGATGAAAATTCTAGGTTTATACCTAGTACTAGAATATTATAATTTTTTAACTTAAATCATCTTAATTGTAATTTGAATGTATTTTTTTTTGATTAGTTTGCCGTGCAATACCTTGACCAACTCATATGAAGGATTAATGTTTCCGTCAAACTTACCCGAGGGCTCTAGTATTAGCATTTATAAAAAGATTTTTTGTCGTTCGCTTCGGCTTCATCATAAGAAATCAATGATGATGGATTCTGGACTTCTGGGATACGAATACGAATTACCTTTCAACGCACTCAGCTGTAAAAATCCTGAAAATGTTTGTTACTGTCCTGAAAATGGACCTTGCTTGCCCGATGGCCTAACAGATGTATCGCCGTGCTACTACGGTAAGAAATCAATAATGATTTGGTATGATAATGTTATTGTTTACTGTAAATATATTTTTTAATGCAGGTCTACCTGTCGCCATATCATTTCCTCATTTTCTTGGAGCCAACACGTCGCTGCTGGAAAAGTTCAACGGATTAGAACCCGACGAAGCTAAGCATTCCTCGAATATAATAATACAACCTGTACGTATTTCAAATACTATGTAATAGAATATTTTTATATTTTCCCAGTAGGTCATAGTTACTGTAATTGTTAGCCCACTTACATATATCAATAATAAACACCCGCTGATCGTCAACGGGTAATACTCTTAATCATCATTTTCAGCCGTTCACCATCCACTGCTGGATGAAGACCTCTCCAATCCTCTTCCATTCCTGTCTGTCTTGGGCAATCTGCATCGAGTTGACCATACATTCTTCTCAATTCATCAGCCCATCGTCTACTCGGTCTACCTTGCTTTCTTTCACATCCTCTCGGATACCATATATACTTCTTACCCATGTATTCCTCTTACGATCTCTTATCGTTACACCGTGCATACATCTGTCCATGCTTCTCTGTGTGCCCTGGATCTTGTGTAACATTCTTGAATTTAACATCCACGTTTCACATCCATACGTCATAGCTGGCAGTACGCATTTGTCGTATGCCTTTTTTTTAAGCATAGCGGAATGTTGGATTTAAAAACAATGTTCATTCTTCAAAAAGCACTCCATCCTAGTTTTATTTCTTCTTCTTTACAACCAGTCATATTCACCAATTATCCTAGGTCCTCTTATCCTCTTATACAATGATATAAAGAATAATAATTATAAAACCCCTGGTCTGTGTGTCAAAAAATGATAAAAAAACATGTATTGGTCTTTTTTTATAAACACTATTCTTTAGTTCAATCATGCAATATGTACATACATATATATCATATTTATGTTTACATTTACGTTGTTTGACGCCTATAATAACTTAATTATAAAGAATAATCTTATTATTTGTTTGTGAATAGAATATTGGAATGCCGATGCAGGTAACTTCTAAAATTCAATTGAATTTAGTACTCGACAATATGAATTTCAATACAAAGTTGAAACCATTCAGTAAAATGACAATACCAATCCTGTGGATGGATGCTGTAAGTTATTGAAGCACTCTATTGAATTTATTGAAGTTAATGAATAATGTATTTAATATATTAATCGTTTGTAAATTTTATAATTGCAGAAAGTTGATGGTTTGCCGAAAGATTTAGAGTTGAAAATATTGATAGTCTTCAAATATTTACCGTTCGCTCAAAAGATTATATCTTGGATATTGATATGCGTAGGACTCGCAACGTTCTTATACAAATCTATATTATATTTAGTAGTTTCGATAAAAGCTTCTCAAACTAGACAACAGCCTTCGTTAAAATATATTCCGGTGTTGCTTAGCGATAGTGGTGATCTTAAGAAGGACGTAAAAGTCATAGTCTAGCTAAATAAAAGTATTCATTGGAAAATAATTTAAAGTAAAATGTGATACTGCTAAGTTTTCTTTGTATTTATCAAGAAGGCGATATGATCACAATAAGAAAACAATTAATTTATATGCCATTTTATAGTTGTAAGTAACAACGAGTTATGTTTTCATTTATATACATAACTAAGACTTTGCTTGTATGAACGGAATTTATTGTATCGTATGCATACAAATAAATAAGAAGTGATATTATTTTTATTCAATTGTTCAAGAATTTTCTCTTGCGATATTATTAGACTGTTAATATAAGAAAAATATTCAATATTACAATATAACAAATTTAACATTATAAATAGGATCGATATTTTAATTAAAATTTTTATTATAAATACAGTGTTTCATTTTCTTTTAAGGTTATGTTAAAATTATATTACATATAACTAAAGAACATTTGAAATATTAACTATTCAACTCAAATTATTTATGTACAATATATTATTTACAAAATTTTAATTCAACGACAGTTTAAATTCGTTTCTTTGGTATAATTAGGCATACCATATAATTATTTTAATTTCTCTAAAACTGTAAACTTTTTTTCTGAAAAATATGCTTTTCTTGTAAAATTTACAGAAAATCACTACTCTTTTTGGCTAAAAATGTATCGCAGCTGAAATATTCTCCTGCATAAGAACATTTTGCATCTAAAATATCTGAGATTTCATTAAAAAATTACTAGAATTTGTAAACAATTCTAAAATAATGTGCCTCTAGGGAGATTTTTTTTTCCAAAAAAGAGCATATCACGTTAAATTTTGTGAATTTAGTGAAAAAAAAGAATTAAACAAATCCTTTCTTAATTATTTACCAATTGGAACGGCAGGATTCTTATGACGGGGACAAAATTACTAAGCGGCCAGGACTAGACCTTAAAGCTGGGACGTATGGTATGCCTAGATATGTATAATAATAATATAAAAACGTTCAGTTACTACTGATGACGTTTTTTATCCAGGAAATGTAATGAGGAACATATGTGTACACATCGGGAACACCGGGCTTAGCGCAACCGGAACCGAAAGATGTTATTCCTTTCAGCATCCAACGACCGTCATCTCCGAAGCATTGCAACGGTCCTCCAGAATCTCCCTTGGATATTGGAACAACAAAAACCATTATTTTCAATCCAAACACACATATTATTACAATATAGTATATCAGTATTCCATACCACACACGTTCCGCTGCTACCGTCGGTATTACCGGCACACAGGTGACCAGCTCTCAATGGCAAATTCTCAGGATACTTTCCCATGCAAGATTCAATAGGCAACGGAGGTACTGAAGCTTCCAAAAGAGTATCAGTTAAAGAACCATTAGTCTGCGATCGGCCCCATCCAGTAACGTAACACTCGCTCGTCTCGTCGAGATGATTACCGTTCAAAACATCAACATCGTACAAATTATCACTTGCAAAATGTAACTTTTTAGCATTGTTTCTCGTCTCTTTAGCATTTTCACTTTGATTCTGTTTGCTTTCGTCTATGAACACGTTGTTGATGAAAGCGCTGAATCTTGGAGCCGCTCGTAAAGGACTCAAAGGTTTTGTATCTATTCTCCTGTTTGTTTCGTTTATAGCGACGCGTATGTTGTATTTCAAATTTTTTGGCTTGTTCGTTAGCAGATTGTTCAAAACGTTCTTTGTAATGTTGCTGATTCGATCCAAGTATTTGAATGACGATTCGCCGTTGTTGATTTTCGATTTGTTCTCGTACTTTAGTTGAGGTTTTGAACTCTGTTTTGGTCTCGAATAGAATTGAGATATCTTCATGTTATTCTTGTGATAGGCTTGCGGTTGGACTCTGATGTTTTCAGGTAAACATATGATTCGAATTTTACTACTCGAGCTAATGTCGGCCGACTTTGAAAGTTTCATCAGTGCTGAAATTCATTTAAAAACTGATTAGTATACATACATATACACTATATTCCTTAAATAAAAATATAAGCTAATAATTTACAGTACATATATTCCATATTCAAACAGTGAATTTCAAGTAATTTCATTAGCAGTGATACTTATACATACATAGATACATTTTCGTTTTTAATTACTTTTTAAAACTCAAACTGCATGAAACACATACATACTATTGTAAATCAAAATAAACAAATAAAATTTTGGATATAGATTCATATTCATATGTACGTTGATTTCTCACCCATCATTATGCTCACTTATACACACTACATACATATGTAGGTATGTATGTACATATAAAAAAAAACGTATGCAAACAGGCTATATTATGTATAAAATAATCGAACCGTTTTCTAAGACATTTATCAGGGTCATAAAAACCGCAATATACTTTCCCTTTCTCTGGAACAGTTTCACTTTCGAAATTCCACTATACGCTCGTAGTGGTTCACACAGAAGTAAATCAAGTTCATTCACATTGTTCAACTAGTCATAATTATACATTACGGATAATTTTCGTCTATCGATTACGTTCGAAGCGTAATAATCTCAATGATTACCTATATCGTGCTGGTAGTGATGATATCGACCGTGCAATATGATACGTTCTACCGGCACATACGCTCCGCTCTGCTCCGACCTATCCCACTCTCCCAAAACAGCAGTCCATAGAGCAGCTATGGGTAGATTGAATAGTTCACTGAAATAAAGATTCAATTTATAAACAAACAATTCAATGCTATATACAGAAAAAAGTAAGCTATACTAAAAATCATATCACTTGTGTATGCAGTGTGCAGCCGTCAATATCCACATGGGATGTATCAATACTCCACCGCACCAATGTCCAATAAATCCAAACTTTGGATGCAGCAATTGCAAAGAGACCTAAGTGCAATAAAATAATATGCAAAATAGCCACACAAGGGATATTTATAAATGAATTTTTGTTCCAATTTATTGTATGTACCTGCCATGGCCACGCTCCTCTCCGGGATTCTCTACCTTTGATGATGCGGACAGATCCGACTAAAACCTCTCTTGGATGTCGGTAGTGTCGTCTTATCGGAACACCACACTCTTAAAAACAAGATTGAGAACTAATTTTATTTAAATTTACATAAATGTGACTAATTGAAAAGTCTCAGTTGTACTTAATCTTATTGTATATGATTTATAATGAGAAATTGTATTCAACATGAATAATAATACACGGTGAAAGGTATAGTTTTGACTTTCATCATAAACGGCTAGCACAGCAATACAGTTAGGATAAGCTTGTGGTTATGTTATTTATATATATAATAGCCCTATTCCGTCTGTCTGTCTGTCTGCTTATAACGCTCTCCGACGTAAATAATTAAAAGACCAGAACGTCGCACGAATGGGATTTGAGCCCGGTATCGCTGATTCGGAACAGAGCGCTTACGCGGTGAGCCAAACCAGATGATAATAGGCAGGCTACAACGTGACTATTTAATATGAAAACTAGGGTCGCGACTTTGGTAAATTGTTACGTTGTTGTATTATAACGCGCCATCTATGCAACAACTATAAAAACTATTCAATACACATATACTCACCCACACAAACATACGTTGATATTCAACGGGCTTACACTAGTAAGGTTATGTTTGGCTAAATTTTACATATTCTAAGCTACACAATACAAACTTTTAAGATAATTTGAAGATATATGTATGTACTAACTTTAAAACATCAATTGTGACAGTATTCATACAAAGCATCGATACCATTAACATATCAAATCTTATAGAAATAAATTTAATACTATTATGATGAAAAAAGAGTAAGACAAGTGTCTTGAGACGAGGCACTGCATGACAGGAGTGTTTACGTTAGGTTAGATTTTATTACGTTATTGTTGTTTCTCTCTGAACACTTCAACAAATCATAACTTTACAAAAATAGCATAAATAGCACTTCTACTTTAGTGTTGCAAAATATGTATGTTTCAATGTGCTAAAAAAAACTGCATAGACATATTTTAACGGTTGGGTGAACGCAAATGCAATTTATTCAAATATTCAAAGTTTTTGTGTCACCGTTTAAATAAAATGATCGGCACTCTACCAAAAGTTAAGTTAGGATAGGTTAGTATCGCTATTGACCTCTAACAGTGCCAAATCGATTATAAAAAATGAAATTCAACATTTCGACAATTTAGACAACATGTCAGACGACTTATTGCCTGATTTTTTTGTGATTATTTTCTATCATTAACATATGTATGTACGTACGCATTGGTTCAAAACAAATCCGTTCGCTAAATTCGACTAATGGCTTAGAAAGTATTCAGTACGTGTAATTATTTCCATTACTACTGACATTATTTGACTTTACAAATTGGCTTATTTTATTTGATGGTTTAATAATGTATAAAAAATTAAAAACAGGATTTCGACGAATCGATTTTCTACCTATAATGATTAAATAATCTTGCAAAATGACCGAGCATACACATTTTTGCAACATCATCAAATTAGATACAATCGAAAAGAGCGCAATAAGATGCAACAACTAAATACATAGAAATTGTTGTATAGTAATCCTGGAATAGACAAAGGCAACAATTGACAACATTTTTACTATGCATCAAATTTCTGAACTAGTTTTGATTCACGTTGTTTCTTTCTTTTAGTACATATTTCCTGTTTATGGAACTGTTTCATCAATGTGTTATCACTTGTCGGCTAAGTCTATTCTGAAAAGTATTACTAGACATATATAAGAGCCCACACAGGGAAGTATGGAAAGATGTATGCTCGGTATAATGAGAAGAGATCGTAAGAGGAATACATGGGTAAGAAGCATGACCAATGTGGCAGATATAGCAGAACGTGTGAAATAGTTGGAGTGGACACATAGAGAGAAATACTGGAATGGTATCCGAGAGGATGTGAAAGAAAACAAGGTAGACCGTGTGAACAATGGGCTGATGAATTGACAAGAATGTGTGGGGTCAAGTGGATGCAGATTGCTCAAGACAGACAGGAATGAAAGAGGATTGGAGAGGCCTTCATCCAGCAGTGGATGGTGAACGGCTGAAAATGATGATGATGGTAAAAAAAACTAATGAATTATTTTTTTCCCATTGCCATTTGGAGGAGAGGAAGGTAGACACATCCATACGTCATAACTGGCAGTACGCATTGGTCGTATGCCCTATTTTTTAAGCATAGCGGATTGTTGAATTTAAATACTATGTTCTTCCACCCTAGTTTTATTTCTTCTTCTTTACATCCGGTCATATTCACCAATTGTCCTAGGTATAAATAACTATCAACTTATCCAGTTAACTCCACACATTCTTCTTAATCCATCAGCCCACCGTTCACTCTACCTCGCTTTCTTTCACAACCTCTCGGATACCATTCCGGTATTTCTCGCTATGTGTCCACTTCAACTTTTTCACACGTTTTGCTATATCTACCACTTTGGTCATACTTGTCAACCATGTATTACTCTTACGATCTCTTCTCGTTATACCGAGCATACATCTTTCCATGCTTCTCCGTGTGCACTGGATCTTGCGTAACATTCTTGAACTTACCATCCATACGTCATAACTGGCAGTACGCATTGGTCGTATGCCTTCTTTTTTAAGTATAGCGGGATGTTGGATTTAAAAACTATGATCATTCTTCCAAAAGCACTCCACACTAGTTTCATTCTACGTTTTAATTCTTCTTCTTTACATCCGGTCATATTCACCAATTGTCCTAGGTATAATTAACTATCAACTATCTCTACAATATGATTATCTACTGTGACTATGCTTTGCGTGCAAAATTCATTAAACATAATTTTAGGATTAGAATTAAACATAACTTTCCTTGCTTAATTCTGTTAATCTATTTTGTAAATCTACCGAGTCACATGCAACTATCTTCAACTATCTTAAGTCTCTTTTTCACTATCGCACTATAACATTTGATATTAAGCTAGTACGTAACCTTCACAAGACATTTGACGTTGGTATTTTTAAGAATCTTTAACAGTGATTGACAATAATCGACTGGAATCAACACCGTCTGTAGGCCAAGGCCTTACAACAACTCGTGTACCTGTACAAGTCCTGCTCTCTACACTTTGTTTGGGTTTTCTATTTGTTTTGACCTTCATTGACAGAAGGGGACGATTTCCTCGGTTCATTGTTTGGCCATCGGGAATGTCACGAGCGTCGTGAATCGATCTGACAAACTTTCCAAGCCTTTTTTGTTTACAAAAACGCGACCAAATAAATTAATTTGTACGTCAATTTTATTTATCCGTCTGTTTGCGAAAGCAAAAACAAAATGTCGCGACGAATTCTTTCGTGTGCCGACATTTTGTACGAATTCTAGCGCAAAACGAAAGTTTTGCAGTTTCAAGCGGCGATTATTTATTATTATTATTGTCGTTAGACTCTTAATTTTCGTTCGCCTATTTTTACTTTTGTCCAGATCCGGCCCTGGAGCACGGGGTGAAGCGAAAGCTGTGCGCGTATAAATAATAGGAGAGATGCTCAGAGAAATCGAGCTGAAGCAATGGCGTACAAACACGTACTTGTGTACAAACTCGACACCGCAACTTTTATTACTAAAATATAAATAAACGATAAAAAAAAAACAACGACACAAAAAAGGACACTTTGTGCGAATTCACGGCCCAATAATAAAATTTTTTAACGACAAATTTATAGCACTTTCGCTGCTTGAAATACGAGTATGTAAAAGTTGACTACCGCATATATGTAGATAAATTACATATTGCGTGCATAATCAGGTTTCGTTTCGAATTCGGCGATGAATATTGAAATTTGCACGCAAATTTGACCAACACACTTACTTTATCGAAAATAAATTATGTATGTACCAGTGCTCGAATTCAGCGGGAGCGGCAGGGAGCGGGCGTTCCCTTTCGTGAAATTTGAAAACGTAGCGTACCCTTTCGTGAAATCTATAAATTTAGCGCTCCCTTTCGTAAAAAACCAAAATTTCCGTGCTCTTTCAATAATTATTGCCGAAAATACAATAATTATTGACGATGAATTTTTTTTACATTTATTACTCCTAAATCACAATCTTTGAATTATTTACATTTCAATTCCGACAAAGCCATTTAAAATATTATTATGTTTTGAAAAAGCTGGGTGCACGCGTTACTTGAAGATAACATTTAGAATTCTATTCAATTCCGAGGGTTTTTAGATTCTATGTCGGCTTTGCGCAAAAAGTTCAATGACTTTATAGCCGGAAATCGGCATTTCGAACTGCAACGTGCCTTTTCGAGCCATCGGTCATTTTGATGATTTACGATATCTTTCTTTGAATTGTCGTGTTGTACCGCGACTATAATAAAATATTTTAAATATCTCACTATAATAAAATCAGCCAATAATAATGAAATGTATAAATTTGTACAAAACAGTCAGAATGCTCATATTTTAACCACTGAAAGAGTTTCCAAAAAAATATATAGGATAGTAAAAAATCAGAGACCATTTTCAGATCCACCTGTTGAAGTTGACTTACAGAACGGCATTAATCTCGGTAAGATTTTGCATTTCGATAAATATATATGTACATATGTATAGGTATCTACATACATACATATACATAATTAAAAAAAAGGTCGTTTGATATTTTTTGAAAATTATCGAGCGCTCCCATTCGTGAAAATTTCCATTTCGAGCACTGGTATATACCTACATATGTATGTATGTGAGCAAATTGAGTTACTACTGTATACTAGTGTAAGCCCGTTGAATATCAACGGAGTGGTTTCTCATCACCCGTGAGTGTTTGTGTATTTAATAGTTTTTATGGTTGTTGCAGAGATGGCGCGTTATAATACAACAACGTGACAATTTAGCATAGTCGCAAACCTACGGAGAATTTATACTGTCAAATTGTAGCACGCTCGTCCTCGCCTCCGTTGGATGATAGTGTAAGCATGACCTCATTCCAACCTGGTGATCTCGGGTTCAAATCCCACTCGCGCGCGCCGACGGTTCGTGTCTTTTAATCGTGTACCTCGGCGAGCGTTATCAGCAGACAGACAGACGGTTTTGGGCTATTATATACATAATATACTAGTGTAAGCCCGTTGAATATCAACGGAGCTTTCTCATCACCCGTACTGGAAAATTACATATTAAATTTAATAGTTTTTATAATTGTTGCATCTATGCAACAATGCGCCATCTATGTATTATTAGCAGAGTCACGATCCCTTTTATAGGTAATGTTTAAAAAAAAAAAAAAAAAAGAACCAAAGAGACGATCGGCGACGGCGGATAGCATAAGTGCGATTCCTCCAGAGCTAACGTCCCGGGTTCGATCCCCCCCTCGTTCTGGTTATTTAATTATTTTTCCACAGCGAGCGTTATCAGCAGACAGACAGACAGACGACAGACAGACGGATTTCGGCTATTACAAATATGTACTAGTGTAAGCCCGTTGAATATCAACGGAGCGTTCTCATCACCCGTACTGGAAAATTATATATTAAATTTAGGTTTTATAGTGCCATCTATGTATTATTAGCAGAGTCACGATCCCTTTATGGGTAAAGCAGAGTCACGACCTCATTCGTAGGTAATGTTTAAAAAAAAAAAAAAAGACTAAATCGACAACTAGTTTTGGCAGAGGCGTAAGCGCGTTCTTCCCGAGCTTGGGGTCCTGGGTTCGATCCCCACTCGTTCTGGTTTTTTTATTATTTTTCCACAGCGAGCGTTATCAGCAGACAGACAGACAGACGATAGACTATTATATATATGTATAATGTTACAGGAAAAGTGTGAAATCTCCGCATTAGATTTTTAAGCAATGTATGAAATAAGTGAGTTAGAATCAATTTTTATCTCACAAATCTGACCAGTTAATAATGTGAAACAGTGTTTTTCGTGCAGTCTTTGTTGCAACTTTAGTTTTTCATTATATTTACATATGTTTCAACTTGCGTTGATGCGTATCACATTTTGCATTAAATTTATAAAATGATTAGGCACTTTATACAATGCAAACTTTTCACACTTTTCCTATGTTTCATTTGCCCAATGTCAAAATATACATATTTTGTTTTTCATACGATATATGTAGGTATATAGCAAATGTATACAAAACTTCCGGTATCATTTGAACCATCTCAACATAGACAGGGTTAAAATATGATAAACCTAATTGAAAATCTTATTATGAAATGATTTTTTAGAACTATGTACATATGTACATATGTACAAATCAAACCACTGAAATCATAATAAGACAACTTTCAGAGTCAATGCAATGGTTGTAAGTGGAAATTTATCAAGGGTAAAGTAATCGTTTCATATACTTAATAAGTACGTGTGTAGTATAATTTATCTAGTTTAAAATTCACGGGGAAAACGTTCGAAAATGTTAACTGTTTAAAAGTAGCAGTTAATTTTAAACTCGTTCGGCGGCACAACTGGTTCGTTCGCACACCGAATTTATACAAAACAGTAAATTAACTTTAATCGTCCTTTCTACCGTCTTTCTCACAAACGAGACAAATTAATTTCACCTTTCCCCGTTTTCAATGTACATATATATATATGTACATATAATAAATTGTACAAGTACATATGTAAGCATTTCGTTGCACATTTGAAAATCACTGCCCTAGAGGAGAAGGTGTGAGAAAGTGAATCGTGATTTTGCTCTTTTTCTTTTACCACATTATATTTACTCGCTAATGATAATTTCCTGAGAGAATCCAATGTCTTCAATGTAATAATACATATATTATAAATAAAACGACCTGACCCAGTCAGTACACGGTGTGCCGAAAGTATTCGGGGTTTTCACTTGACCCAATGCACTAAATCGTGAACCTTTGCTTTAATCAATCATTCGTACGGGTATTGTCGCATTTAGTTCGTCTTCAAAATCAACTGGGCGAAAAGTTACATGCACTTTTTATCAAAGTCAAATTTAGATATGGATATTTGAAGAAAGTTCACATGGTAGTTTGTCACGAGTAACATTTTTCTTTCCTCGAAATGCGAGGTAGATTTATTACCTCATTTCAAGTATGTTACTATCAATGCTATAGAAATGAGGTGAATTTTTAAGTACATCGGTATCATTTTCAGCCGTTCACCATCCACTGCTGGATGAAGGCCTCTCCAATCCTCCCCCATTACATTCTTCTCGCTGTGTCCACTTCAAATTTTCCACACGTTCTGCTACATATATCTGCCACTTTGGTCAAACTTCTAACCCATGTATTCCTCTTACAGTCTCTTCTTGTTATACCGAGCATACATCTTTCCATGCTTCTCCGTGTGCACTGGATCTTACGTAGCAGTTTTGAATTTAGCGTTCAAGTTTCACATCCATACGTCACAACTGGCAGTACGCATTGGTCCTATGCCTTCTTTTTTAAGCATAGCGGAATTTTGGATTTAAAAACTATGTTCATTCTTCCAAAAGTACTCCATCCTAGTTTCATTCTTCTTCTTCACAACCAGTCATATTCACCAATTGCCTGCTTTACGTATTATGTATAAAGCTGTTTGAGTAAAACCAGTGTCCTGAGCTGAGACACTGCGGGAAACGAGGGTTCATTATATGTATGTTAGGTCAAGTTATGTTAATTATATTATATTATGTTAACTTACATAGGTTAGGTTAAGTTATAAATATCGATCATAAAATATTGATTGTATCTTCCAAAATTTTATTCAGATGCTTAGAATTATTATTTTTTAATATTAGCCCTTTACTTTGTCGTTCTAGAAAAAAAAAACTGAAATAGAAAATCCCTCAAAAGAAAGTTTATGAAAAGTCACTCTCGAATCGTCCCCATCCATCAAATGAAATCCGAGACGAATGAAATCCATATTAGTGTAAAGCAAATTTTAATCTCTATAGAAAGTGCTAGCTACTTTTCATTGAATACAGATATTGATATTATAACTGTAAAAGGCTTTGTATGTAGGTATATTATACATATTCTTGTTTCCAAAAGTGTGCCAATCTTTTGAAACATTAAAGACGCATACAAAAATGCATTGTATAACTCAATAATAACATCTATTTAAAATCGTATGTATGTATAGCATAACTAAATCTAAATTAATCTAAAAATAACTACATGTACGTGTACATATGTATAGCATAAAATAAGTTGTCACTGAAAGATTGTTGATGAAAATTACATACATAGGTATACATTGGATTCAAAATGCTTAGGAAGGCAGTAATACAAACAAAAAATGTATGTTTTGTCTAAAAACATTTAATTTAAACTACTATGAACCATGTGAATAATGGTAATTTACATTTTTTTAAACAATATCTAATGTGTAATAAAATAATAGCAATTATTACGTACCGTGTGCACTAACAGCTAATGTAATGGCGCATAATAATAGTGTCGTTAGCACCAAATAATAATTAAAAGTCTTCATTATTGTTGAACACTCGCTTTCGAAACAATTCATTCACGTCGCGGACAACACAATAATTTTAACCGAAATAAAATATCCCATTATAAATTAAATTATAATAGTTTAAAGCACTATACAGTGGACGCCGTCAATTCAATGTATCAATTTGAATATTTTATGTTCGTATTCGAAAATCCCCAAATTTGGGGGTTCGGGGGATGATTTAGCGTAAGGAATAAATTCGCACTGGCAACACTGAGTCTAGTGTCTCGTTTCGAAAATGAATTATTTCCCGCAAAAACGTCCGTCGCGGCGGATATCCGTTTTAGAAATGGCGCGGAACGCTTGGAAATGTAACAGCCGCTTGTACATAAATAAATAAAAAAATAAATAAGTGTACTCACCTTTTTATTCGAAATAAAAACGACTTTACGCGGCGCGCAAGTACTCGCCATGCCTGATTGTATATCAAATGGGTATCAGCGATGTTGAACATTTTTTTATATGTACATACAATCATATAGGTAAATAGCCATAGATGTAGAATAAGATAGATTGGCCTTAGCGCCCGAAAAATGACATACAAAAAGGGCATGCAAAAATGCATGCATTTTTGTGAGAATTCCCCGCACTTTAGACCCCCCGCACGCCCCCGTTGCTTCTGACGCTTTCTCCGGGCAAATTTGTTTGAAATGGCATATCTATGGTATTTTATATCTATGTAAATAGCAAATAAAGATTGTGTGTATCAATCCTTACGTGAATCTAAAACGATCCGAGTGTATTGATGTGTGTGTGGTTTGGTTTTAAAAGGGTCAATGTCAAATATCTAGTTCCGAGAATCTATCCAGTTCTATGTATATATGTATGTATGTATGTAGTACCAAAGTAAACATTTTTTTTATGGAATGTTGTAAAATGCACATTTTTTTACTACGTTTTTTGTGGTTTTCAAATAATTTATGACCCAGTAATAGATTGATTCAAACACGAGAATTCGAACGCGAAAATAGATACATTTATGTAGCTTTCAAGCTTAGCTATACTGCCGTCCTAAACCCACTTAACGTAACTGACAAAAATTACATACAAAAGTGACTTTTTTAAACTATTAAATCTAACGTATCTGCATGCGCAGAGAAATAGTATCACCAATACTTGGCGCAAAATAACGTATCCAATATTTACTTCGGTCACTACCTTATCACGAAAGATTGAAAAGACTGAATCTCTCCACATTGGAGACGAGGAGATTAAGAGGTGATTTAATATTGAAGTATTCAAAATAATAAATAATCATTATTCGTGTGAAATGACCAACCTCATTATGTTCAATGAGAACCCTCATCTAAGAGGTCATACTCTTCGTCTCCGAAAAGAAAAATCAAATAAGATTGTTAGAGATTCATTATTTTCAAATAGAGTGGTTGAAGTTTGGAATAGTCATATTTATACATTAATAATGAATAATAAAGTGACGTAACTACTAAAGTATTCATTGTTTTTTTATTTTTTCTTTAGAATTATCAAAACCCATTAAATAACATCATGCACTAAAAAAAAGTTTAAATAAATCAGTAATATATGAAGAAAAACACAAGTCCATTTATCTCTATATTGTTGTTTTGTCAGTTACGTTAAGTGGGCTTAGGACGGCAGAATAATAGTAAGAATAACAGTAATAATAGAAATAATAAAATGGCGTAGCTACTTAATACCAAACGTTGGCTCTTTACTATTTCGACAAATATTTTATAGTCTGTCAAATTGAAGTTACATCGTTACATGTATCCTGTGTTATGGTTTCCCGTTGCCTTTTTGAGAGAAAGGAAAGGATAGAATAAGGGGAAATGAATTGATACGATAAACTTGGTGAATTTTCGCAAAAGATGTTCGATTTAAAGCTTGCCAAGAGCAATAGTAACAGTTGAAAACCGCCGAGAAAATCATTCGACAGCATCAAGATTCGTGTCTAGTTTACGTAGGTTTGATTCGAGTTTAGGAGTACGCAAGCCAACGGTTGAGCATTTCGCCATAGAGAGTGAAATGATTACTATCATTCACGGTGTGGAGCATTGTTTGGAGGCGCAGAGGAGAGAGTGGATACCTTGGGCTTTACTCCTACCCTATCTCTCTCTCTCTCTACCACTTCTTTTCTTCTCACGCCCCCGCTCTCTCTCTCCTACAGATCCACTCTCGCGTGTGCTAGCGTATGGACAACATCACCATCTCATCTTTTTATCATCGCCATTGTCCAAAACTCTACCCGATATAGCGCTTTTCCCTTTTCTTTGTTGTGAAGAAAAAAAAAGAATTGAATCTCACTCGAATCAGTAATTACATACACGCAAGAAAAATCCCATGCAAAAAAAACAATTCTGTTTAATCCTTTTATCATTTTCAGTGGGCTCTTGTAGTTGTAGACTACAAGTTGTAGACTACAACACCAATTTCACATTGGTAATACATTTTTTTTCGTGACCGTTGCAGTTGGCAGTATTGGTACGGCGACCATTTCAGAGCTGCTTCACACTGGCGATTATTTTGTCGCACGAAATGTCAATTTGTATGGATTGCGATAACAATATTCCGTACAAAACAATCTTCCTGGCGTCAGAGTGGTCTTGATCTCGAACTATGGCTAAAATCTAACTTATTTGACCATGGCTAAAATCACAAAGTAATGAGACTGAACATGAGACATGGGTTCATATCACTAGCTGACAGCGGGAACTTCCACTGCCACACTAATACTAGTGGAATAATGGTTAACTCTAATGACAATAAAATAATACAATACAAAACAAATCGTTAGGTAAGTCTAGGGCGGGTAGTGATTGACTATGATGGGTAGTAAAATAGTCATTTGGTACTAACCATTATTCCACTAATATTAGTGTGGCAGTGGCAGTTAAAGCCCACACATACGTACCACACCACACGTGACGCCGTGACGCCGTTGTTATGAATTGTGACGTCGGGCCACAACCACAACCACCTGACGCCACAACCATCTCTAAACGCGACTTCAAATCATCTACAGCTCAAATTTGTAGGTTTAGATAAAAAATAAAAAATATTGACATAGAGAATCCTTATAAATGCATTAAAATAAAAAATAAAACTGACCAACGTAACGCATAATACCGGGGAAAAATACCAAAGAAAAATAATATTTTTGACTTTTAAGATTCGCTAGACGATTACTTATAAGTATTTCAAAACTTTTGAATATCACAATTAATTGAAAAAACATCTGAATATTGCTTTCAATACTCATTTTGAACACAAAAGTAGTAAATTTTGAGTTACAGACCGCAAAAGTAAAATTTTCCATCTTTTTAATCGCTCATCTATCTTCTATATATACCTATATAAATCAATATGTCTGTCTGTTTGTTTGTTTGTTTGTCTCTTATAGGCTCCTAAACCACTCAACCGATCGCGATGATCGATCATGCCGGGGATGGTTCCTGTGAAAAAAAATCGGGAAAAAACGGGAACGGGAACGGGATCGGGATCGGGCATTGCAACGCATGCCGGGTTCAGCTAGTATCGCATAAACGAGAGCTAACCAACAAATTTCATTGTCATATTCAGATTCAGTGGACCAAACTTAGTAAAGATTGACTAGTCTTTGAAGTTAGTAGTTTTTGAAGTAAAACTTCTATTGGCACGGTAGTGAAAATCGTTTCGTGGCGTTTCTATACAAACTGACCGACCGGACGGGTGAAACGATATTGCCGTCTCTCTCTTGTTCTTCGGCGTTGATGCGAGACAGAGATGCGCCCTCCGCCCCTCGCCCTCAAAATTTAATCGCTTTTATCGCTCCATTGTTTGAGCAAAATGTGTGCGACGTTTTGAAGTCATTCGTGCATGCGTCAATGGGCTTTTATTATGAGTAGCGGCTACACACTGTAATTTTTTTGTTGCACAAACTTAAAACGTGAAATATGTATGTATTCAATTCACTATGTTATGGCAGACGGTAAGAGTGAAGAGTGAAAGTACTTGACATCAAGTACGTTACCCTCGAAAGAATATATTAAAATTTAAATAAAAACCAGGTAATTTCGTTGAAATCAAGTATTAACTACTATATGTATGTACTAGCTTTATTACCCGGCTTTGCCCGGGGTGTAATTAATATAATGTAATATAGTGTTTGTTTAGTAAATTATTTCGGGAGCCCAAAAAAAGGGCCGCCGGGGCAGGAAGGGGGTCTGGGGGTGGTAAGGGGCCGGCATAGATTTTAAGGAGTATAGTAACGCTATGTCGTCACTATAGGATTTTTCGAGTTTTTTTCGGTTTTTTGGATTTTTTCAACTTTTTTTGGAACTTTTTTTGAATTTTTTTTTTTATATTTTCAACTTTTGATACCCCCTAAGCCATTCCGGTCCTCAAACCACCCCCCAGACGTCCCTCAAGCCCTGGCGGCTCCCTTTTTGGACTCCCTCAAGCCATGCCAGCCCCCTACCACTCCCCCAGACCCCCCTCAAGCCCCGGCGGCCCTTTTTACGGGCTCCTTAAAAACTATGCCGGCTCCTTACCACCCCCAAACCCTCCTAACCCCGGCGGCCCCTTTTTGGACTCCCGAAAAACTATGACGGCCTCTTACCAACCCCCAAATCCTCCTTCTTACCCCGGCGGCCCCTCTTTTGGACTCCCGAAAAGCAATGCCGGCCCCTCACTACCCTCCAGACACCCCTCCTGCCCCGGCGGCCCCTTTTTGGGCTCCCGAAACACTATCTGCTTAAATCTACTTAAATCTGCCGAAAACATCTACTATCGTGTGTACTTCGTCGTTTCTATTAATCGCGCCCGAGCAACGCCTGGTAGTTGACGAATGACCCATCCGTACATACATACATACATACAAACTTAAGCGTTTTATATATTAGATGTACATACATATGTACATAGATACTTTTATCCAGTTTTGATCGCGAACGATTTTAATTTGGCCACAAGCGTCCGAGCATACTGGCATGGGAAGATTAATTGATAAAAAAACAAAAATGGCCGACAATTAGGCGATATAGCGCCCATATTCGATAACGCGAATTGGAAGAAGAGACGCGTCAGCTGACAGTCGCGGTCGGTGCGCCGGCTAAACTCGTCGTGCGCACTCACATATCAAACGTAAATTCAATGCCGCGACAAACGGCACATTATAAATACACATTACACGCGCAATTATTTACAAACGACGAAGACAAACCGGAACGAATCGTTGTGATTGCGAAAACGTAATCGACAAAATGGCGGACGCACGGTGCTCTTCTTCATCGGGACAAAGTTCTGACGAAGATAATAAAGATGATAATAATGCGTAAGAAGAAGTTGTCTAAAGCATACCCGTAACACTAGTTTTTCCTACCGTAAACCTGTTAATATAATAATCAGTTTAGTATTGCAAATAATGCGCAATGCGAAAGGTTTCATCATAGTTTCATTATTTGAATCGCAGCCGGCTTATTGATCTGGTCTGAAAATAACTAAGCTATTTTATTATTTGTTTATTTATGTACATATATCCGCGTTTCGGGTTTTTCGGAGGAGCAATGCGTTACACGTACATACATACATATGCACTCGTGTATAAATTGCAATTATAAACAAGTGGTATTGAATGGGTTATTAGTATTCAAATGTCGACTGTAATTTAAGTCACGATCGTCGGGACAGTAGTGATGTTTTGTCTGTCATCCATTCGTTGACAATTATTATTATAAATGCGTTGTATGTATAAAAAAATTGCAATATTCCAACTACATACATATTACGAATAATGTCCGCCGAGAATTGTTATTTATTAATATTTAACTTTTTCCCGTAATTCGTAATTACCGCTATTGTTAACCCACACATAATATGTGTCAATATTATAAACATCCGTTGATCGTTAACCGGTAATACCTACTCTAGTTCAGTGCTTCCCAAACTTTTCAGTAGCCTGACACACTTCTTAAGCGGTCAATAATACTGTCGTTACTTGAAAGTATTATTGATCGGCTATGCTTGAAAAAAAGGCACACGACCAATGCGTACTGCCAGTTATGACGTATGTATGTGAAACGTGGATGCTAAATTCAATAATGCTACGCAAGATCCAGTGCACACAGAGAAGCATGGAAAGATGTATGCTCGGTATAACGAGAAGAGATCGTAAGAGGAATACATGGGTGAGAAGTATGAACAAAGTGGTAGATATAGCGGAACGTGTAAAAAAAGTTGGAGTGGACACAGCGAAAAAGAATTGATGGCAGATGGGGGCGAGAAATACTGTATCCGAGAGGATGTGAAAGAAAGCAAAGTAGACCGATGGGCCGATGAATTGAGAAGAATGTGTGGATGCAGCTTGCTCAAGACAAACAGGAATGGAAGGGGATTGGAGAGGCCTTCATCCAGCAGTGAATGGTGATCGGTTGAAAATGATGATTGATCGTGTAATCTCGATATTGATGGAATGACGGCAAGTAATGACGCGAATCCGGATATTTTGATATCGGAGCATTAGTATTGGCGAGTGGAGGGGATGCTGTCATGTAATGCAGTCATATATATTAATATATTAATTTTTATAAAATTTATAATTAACGAAAACAAGCAGCTGGAATAAACCTTGTACATCCGTGGACTTATCCAGTTGCAATGAGAGAAATGTACTCTCACCAACTCTTTGGATCAGCTCACCTTCTGCCCACTGGGCCATTTCATCGATTCTGCACGCAATCGTGTTGTTTAAAAGCGAAATCGACTTCTAAACTTCTTGTTCTTATCATCAAGCTTTTTCAAGTATTTTATTGCTGGGAGACTTGCCAATTGTATGCAACTTACCAGCTTGTGCGATTCGCAAACTAATCGGGTATGAGGTGTAGAGAGATTCGTTCAATATTGCCGGTGTAATGCGAAAGCATCGTTTTCGATAAGCTATTCAAGTTGTCTTTCAAAAAATAAAATTGGCTTGTTTTTCAAATCCGGATGCTTCGTATAAATGTGCTGACGCAATTTGTTCCGTCGCATGCTCTCGTACGCGAGTACATCTTAGCAAATAACGCACTGCAACCGTGGACTTCTCCATTCCACGAAAATCCGATTTTAAAGTAATTAAAATCAAAATCACATTTCAAAACTTTTCACGAACCACAGTTTGGGAACCGCTGCTCTAGTTAACATAATAATTTTTGCCAGAATCGTCCGTTAAATTGACCTCTGTAGTCTATTGTTGTTTTATATGGCGTTTCTCGAGCAAAATTTTTAGTTTACACGATTTGAATTCAAATGTCAAGATAATTTTCAACGTTTTCGTTCTAAAATGATCAATATCAAATCGTGTGTAAATTCGGGCAAATGAATACAAGTAAAAGTTTGGGCTTAAAGAGCTTGAATGTACTAAAGTGGCTGTAAGAACTCCGGACGTGTCAAATAATATCAGATAAAAACCTCATGCATAAATACTCAAGTCTGTTCGTTAAATCGAAAATTTAAATTATTTTTCCATAACCAATAATTACCACTATTTTTAGCCCATTCATATATCTATCAATAATAAACGGGAAATACTTTAGAATTTTCATATACATACATATATGTATGTACATATGTACATATGTACAAAAATATGTAGGTATAACTTATCGATCTACAAACTTAGTCTGTTTTTATTGATACGATCCGATAATAGCCCAAATCCGTCTGTCTATCTGTCTGTCTGTCTGCTGATAACGCTCGCCTCGGTAAATGATTAAAAGACATGAACCGTCGCACGCGAGTGGGATTTGAACCCGAGATCACCAGTTCGGATGAGGGTACGCTTACGCATTCATCCAAACTGGGTAATGACGGGCCTGCTACAATTTGACAATATTAATCCTCAAAAGATTCGCGACTTTGCTAAATTGTTACGTTGTTGTATTATAACGCGCCATCTATGCAAAAACTATACTCACCCACACAAGCACTCACAGTACGGGTGATGAGAAACCGCTCCGTTGATATTCAACGGGCTTACACTAGTACATTGTATATATGTATGTATGTATCAAAATCTTTTGGCATACATTTTTACGTCAATTATAACAAAAATACGAAACCAATATGTATGTACAATATTTTTTCACGACAGTATAAATCGTACTAATCCATAGTCACCACCAGTAGCCACAAAATTCTCAGTGCGACTTGAAGTAGGATAGAGCTAAATTACGCCGTAAACAATTTAGCTCTGTTCCTTTCTAAACCCCGCATCTAGTACATATAACCATGCCTCAAGAATTTTATTCTTATCGATAGTGAACTGTGCGCTAATCTTTCATCATCGCTTACATACATACATATGTATGTATAACTTGAACCAAAATCGATTTTACGCCAACATTTCTAATAATATTTTGATCAATTAGTTTTATTACACGCAACTGTGTAATCATAAACAACGATCACAATATTCGGTTACGGTCGAGGCCAAAATCATTTTCGGTTCGGAGTTCGGGATAAAAACAAAATAACAATTCCAGTTCTACTACATATGTATATTACATTGCATTGCGACTATACTGCCGTCCTAAGCTCACTTGACGTAACTGACAAAAATTACGAAAATGAGTTAGATGTGTTTTAGGGGTTATGGGAGTGTATTCTTGCGATTTTTCATATCAAAATTAATGTATCTTCATCCAAAAGTGACTTTTTTAAGCTATTAAATCTAACGTATCTGCATGCGCAGATTAATAGTATCACCAATACTTGGCGAAAATAACGTATCCAATATTTACTTCGGTCACTACCTTATCATGAAAGATTGAAAAGACTAAATCTCTCCACATTGGAGACGAGGAGATTAATAGGTGATTTAATATTGAAGTATTCAAAATAATAAATAATCATTATTCATGTGAAATGACCAACCTCATTATGTTCAATGAGAACCCTCATCTAAGAGGTCATACACTTCGTCTCCGAAAAGAAAAATCAAATAAGATTGTTAGAGATTCATTCTTTTCAAATAGAGTGGTTGAAGTTTGGAATAGTCATATTTATACATTAATAATGAATAATGAAGTGACGTAACTACTAAAGTATTCATTTTATTTGTTAATTTTTCCTTAGAATTATCAAAACAATAGATAATAACCTCATGCACTAAAAAAAAAGTTTAAATAAATAAGTAATATATGAAGAAAAACACAAATTTAGAATAAAACTTTCAAGTCCATTTATCTCGATATTGCTGTTTTGTCAGTTAGAATAGGTTAAGTGGGCTTAGGACGGCAGTATAGAGATAGACATAGCATCCGTCAATCGCTAAGGCCACTGATGAGTGAGATTAAAATAAACGCGCGAAAGATTCATTTTGGCCCACCATTGTGACCTTCGATTAACTTAAATTAGTATTTTTCACTACATTTGCACTAATTCGACTGTGCAGATTGTCGAATAGCATGTGGGTTAGGCATAGATATGCCATTCCAAACAAATTTGCCTGGAGAAAGCGTCAGAAGCAACGGGGGTGTGCGGGGGGTCTAAAGTGCGGGGAATTCTCACCAAAAAAAAAGTCAAACAAAATGCATGCAAGGCATGCATTTTTGCATGCCCTTTTTGTATGTCATTTTTCGGGCGCTAAGGCCAATCTATGTATGTATGTTATTCTACATCTATGGGGTTAGGCCATTGTTTGCTTTCGTTTTGAGCGTGTGCCGTAATTTAATGACTTTCATAATTCGTTATTACATTACACGCACGCGACCTTGCCATTACAATAATTGAAATTGACACATTTTAACTGTACAATTCCGGTTATTAACGATTGTAAAGTACAAAATAAAAAAAGTCAAATTTCCCATACCATATGCGATTCACTATATTTTGTTATGTTTTACAAGAGTTGTATGTACATATTGTGTATTGATTTTCTTTTCATAGGCTTCTCTGTATGCCATTCCTATTTTGTGCCGTTTTATTTTAAAGTGGACTATGTTGACTTTTAACAGTTGATGTTAAAGCTGCTTACGGCCATGCACTTTCCCAATACTATCATCTATCGAATTATCAAAATCTAATTCTAAACCACAGGTTCCCAACCTTTTTCGAGTGGCGAACACTTTTTATAAAAGTGACCCGCAACTCCGATATATTTGAAAAAAATATATTATTCAATCAAGACACTGATTAAAAATAAAAAAAATGTTCACCATCCACTGCTGGATGAAGGCCTCTCTAATCCTCTTCCATTCCTCTGTCTTGAGCAATCGGCATCCACTTGACTCCAAACATTCTTCTCAATTCATCAGCCCATCGTACACTCGGTCTACCTTGCTTTCTTTCACATCCTTTCAGATACCATTCCAGTATTTCTCGCGTCCATCTGTCATTCATCTCGCTATGTACTGCTATATCTGCCACTTTGGTCATACTTCTTACCCATGTATTCCTCTTACGGTCTCTTCTCGTTATACCAAACATACATCTTTCCACGCTTCTCTGTGTGCACTGGATCTTACGTAGCATTCTTGAATGTAGCATCCACGTTTCACATCCGTACGTGATAACCGGCAGTACGCATTGGTCGTATGCCTTATTTTTTAAGCATAGCGGAATGTTGGATCTAAAAACTATGTTCATTCTTCTAAAAGCACTCCATCCTAGTTTCATTCTTCAGTGAATATGACAGGATCGAAAGAAGAAGAAGAGTATCAATTTATAGATGCTTTCTTGCCTTGCTTTCTTTCACATCCTCTCGTATACCATTCCAGTATTTCTCGCGTCCATCTGCCACCCATTCTATGTGTCCACTTCAATTTGTTCACACGATCATTTAAATATCTGCCACTTTGGTCCAAGTATACATCTTATCTGTGTGCACTGGATCTTACGTAGTATTCTTGAATTTAGCATCCACGTTTCACATCCATACGTCATAACTGACAGAAAATTGCACTATGGTCAATATTTTTTTTTTTTTTAGTTAACTGTTGCAGTTGGCGACCCCACAGAAAACACTTCGCGACCCCATTTGGGGGTCAAATGTGAGAAACGATTCAAATGTGAGAAATAAATATGTAAACTGTACAACGAGACAGGCACGTAGACACTTGTGAAAAGAACTTGTTTTTTTTTTTTGTGTAAACAATTTGTATTTGTCCACACATTGCAAAAATGTACGCAAGCGTTTTGGTGAACTCGCAAAATCAATTTAAGATTGTCTACCCAACGTATAGCGGCCGTCAATCGTAAAGATTTTCTTTTACCCTCTTATTATAATATGTATGAATGGGTACATATGTATGTATATGCGATAAAGTCTGGCTATCGTCGAGTGTTTAGTTTATTTACATTTAAAGTATTTATAATGTGATATCCGTATCGTTGCTATCATCAATGGTTTTTGTAAACCAATAACAATGACTTGTTCACCTGAACGAGTTTATTTGGAGAACTTCATTCTCTGAATTTTTCATCGTCATCATTTTCAGCCGTTCACCGTCCACTGCTGGATGAAGGCCTCTCAAATCCACTTCCATTCCTGTCTATCTTGAGCAATCTGCATCCAATTGACTGCACACATTCTTCTGAATTCATCAGCCCATCGTCCACTCGGTCTACCTTGCTTTCTTTCACATCCTCTCGGATACCATTCCTATATTTCTCGCGTCCATCTTCCATCCGTTATTTTGTATTGTGTGTCCACTTCAACTTTTTCACACGTTCCGCTATATCTGCCACTTTGGTCATGCTTCTTACCCATGTATTCCTCTTACGATCTCTTCTCTTTATACCGAGCACACATCTTTCCATCACTTCGACTCTTACGAAGCTATGCGTTTAACATTCTTCTCAATGCATCAACCCAACGTCCACTCGGTCTACCTTGCTTTCTTTCACATCCTCTCGGATACTATACCAGTATTTCTCGCGTCCATCTGACATCCATTCTTCTCACTGTGTCCACTTCAACTTTTTCACACGTTTCGCTATATCATGCTTCTTACCCATGTATTCCTCTTACGATATCTTCTTTTATACCGAACATACATGTTTCCATCGCTTCTAGGGCACGCGTTCGACTCTTACGAAGCTATGCGTTTAACATTCTTCTCAATGCATCAGCCCATCGTCCACTCGGTTTACCTTGCTTTCTTTCACATCCTCTCGGATACCATACCAGTATTTCTCGCGTCCATCTGACATCCATTCTTCTCACTGTGTCCACTTCAACTTTTTCACACGTTTCGCTATATCATGCTTCTTACCCATGTATTCCTCTTACGATCTCTTCTCTTTATACCGAGCATACACCTTTCCATCGCTTCTAGAGCACGCCTTCGACTCTTACGAAGCTGTGCGCTTAACATTCTTCTCAATTCATCAGCCCAACGTCCACTCGGTCTACCTTGCTTTTTTTTCATCCTCTCGGATACCATACCAGTATTTCTCGCGTCCATCTGACATCCATTCTTCTCACTGTGTCCACTTCAACTTTTTCACACGTTTCGCTATATCATGCTTCTTACCCATGTATTCCTCTTACGATATCTTCTCTTTATACCGAACATACATGTTTCCATCGCTTCTAGGGCACGCGTTCGACTCTTACGAAGCTATGCGTTTAACATTCTTCTCAATGCATCAGCCCATCGTCCACTCGGTTTACCTTGCTTTCTTTCACATCCTCTCGGATACCATACCAGTATTTCTCGCGTCCATCTGACATCCATTCTTCTCACTGTGTCCACTTCAACTTTTTCACACGTTTCGCTATATCATGCTTCTTACCCATGTATTCCTCTTACGATCTCTTCTCTTTATACCGAGCATACACCTTTCCATCGCTTCTAGAGCACGCCTTCGACTCTTACGAAGCTGTGCGCTTAACATTCTTCTCAATTCATCAGCCCAACGTCCACTCGGTCTACCTTGCTTTCTTTCACATCCTCTCGGATACCATACCAGTATTTCTCGCGTCCATCTGACATCCATTCTTCTCACTGTGTCCACTTCAACTTTTTCCTTAACTTTCAATAAAGTCCAAGCACAGATAGTTGTAATATTTTCAGCCGTTCACCATCCACTGCTGGATGAAGACCTCTCCAATCCTCGTCCATTCCTGTTTGTCTTTAGCAATCTGCATCCACTTGATTCACACACATTCTTCTCAATTCATCAGCCCATCGTCCACTCGGTCTACCTTGCTTTCTTTCATATCCTCTCGGATGCCATTCCGGTATTTGTCGCTATGTGTCCACTTCAACTTTTTCACACGTTCTGCTATATCTGCCACTTTGGTCATGCTTCTTACCCCACGTATTCCTTTTACGATCTCTTCTCGCCATACCGAGCATACATACTTCTCTGTGTGCACTGGATCTTGCCTAACATTCTTGAATTTAGCAATTTTTACTTTATTTTCATTAAAATACTTAAAAATCATATCCTAGGACATTTCAGTTTTAAACCAACGATATTCGATACAAATGTAACGTAAACGTGGCTTGATTCGTCAGTAGATAAATACTTTCCCATCTAGATTTTCGACACATCCAAGCACCATATGTCATACCTTCATAAAAACAAACAACAAATGTATATTATTGCATATTTGTCTCTTAATACCCGCATTAGGTTCAATATATTACACAGCCACTCATCATTTGGCCGATAAAAGCGAAACGATAAAAGTGTCAACCGTCCAATATGCCAACTGATAACGCCATAACTTGTGTGCTTTACATACTCTCATCCTGTCACAATCACGTTTTGCGATGATTATTTTTAAATTTCGCCCGATTTAGCCACAAATGCACATTCCTTTGGAGTGGGAACTTCTTCTGGGTATGGCGTACTTTATATATCAAGCGTTGCCTCTTCACTATTTGACAAACAATTTAACGTCATCATGTTCAGCCATTCACCGTCCACTGCTGGATGAAGGCCTCTCCAATCCTCTTCCATTCCTGTCTGTCTTGAGCAATCTGCATCCACTTGACTCCACACATTCATCAGCCCACCTTCCACTCGGTCTACCTTGCTTTCTTTCACATCCTCGCGGATACCATTCCAGTATTTCTCGCGTCCATCTGCTTTGGTCATACTTCTTACCCATGTATTCCTCTTACGGTCTCTTCTTCTTATACCGAGCGTACATCTTTCCACGCATCTCTGTGTGCACTGGATCTTGCGTGTAGCATTCTTGAATTGAACACATCCGTACGTCATAACTGGCAGTACGCATTGGTCGTATGCCTTATTTTTTTAAGCATTGCGGAATGTTGGATTTAAAAACTATGTTCATTCTTCCAAAAGCATTTCATCCTCTTTACATTCGGTCATATTCACCAATTGTCCTAGGTATAAATAACTGTCAACTATCTCTACCATATACTATGTACCTATACAATCTACTTTCACTACGCTTTGCGTGCAAAATTCATTAAACATAATTTTAGTTTTATTCAAATTATTTTTTCAGCCTACTTTCATACTTTCGTCTATCATGGTGAAGTAAATAGGGAAAGATACTCAAAGATTGCTACTCATTGATACTCATTGCCTTCTGTGGGGTAGGAAGGTATACTTAGAACTATGTAAGTTAGATAAATTGGCAAATTCTAGCAGGAGACAGCTTATCTGTATACAGTGGAACCCCGTTGCATCGTTTTTCATGGGACCGTAATAAAAAACGATGTATGCAGAAAAACGACTTATACGATAAAGTATATTTAGTACGTAATATTTAGACGATTGATACAGGATAACGATATAAAGGAGAACGATGCAAACGAGATTATTTAACACTGTTCTTATGGGTGTTTGGCCGGGACTATGAAAAAATAGCGATATATGCGAAAAAACAATACAAGCGAGAACGATGCAACGGGGTTCCACTGTACATACATATGTACGAGTAGATTTAGTAATATCTAGTTGAAAAACGTTGAGGAAACCTTTCAACATACGGGGATCGAACCCCAGACCTTCGCTCTAGATACCAACGCTCTAACCACTGAGCTCTCGCCTGAGCGAGCGAATGCAATCTCGAAAATGCAAATAGAACTGTATGTATATATTTTCAAGACCGGTCTGCCGCTCTTGAAAAGGTCAATGTTAGCACGCGAGCTTTAAGGGTCAAATTCGAATTCGCAAACGAACGTTTTTAATGTTAATGTCAAAGGAGCCGAGTCACGAAAGTCTGTGCCATACTTGTGATAATTTATTACGACTCGATAGGTTGTAAATGTTTTGTATTTCATTGCTCAAATTGCTCTGTGCTACAAAAAAAATAATAGATAAGCTCTCACTTTCATGAGTAGGTACATATTCCCCTATCGAACTTCGATTATCCGCCAAAAATTGCATAGAAATCAGTTAATGCTTGGAACGTTATAGATTAGTGAAGAGTTTTGATATACCTATACATAATATAAACAATTTTTTTTGACAAACTAATCGCGTAAATCAATGGAGACGCTATTTTGAATATCTTAGCCACTTGGGACGAATCGTTAAATATCCCTATTTGATTGGAAAATCATAGCATTCTATAGCATTAAAATATTACGAATATTTTTGCAAAAGTTATTTGTCTTTTCGATTAGAGCGTCTTTACGATCGACCTGTAAAAAGGTCAAGTTTCAGCGGGCTTTTTTCAGCTCCGATCGATCGCTTTCGCTAATAATAGACCTGTTAATAGACTGGTCTGAAAAATGTACCTGAAAATTCATCACGCATGTTTGTATTTATGTATCGTCAATCTAATTTTATACATACATTCCACACTTTCCCTAACACCTCAATATTTTACACGTAACCTGAAATACAAAATAATACTTACCGGGTATCATTAAAGCATTTGGCTTTCTTTTTTTCTAAAAATTGTCGCAGTTGTCTAATGGCGTGGTTAAAAAGGGACAAAAATTTGTATTTCTCTCGAAAAAGAGCTACACGCTATTGGTGCATTTGGTGCATTTTTATATCATTTATATGGTATGTTTATATTATGTTTTTTAATTGTACTTTTAATTTTTTGTTAATATGTAATTTTAATTACTTAATTTTAACTGTAATTGATTTTTGTTTGTAAATAATTTGGGCGTTTAGCCTGTAAATAAATAAATAAATAAATAAATAAGAAACGTATACTCAAGAGTACACTATCCAGTTACCATAAATTCCTACGGGTGGGACTTAGAAAAGGACAGAGCCAAATTGCTCACGCTCTCTGAAATTTAGGTGTCCTCTGCTATAACTCCTGAATTTTGAAAGAAATTCCGGTGAAATTATACGTCGCTACAGTTTCAATAAGAAGTTTCTTTGAAAAAATGATCTTTGGATTAATAAGTACCTTATTTTTCAGACAGACGTTGAGCAAAAAAAAGACATGGGGTATGAAGACATTGGATAATTTACAGGCCGAGTATGACTATCTTAGCACTACACCTCCGAGAACTCGTATACGTAATAAAGGGAAAAAAACAAGGTATTTCAATTTATAAAGCTGTGGCTATTTACAATAAACGTTTTGACTAAATTATTTCCTTAATACTTTAGTAAAACTCAGATAGAATCGGATGCGTCGAATCCTGGATCACCCCGTTTCTTCAAATTTATCAGAAGAAACACTACCGATAATGTAATAACCAAAGAAACGACACATGATAATCAAGGTACAGTTTTATCAACCACTCAAAATTTGAATCATGCAATTAACCTCACCTTATAAAGAGAATGTAATAAATTAACCTAAAAGTAAACCGAACCTTACCTCAATTAAACCTTACTTATGATTGTATACATTTCATGTCAATTATTATTATCACGTTGAATAGAAAATAAGAAATCAAAACGACGGTCGCTCAAAACTCTCCGAGGATATGAACGAGACTTAAAATTGGACATCGGCAAGTGTAATACCGGTCGAGCTGATTCAGTTCCACGCTCTTTACAAGTGAATATTGGCTTTCGTTAAATTTTAACTAATGCAAACTCAATATAACCTAACCATTAATATGTTCCAGGTAGAAACTTGCAACCGTTTCCTATCACTATGTTCGCAATTGGTGCACCGCGAGCCTTGTAAGAGCAGCACAACCCAAGAAGACAATGCTAAGACTGCACCGGATCCCTGCATTCAAAATAGTCGTACCAGTTTTCATCACACGTTCAGCATGCTCATCAGAATGAGAAATTCAGAAAAAAATTGGAAACGTACAGTAAGTTCATATACAAAACTTAGTACAAAATGTAAATTACGTCGTAGTTTATGTCGTTTATGTTGATATTGTTTCAGGTATCAATGGAGCACACTTGGAAGAATGAATTAAAAGATTTGATCTGGTTAGAAGTGTGCGCTAAACACGCTGGAAGAACTCCGACACAACAAGACGCTTATCTTCTGTCGAAACGCGACACTGTTCCGATCCTTTTACAACAAATATTAGACTACAAGTAATATTATTCATTCTCATTAGACATTATTATATATAAAAAATCAATTAAATAAAACTATAATATAACTTGATGCTAGTGTATCATACAAGTCATATTATAGTATGTTTTAACGCAACACGTTACTTGAGGGAAGATCCAGGATCCGATCCCTGTTATTGAACGGTTTTTGATCTTAAATATTGTCATTGGCAACGTCTGGATATCTCTAAATCAAAATCGGTCATCTGGTGTTAGAATTTGACAATTTATCTAACTATTTTGTGTGACGGCTGCAGATAATTGTCAAACCTACGAAATCATAGTCTGTTTCTTCTCCATAAGTTAATGGGAAACCACTCATCAGTACCTTTCTCACTATTCTTCATCATCATTTTGACTTCACTATTCATCATCATGATTTTCAGCTGTTCACCATCCACTGCTGGATGAAGGCCTCTCTAATCCTCTTCCATTGCTGTCTGTCTTGAGCAATCTGCATCCACTTGACTCCACACATTCTTCTCCATTCATCAGCCCATCTTCCACTCGGTCTACCTTGCTTTCTTTCAAATCATCTCGGATCCATTCTTCTCGCTATGTGTCCACTTCAACTTTTTCACACGTACCTACTGCTATATCTGCCACTTTGGTAATAATTTTTACCCATGTATTCCTCTTACGATCTCTTCTTATTATACCAAGCATACATCTTTCCATGCTTCTCTGTGTGCACTGAATCTTACGTAGCATTCTTGAATTTAGCATCCAAGTTTCACATCCATACGTCATAATTGGCAGTACGCATTGGTCATATGCCTTTAAAAACTATGTTCATTCTTCCAAAAGCACTCCATCCTAGTTTCATACTTCGTTATACTTCACTATTATAGATGGTAAATTGTTTGTCAAACAGTGAGGAGGTAATGCTTGATATCAAGTACGCAACTTTCAGATAGTTAGAAGTGACAGATAGCTCCATATTTTCTTATTTCGAAAAACATTGATTTTTCAGAATTATTATATTATTATTAAAATGTTTACTTTACAGATTTGAAAATAATGAAAACGAATGTTCACTATCGGGCATATGGACAACTCAAATGTCGGTTTTGAGCTCCGATAGCGGAATTCCCAATTCATATCCGGACGGAAGCATCACTCCGGACTTTTGCGATGGTGAAACTACAGCATTCAATTATTTTAATTTAACTATATTGAATTATCTATTAGATAACCTTATGAAATGTTTACAAATTGCAGCAAAGCAACCACAATGTCTGTGCGTTGATTGTGAAGCGTGCTCGAAAGCGGTCGGAAAAGCCATGCACGAGATAGAAACACTGTTGGATTCTTTAGCTGAAGCTGAATCTCTCTACACTTCGGCTAAAGCGATGAGCGTTCAACATCCCATAATCATCTCTGATACGTTCATAAATAAAATCAAGGTGCGTATTGTTTAATCAATCGAAATGTGCGATATCGTATTAAGTATTAAAGATAAGCTTATTTGTACAGGCTATGTGTTTGTGGTACAATATCGTACATCATCAACGGCTTAAGATTCTCATAATCAAGAAAATTTTATATAAACATATATGGAAGGCATCGTCGAAGACTCACTATAAGCTACCCGAAGCAAACGAGTTGTAAGAATGTTGTATTTGTCGTATAAAATTCAATATTTGCACACACTTGAGTATTTTTTTATGCATTCTAGAGAAACCGGTGCAAAGTGTGACGTCAAATCAAGCAAACACAAAGTAAAATTCGATTTAACCGAATGTGTCATCAACGATAAGAACGATTGTAAAGCCGTTTCCAGTGAGCTTTCGGAGTACAACGAATCGGACGACGATAACGATGTCAAACAATCTTCTAGGATTCACATAGAAATAACAAAAAGCGAATCAAAGAATGCTGAAAGTTTGCATATGTCCAAAGACGAGGAAAATGCCAGTGTGGAAATTGAAAGATTATGTCCGAGCTCACCGTACGAAAGCACCGATTCTTCCGTAGGTAGCGTAGTGTCTAATGAAAGTGGATTTGCATCTTCCGTTTACGAAAATTCTGACGAAAATGATAAAAACCAATCCATAACGCACACTTTTGACGTTTACAATTTGGGTTCGCTAAAAGATTTGACCAAATTGCGACTTTACAATCCTAAAATTGTATCACCGTATAGGTAATTTTTTTTTTTCAAACATTAACTTTATTATCAATAGGAATCAGTTGTAAAACTAATATTTAACTTTTCAGAGACTATATAGAAAAAATGTTAAAAGTTCGAGGACTTCGTAGAGCGTTGTACTTTTTAGAAAAACTACAAGTTGACGTGTTAAAAAAAACTAGAATGACTCTTGAAAAATACAAGGCAAACTTTTTTCTATATTTTATTTATTTATTTATATAATATAATAGCTAAAGCTAATTACATAATCACCTTAACTAAACACTTATGTATACAGAGATGTTATTTTAAGATTGCCAGGAATTTATCAATAGTTTTGAAATTTCTAATTCCATCCGGCAATCTATTATATTTCAAAACACCTCTGTACAAGATCCTTCTCCTATTTCTATTTACTCTAACATTTTTTATAATTAAATTATATTCACATACATCCATTCCTCTCACAATAAATCTACTGAAATATGATGGTAACATATTATTATCTAACTTAAATATAAATACCAACATACAAATCCTCAAAGTATCATTCACATTCAACCAATCTAATTCAATCATCATCTTTTTTATACTAGCATAGCTATTAACATTTAAAATACATCTCATTTGTAATATTTGTAATCTATCTCTAGTTGACTTATCCAACATATTTAATAATGAACCACAATACATAAGATGTGGTCTGACAATTACGTTATAAATTATTATTTTAGTTTCTTTAGATAATAATCTACTTAGGCGACATAATATTCCTACTTTTTTTTTATTAAAATTGACCGTGAAACTTAAAATCTATTGTACAATTTATATTCATATCTGAATAATTTACAATGTTACATTTGAATTTTAGGAAGAAGCTCAATCTGAGGTGATCGAGAACGATACTCCAAATATTGAACCGCACATTCCAGATGCAAACAACTCATCTGATGATGATTTTCATTACGAACGACACACCAGATACGACGTCGACATTAACGAGCTCAAAAACGAATGTTTGGAATTGAAACGGTACGGAGCTTGGTCTAAAGAAACTTTAGACATGTGCCTGCCGTCGTATAGGAACACGTTTCTCTTTCTTTCAACTCTACCTATCGAAAATATACACGAGTTTTTGGCCCTGAGATTAGAAACTAAACCTGAAAAACCATCAGCTCTTTCCATTAAGCAGGTAGTTTTCATTTTTTGTACGGTATTTTAATACGAATATGTACTGTAATATTAATCGGTGCTGTATTTTCAGCTCATACATGAATTGAGGGAAGGTTTAGCCATTGCAGTCAGACTTCGAGGACGTTTCACTCGGCATGTGTCCACAGCTCTCATGGCCGAAGATGAAAATTCCAAACACCGACAATTCTACGCTAAAGTCATTTCAACTTTTGATAATACTTTGAATGAGGTTTACAAAGTAAGTATTATGTACTATAATTCATTATCATCATCATTTTCAGCCGTTCATCATCCACTGCTGGATGAAAACCTATCCAATCCTCTTCCATTCCTGTCTGTCTTGAACAATCTGCATCCAGTTAACTCCACACATTCTTCTCAATTCATCAGCCCATCGTCCACTCGGTCTACCTTGCTTTCTTTCACATCCTCTCGGATACCATTCCAGTATTTCTCGCGTCCATCTGCCATCCATTCTTCTCGCTATATCTGCCACTTTGGTCATACTTCTTACCCATGTATTCCTCTTACGGTCTCTTCTTATTATACCAAGCATACATCTTTCCATGCTTCTCTGTGTGCACTGGATCTTGCGTAACATTCTTGAATTTAGCATCCACGTTTCACATCCATACGTCATAACTTGCAGTACGCATTGGTCATGTGCCTTCTTTTTTAAGCACAGTGGAATGTTGGATTTAAAAACAATGTTCATTCTTCCAAAAGCACTCCATCCTAGTTTCATTCTTCGTTTTATTTCTTCTTACTATAATTAATAACTTCAATATTATCAATAGTGTTTTCAATATGATTAACTGGTTAATATTTAATCCGGTTTTGTTCAAATATTCGAAACGTTATTATTATTATTATTTTTTTTAATTATTTTCACCGAGTATGTATGTAGTGCAGCGTTTCCCAAACTGTGGGTCGCGAGCCGATTTTTAGTGGGTCGCGAAAAATTCAATGTTCAAAATTCACATTCCAAAGAATGTGATAGTTAGCGGGCCTTGTACTATGAGTGTTGTTTCCTCTTCGACACTTCTTTTTCCTGATAATGATTTGACTGTTTGTTTATAGTTATACCTCTCCTATTTGTCCGACTGGGCTACGATGGAGTATTTGCCACGTGCTTCTCTTTCTGCAGAATGGGCTTTCAACAGATATTTAGCTCAACGTTTGTATCTTGCCGCTACGATATCGCCGCTCACGTTTTGGTAATTTTCATTCTGCCTTGTATGTATGTATGTATGTTGTAAAAATATGTTATTATTACTGCGTTTAAAATTAAAGTTGCTTGACCGTGCGACAATTGGAAGGTGCTGCAGCTCGGTTGAAGACGAAAGTCTTGGAACTTAAGGATACAGCGATGTCGTTCACGTCGGGACTTACCAAAGCCGAAGGATCTAACGATATCAAGTGAGTTCATACTGAAAGTTTTTAATATGGTAATTTTTCTTATTGAAATTTTGATACACGAGTACTTTAAAATGTGTATTTTAAAAATCATTATTTTTTTTTTGTTTTACATAGATTGGGGGTTTTAAAAGTATGTCGCGACATACATTGTCTATTATCAGAGGAAAGAGAGCGAGCTTTAAGCACAGCTTACTTTGCTAGAACCGTATCGAAACATTTGTATCATAATGCCGTATTTAGAGATCATCGACGAAACATATACGTAAGCCCTTGCTTAACATATTTACTTAAGTTGCTTGACGATAGTACATTCTAAAAGTAAACTAGTAAGAGTTACAACTGTTCTCGTAGAGATATATGGAGATTATTTTTCATGACATGATGATTTGACTTTCATTCAATCAATGGAAAATTTTCTTTATGAGTAGTCTAAAATTGAAATTAAAATTTCAATATATTGCAGAAAGTTGTATTAAACAAAAAAATATCAAGAGTTTTGTATGAAGTAGTTTTAAATTTTGGTACAATTATTTGAATGTGAAAATGTGGGAAAACTGGGCGCTGGTTGAAAAAGGTTGAAGACCACTGCGTTTAATTGTTTATATCATGATTTTATTTTATATAGAAAGCAATGGCGTGTGTACAAAGCGTTTTGTGTTCAATAATTGAACAGTTGCAAGAAACGACGACACCGAAGCGACTATCTGAATTGGACGAGTTGGATCGACCGAGCGTTCAATCACGCACCAAAGAAATCGTTTCCCAAGCTTATAAATTTGGATTTGAGGTATATACATACATATTCTCTACACAATGTTATATATATAATAGCTCAATTCCATCTGTCTCTGTCCGTCCGTCTGCTGATAACGCTCGCCTCGGTAAAAGCTGAAAATCAAATTTAATTGAGAAAACACGAATGTCGCAAGTGGGATTTGAACCCGTTATCACCAGGTTGGGTGAGTTAGCGCTAACGCGTTCACCCAACAACGGTGATGGGAGGACTCCTATAATTTTAAAATTATTAATCAGTAGGTTTGCGACTTTGCTAAATTTTTACATAATTGCGTCACACACGTTTGTTGATATTCAACGAGCTTACACTAGTATAATATAATATAACAATATTTATCACAATGATTATACTTTGTATGTGTATTTCAGTTTCATAAGGAAATGTATCGTCTCGTCAACGACGGGATTGCATCCGACGATTCCATTGCAAAATGTAAACCGAGAGTTCAAAGATCTGAAAGTATTCCAAACGATGCCGTTCAAGCCTCATTGGAAGAAAATTATTTTCCGTTTACTCCGTTCACACCCACGACTGCGAATAGCGAATTCGTATACCCGGCGAATTACAAGCCTCCGTCGAAGGACGAAGAAGCTTTAAAATACAGTCTTTACGGTCATAAAAGTTCGTTTAAGAACTCGTCTCACTTCGACAACGCGTTCAATGAAAAATCTTTATCCGAGTTGACACCGGAAGACTTTCAGAGCGGTGTGCCCGGTTGTGAAAAGTGTAACAGGACGGTCTTTTGCGAGAACGAATTGAACGAATGCGGCCGGTATCCCGTCAAAGAATACAATTCTTCAGATTGCGATTGGCATATGGTTGTGTCGAAGAATCTCATCGAATTCGCCAAGAAGTGGATGATTTTCGCCGTCACTCGGTGCGAGCGGGGGAAAGGTCGGAGACCGAGGTGAAACATTTTAAACATTCACTGTACGCTTATTAATAACAATCCACTGACTATTGTGTCTGTTTTCAAGATGGGCCAGTCACGGTTTGGAGTTTCTCATGTTGACGTGCGATCCCCAACATACAAAGCATCTTTCCGATGAAGAATTTGAGGTGACAATGAATCTTTATGACATTAATGGCTATATTATCTTTGCTTATTTGAATTATTTTTTCAGAAATTCAAATGTATGATGGACGCTTGTATATCGCACGTAATCGGTTCATCGGTGAGCAGTGCAACCTCTGGAACAACTCCATTTACTCCCGGGTCTCAACGCTCTAGAATTTCATTCAATTCACCTAACGTTCGTTGAGAATTTACCGATAATACATCATTTCGTTTTTGTTTGTAATCTTAATTTACACTTATTCAATTGACACAACAGTGACATGCTCAATATTTTATTTCAGAATCCATTCTCAAGTAAAACGTTTCAATCTGTATCGCCGTCTACTCCTCCTATCGAGCATGCCCCAAATTTACAAAACTATATAGACGACAACGGTAAGTTGGAATAGATACATAATAGTGTCTGGCTGTATGTTCGTCAAGAACGCTTAACACGCCATTATTGTTAATACTATTGATAACCCACTCATATGTCAATAATAGGCACCCATCATACATCCTCATAATTAATAATAATAAGTAATAAGATTATTATTTTGATCTTACAGATTCCGTACATCAAAATAGAAAAATCACAGCTCTAGAAGAGTTGGATTGCAAAAGAGATGCTACACTTCGTCGAACCGGAGCTATCGGTAACGTAAAACACAGCATAGAATCCAGAGATCATTTCCGACCTCGTCCGGTGACTTTTAAATGGCAGCGTGGTATAAAGATTGGACAGGGTCGATTCGGAAAGGTATTTCTTTTCTCATTTTATCTGTACCGCTTGTAAATTTTGTATATATATTAGTCTTAAGTCTGTCTTGAGCAAAGGTACGAGGTTTGATCCCCGTATATCAAAAGATTTTCTATCTTAAATATCTTCATTTATTCATTCATTTGGATATTTATTTGTGAGACGGTTCCACAAAGTTTACTAATCAGTGCTTCTCTCCCTTGCACCTCTCCAAAAGGCAATGGGAAACCATTGGAGAGATTTCACTTTGACAAAAACGTCAAAAGTGAAGCAGCTTACGCTAAAAATCGAGTATGCAATAAATAAGATGTAAATACCCTTTGATCGTCAATGGGCAATAATAATAATGTCTTATCTATCCATCAGCAACGTCTTAATTGTGTCATTAGGCAATACTCTAGTAACATATAATGTTTCAGGTTTATACAGTAGTCAACATACAATCAGGTCAACTGCTAGCGATGAAGGAAATCGGTTTGGGTATCGGTGACAGACGAGCTATAGACCGAGCAGCTAATGAACTTCAAATACTGGAAGATGTCGTTCATCCTAATTTAGTACGATATTACGGTGTTGAAATTTATAGGGTATGTTTATTTGATTCTCGTTTGTTTAATTGCTTAATATAATATAATAATTTAATATAATGTTCAGTTGCTTAGCACTAAAAGTTAGTATGTATTTGTTTTTTAGGAGGAAATGTTGATTTTTATGGAATTGTGCGTTGAAGGATCGTTAGAGTCGATGATAGCAAATTGTAATAGTAACGGTGACGAGGAGACCGGTAACGGTCTTCCAGAACAGTTGATAAGACGCTACACCGGACAACTCGTATCGGCCATTCGAGCACTTCACGAACGATCCATCGCTCATCGTGATATAAAAAGTAAAGATTTTTGTGTGTATTTAATAATAGTTTTCTGTGATAATTGAATTTTTTGTAATTTCTCCTTTCAGGTGGTAATATATTTTTGACCGAAGGCGGTAATTGTCTCAAACTTGGAGACTTTGGATGTGCTGTGAAAATCCGCGCCAATACGACAGTACCCGGAGAACTTCAGGGATATATTGGAACGCAAGGTTTTTACTCCCAAAAATTATTGTTAAATTTTATTTTATTTTGCAATAAATGCTTAATTTGGTATTTGGTCAAGTAATTTACTTCATGAAATTAATACATTTTTAATTTGCACGTAGCGTATATGGCGCCTGAAGTTTTCATGAAGTCTTCCGGTCACGGTAGAGCTGCTGATATCTGGTCTTTAGGTTGTGTAGTAGTGGAAATGGCCTGTGGAAAGGTATATAAAAATGTATATTCAAAATAGTATAAACAATTCCATTGCTATAAACGTGTTCTTTCAGCATCCTTGGAGCGATTGCGATTCAAATTATCAAATAATGTATAAAGTGGGAACGGGAAATAGACCAGAAGTGCCAAGTTCGTTGTCTCAAGAAGGCACAGATTTTTGTATAGCTTGCCTCCAACACGATTCGATACAACGTGCCTCGGCTGATAATCTGGCTCAGCATCATTTTCTCAAGGTTTGCGTGGAATCCATTCAAAATGCATACATTATTGATTTGGTGTGCTTTTAACTAATTACGTAATATTGTTTCAGGTCAATCAAAACGATTTCCTCTATTGAAAATTATCAAAAATTGGATAGTAAAAACGGTACTGCGCTAGTTTTTACAAGACTGAATACAAAGAAAGCATTTTCAAGAATATATTTTGACATATTGTGTATTGACAATTGACATATTGTGTATTTAATTTAAAAGATTGATACAAAATATTTTAAAGCATTTCTTACTTAGGATTTTATATACCAAATAAATACTTTTCATTTATGTATGACTTTTATTTGAAAAAAAAGAATGACTAGAGCTCTTTTCATCATCATCATCATTTTCAGCCGCTCATCGTCCACTGCTGGATGAAGGCCTCTCCAATCCTCTTGCATTCCTGTATGTCTTGAGCAATCTGCATCCAGTTGACTTCACACATTCTTCGCAATCCATCAGCCCATCGTCTACCTTGCTTTCTTTCAAATCCTCTTGGATACCATTTCAGTATTACTTGCATCCATCTGCCATCCATTCTTCTTGCTATGTGCCCACTTCAACTTTTTCACACGTTCCACTATGTATATCTACCAGTTTGGTCATACTTCTTACCCATGTATTCCTCTTACGATCTCTTCTTGTTATACTTTTTTATTAGGAATGTTGGGATACAGATCATTGGAAACTCGGAGAAAAGTTTGCTTGATCAAACATTTTTCTGGATTATTAAAGGGTCGGGTAGATAATCCGGAGATTCTCAAGGAGCTTCGTTTATGGGTTCCAGAGCATTCTCATGAGTCTCGAGCGCGGTCTCTTTTCTTGCCTGTGCACGCACGAACCTGTATGATATGCTCGTCAACTCGCCGGTATCGAGTGCGATAACACTTTTAAATCGGATTGCTAGGAGTGTTGACTTGTTCATGATCTCTGACAGCAACTTGTCAGTATTTTTTGGATTTTTTGATATATAATTTTTTATTTTCTTATGCAATTATTTTGTTATTATTATTAATACTGTTATTATTATTGTTATTATTATTAATACTGTTATTATTATTGTTATTATTATTAATACTGTTATTATTATTGTTATTAATATTATTATTATTCTTATTATTATTATCATTGGTTCTTGTCCGTTAGCCGCACGCCGGAAGTAGGCGTACCAACAAAAGTGCTTCCCACCGTTTGACAATCGCCTCCCTGAGAGTGTATTGGAGAAGCGTGTATATGTGCATTGTTGACATATTGAAACGTCAGTCAAGTGTGAAATTGACCAATAATTGAACTACGTTAATACATCAATGATTTACTTCTAGAGCAGGGCAGATAGTGGTATAACCTTCCAAGTATTCCCTGCTATGGTATACCTTGAACTTGACGAGCTCAGCGTTCCCATATACGAACGATGACAGCCGGCAGTCGATACGATTATACTTAAAATCATTTGAGTTTAGGACTACTAGTTTGAATCCAATGAACAACCGAGTGAAGAATGAACCTTCGCAGCAAACTGTAACTTTGATATAGCCCATTGAGTACATCTTCGACTGCGACGAGACTTATTTTGATATCAGAGAGACTCGGTTCAAAGTAGTCCGTCGTCGACCAATTAGTGCTTTGTTTTACCTGGCCTACGTGTAAAACAGAGCACTAATGTTTAAAGACAATAACTATTTCTCGCACCGTCTAAGTTTTAGCTGTTTCTTTCCATTTATTTATATTCAGTTGTAGGTATCTGAACAAAGCTATCAAAGGGATTCTTTGGTATTTAAAGCACCGGCTACGAAAACAATTCGCAAAAATTTAATTAACAATCGGCAAGTACTGGTAGATAGCACCCAAAAAATTTTGTCACCTGAACCAGAAAGTGCGCCAGACACATTGATTGTCAAACGGTGGGAAGCACTTTTGTTGGTACGCCTATATCATAGCATACGATAATATTTATAGTAATTCTATACTCTGCTGAAATGTATTTAGATCTTTCAAATGTGTTGCGACATATCTCCCAAATGTGTCTGGGAATTTTTTTTTTTTCAAATTGCGAGCTCGACACTTTCGCACTAAATGTGATTATACGATTGGTATTTGTGTGTCAACTGTCAAAGTGACATTAGTTGAAAAGGTTCTAACGATGGAGTGTCGTCTGTGTTTGTGTTCTGTGAAAGCTGATTCTTCCATTCCTATCTATGAGAATAGAAACTTGCTCATGAAACGCATCCAGAGCTGCTGTCAGCTACAGGCCAGTTGCTCACAATATTCACATGACTTTGCACTCATAAGCCTCATTTAGTTTATTTTAATATGTATTTGCCTTGCAGGTAGAAAACCATGACGGATTTCCAGATATAATATGCTCATCGTGTGAATCTAATCTAAAATTATTGAACGATTTTAAAAAGATCTGTATTCAAAGTGACGAAACAGCAAGACTGAAATTAACCGACTGTTTGAATATCAAAGTGGAAGAAGTTTTACTAGACGATTTAGATTGGGAGTACAAAAGTTTTGATACTGATTCTCCTGCCGATGATGAGGATAACGAAAGACTAAAGAGCTGTATTATAGATCACCATTCTGATACAGAGGAAAATAGCAGTCACAAGCGTTCACCGTGCGATGAGCGTGATAATACTAAAAGAAAATATTCAAAGGTAATATTTCCAACATAGGTTAAATTAAATAGTAACAACAACATCCTTAGTTGCACCTACCAAAGAAAGCAAGTTCTATGTAACCAAATTCCGACACGATTGCATCATCATCGTTGTTCGTGTGTCGCTATTTCAAATTACTGTAAACCAGCGGTCGGGAACCTTTTTTGTGCTAAGAGCCAAATCAGGGAAAATCTTGAAAAATTGGCAAATTTTGTAGCTACAACATATTATTCTCGAATTATATGCTTAAAATTTTGAAAAATATTACTCAGACACAAATTTTTGACTAGAATCTACATATACTGTGTCCAACTTAAGAAACACTCGTCTCGACCGATTTAGAATCGATCTTCGCAGACTACCTGGGTCTCAACCGATAAGGTTCGTCACCATCGCGGCTACTCGGAATAAACAAAGACAGCTATTGTACAACCCTCTTTTTATATACAATATAAACAATTTAGCTCTGGAATAGAGAATTGTATGAAATTACAGAGTTATCGTCGCGGTATTTCTAAATGTTAGACAATTTATTCTAAAAAATTATTACATTTTTATCTAAAAACCGGTTTAAAACCCTTTATAGGTCAGTGGCAAATATACATGCCACTGGCAATAAAGGTCTTTTTCTCCACTAATTTCCATCAAAAATGATCTCTATGTACTTATTTCAATGCGTATATAGACGGCGGTCAATATAAGTGCCACATTTTTCAAGTTGAATCCTGTAGCGCGAGCTATGACGAAAATATAAAAAAAATGGTAAGTATATTTGCCACCGGTCAGTTGTGGCTATTTATCAGTGTTTGGATGTGTTTCAACTTCGCTTCGTGATTTTTTCGTTTCCGAACCGTCTTTTGGATACAAACTGGTAAGTTTATTATTTTCTAATGTTTATAGATTACTAATAAATAAGAAAAGAATATTTAATGTTTGTAGTTTCGGATATTTTGTCGAAAGTTTTTACCCTTGTGTTAAATTTGACAAATTCGATTTTGTATTTTTACATTGTGGGATGTATTTTTTACTTATTTTGTTTTAAAAATATAATTTTGACATAGCTATAGATGTATATAATATTTTAAAACTAAATTTGAACCCTAGGAATATAGGGCGTACATGTTATTAGATGATGAAATCGGAATTTATAGACATAACCAAAAAAATATATACACATTATTTTCGTTAGTTGTGGGGAAGAGAGCTTATATTTTATTTTTACTTTTATTATATTATAATAATACCTAGAACATGATTGTATTAATTTTACACCCTTTCAGAAAATGGCAGACAAGTCTGAAAGATCATTGTCTGAGAGGGAAATAGAATATTTTATCAATCGGGTTGACGATGAGATGGCCTTTGATTCGGAAGCTGGAGGTGACTCGGATCCAGAGGACAGGTACCCCAAACATCACTCAAGTCGAGTCAATTCTACATGTACAACAGCAGATGAATATGGACCATCCACATCAACTGGAACGCCCCAAGCTTTAGAAGATACCGATGATTCAGTAGCGGATCCGGATTTTTTGTACCCAAGAAATCTCGCCCCACCTCTAGATTACAGCAGCAGTTCCAGTGAGGAAATAAATACGCCTCTTTCAAATGACAACCGTCAAAATTCTGCCTATACATGGACAAAGATCGAGGGACCCCCAAACCAATTTTCATCGACAAACTTCAATCAAAATTTCGGTCCCAAATTCACTGTCGATACGAAAAGTCCGTTTAAAATTTTTACGAATTTGTTGACAATATCGTTTTTTACTGAAATTATACATCAGAGTAACATATATGCGACACAAAATGGACAAACCTTAGACTTAACCCTCGAAGAACTGAAGGCGTTTCTTGGAGTTTTAATTATTATGGGTTTCCACAGATTACCATCAATACGGTTATATTGGTCAAATAATTTAAATTTTAGATGTATTAGGATAATGGATGTGATGAGCATGAAACGATTTTTATGTATATTACGATTTTTGCACATCAGTAACAATGATGATATGCCAAAAAGAGGACACGAGGACTTTGATCGGCTTTTCAAAGTACGACCATTGTTAAACCATCTGAATTATTCATTTGCAGCTGCATTTTCACCTTCGCAATTTCTTTCCATCGATGAGAGCATGGCAGCATTCAAAGGAAGAACATCTCTCATGCCTGTGAAGCCAATAAAAAGGGGATTCAAAATATGGGCCATTACGTGTGCAGTTACTGGATACTTCATAGGCTTCCAAGTATATGATGGTAAAACAGAAAATAATGAAAATCTTCCCTTGGGGGAGAGAGTAGTAATTGAGCTTTCTAAAGCTTTTCAACATCTGGGCTATTGTTTATTCTTTGACAATTTTTTTTCTTCGTTGCCACTATTGACCAGACTGTCGAATGTTGGGTTATTTGGATGTGGAACAATACGACCAAATAGAAAATTTTTCCCCAACAATTTAGTGGCGAACAAAAGCTTAAAAATGGGTGATTTTGACAGTGTAAATTCTGGAGATATTTCTGTGTATAAATGGAAAGACCGAGGAATAAAACCAGTTACAATTTGTAGTAATATGCACAATATTCGAGAAACTGATACCGTACTACGCACAAATAAAGAAGGCGATCGGGATGTCGTCCAATGTCCGAAAGCTATTGCAGATTACAATCGTTACATAGGAGGTGTGGATCGTTTTGACCAAATGACGTCTGCATATAATATATCTTGGAAGTCGAGGCGTTGGTGGATGAAACTGTTTTATTACTTTGTGGAGGCTACAATTGTCAACAGTTTTATATTATACAGAGAGACAATGAAAAATAACAATGAAAGGGCAATGACGCACCTCAATTTTAGAAGTATGCTGGCCGATGAATTAATTGGCGACTTCTCGGGACGAAAGAAATTGGGACCAATAGCAAAAATGCAAGGGATATATAAAAAATCGACAGGTCGCAATGTGAATAAAAGTACTATTAGGCATACAAATGTTGGAAAGCACATACCAATACCAGGTACATGGAGGAGATGTGCATATTGTAGCACGAAGAAAACTGTAAAGCGCAGTAACATAATATGCTCTTCGTGTGAGATAGCACTGTGCAAGAAATGTTTCGCACCTTATCATTGTACGTAATTTTTATTTTTCAATTTATGTTCTGTTATTATTTTCTTCTGTAATTTTTATATTTCAATTAAAGTTTTAATTTTTTCAATAAATTCATTTTAGTGTTTTTTTTTTTCATTACAAATCATGGAAAACATTCGGATTTTACCATACATAAAAGAGGTCGATATTAAATTATTTTCCTAAACGTTAGGTGGCATTATTATTGACCTCCCATTGGGGCTTATTACAAGGGATTACGATTTTTTTTAATAATTAATCCTAGATCCATATATCGATATTAATCAAATTTCATTAAGTTTTCATTCAAAATGGTAAAAAAAGTCTTGCCCTATAAAGGGTATTAAAGCCTTTTATGCCTATTTAGTTTGTACGAATAGTGTGGAAAAGATAATTTGTTAGTGTAAATATTATAAATAAAGACAATTTTGTAAAGTCAATTTTTCATACAAAGAGCCACATGGGACTCTAGAGCCACAAGTTCTCGACTGCTACTCTGAACAGTCTAAACTGATTTCTTTCGCCAAACTGATAAAGTATAATCTTTATAGATTTCCATAGCGAAATCCAATGCGGAACGATGCCGACAGTACAGAGCTCGTCAGAAAGCTCGTATGAGAGCTGCAAAGCCAAAGAAAAAAATTCCTTTGTCAACGGCTGATCGTGTACGAGCCTATCGGGAACGAAAAAAGCACCATCAACAACGACGAGAACAACATTTTAATATTTCAACACCATCGACCAGCGTCGATCCTTTTACAAGTTCCCAGAAACGAATGCAATTGTCATTAATTGAAAATTGTAGCGAGATGGAGTGTCGGCTTTGCTTAAGTTCTGGGAAAGCCGACTCAACTATTCCTATCTACGATGATCAAAACTTACTCGTGGAACGCATACAGAGCTGTTTTCAATTAGAGGCCAGTTGCTTACAATATTAACACGGCCTGCTCTCATACAACTCATTTAGTTTATTTTAATATGTATTTTCATTGTAGGTAGAAAAACATGACGGATTTCCAGATATAATATGCATATCGTGTGAATCCAATCTAAAATTGTTCGCCGATTTTAAAAAGAGCTGTATTCAAAGTGACGAAACGGCAAGGCTGAGATTAATCGAACGTCTGGATATTAAAGTGGAAGAAGTTTTACTAGACGATTTAGTTTGGGAGGATGAGAGTGTCGGTACTAATTCACCATCGTATAATTTACCCGTTAGCGATGATGGTAATGAAGAACTACCGAACCGTGCTATAAATAATCATTCTGATCCAGATGAAAACAGCATTAATGGTACTTCGCCGTGCAATGAGCATGGTAATAGTAAAAGAAAATATTCAAAGGTAATATTTTTCATCATAATTTAACATTTTACATTGTATATTGTACATATATGTAATACTTAGTCTTTGTAGATTTCCAAGGCAAAATCCAATGCAGAGCGATGCAGACAGTACAGAGCTCGTATGAAAGCTCGTGAGAGAGATCGTATGAGAACGACAAAGTCAAAGAAAAAAGTTCCTATGTCGACGACTGATCGTGTGCGAGCATATCGAGAACGCAAAAAGCAGCAGCAAGAACATTTTAATATTTCAACACCATCCACCACCAGCAATCCTTCTACAAAATCCACGAAACAAATGCGACAAGGAAAACCAAAAAGCAGACCATCAAATGTGTTGATTTGATACTTGATTTATGACATGTCAAGTCAGACATCGGCAAAAAAAAAATAGGATAAAATATGGACGAACGAATATCAACAAAGCACACGCAAACTATGAATGGTAAACTACACTCGTTCGAGGAGAAACAATAATATGGTTTATGGCTTAAGAACTACCTTGAGTTTTAGCCGAAATAAAGTTTTCGTTAAGTTACGGTGAAAACGAAGAGTACCGACAAATTTACCAGTCTGATTTGGATTTATTTAAATATTTTAAATCTTATACCCATAGAGCCGAAACTTAGTAGCTATTATGAAATCTTGAGACTTTTTTAATCGAAAACTAACTTGCTTCATTGAATGTAAATTTTACCGGCAGCGTATTTTTTTATATAATTCATATTGGATTCAAACGAGTTAAAAATCATTAATTAAGCATGGCGAATTTGCACAATTGGAGAATTTACATAGATCCTGCAGAAGCGGAATCCTCAATTGACGAGCACGAGTGCCTGGAGATGGTCTCTCGTGTGGTTACAACCACGGAAATAAAAGTCTCAACTCACGGAGCCTGTCCCCCCTAAGTAAGGTGCAGTTGCCCAAATTTACCAGTGGACACACTTTGTCGACTTGACTGAAGAGATGTCGGGCTCCCTGCTGTTCCAATACCTCAGGAGCTGTTTGCAGGATGAGGCAGCTACCGTAATCTGCGTTATTAGCTGCTCGGATGTATGAAAATTATGGAAGAAATCCCATTCGTGTCATTCCTGAGAGGTAATTATTCTTCGGCTCTTATATTGAGCTATATTGCATTTGATGGAACTTTTTAATTTAAAACTGATTTGTTTTCTGACAGTATAAGTGAGGTGGATGACGATGAGGAGGAAGTCTCGACGAAGAGGAAGAATCGACTGATGAGGACGACCGATTGGCCAATCCGGCTTGATTTTGCTTTGCCTTTGCCGATCCGTCGCTCGCGTGTAGACACCTTTACAATCAATTAGGTTATTGTTATAATCTCTTTTTTTTTTCAAAATATGACACGTTGAATTTTAGTACACGAAGTGACGGAACTTTAATGCTAGACGTTATAAGTTTTGTTTGTTAAAGCTGTTTTAAAATAAAAAAAAATGCAATAGTTAATTATCTTAATAAACAAGAATATAAAATAAATTTTGGAAAATGGTACTAAATTATATATTAACATTTGAAGAGACATAAATTCTTTGGAAATATGTATCATATATATGTATATATAATTTAATACACAGTACTAATTATAAAACAAATTTTAATTAAGCTACAGTTCTTAAAATTAAAATGATATTAGCTAACAGTGACTATTTAATGCGAAAGGTGATGTTTATTGTTAACAAGTTTATCAAGTCGTGGTTCGATTGTTGACAGTGCTACACGCAAAGGGGACTTAATATCCATTCTGTTTCTGTCTAAATCTAAAGTCTAGTTCCTGTCTAATCTAAAGTCTGTCTATCCATGTCTAAATAATAGTCATGGATGAAAAACCAGTTTCACAGTTGAAGGAAATGGGAGGAGAACTTTCAAGGCAATTTCAGCAAGTTCAGGATATTCTGCTTTGATATGTATCCAAAAAAAAAGCTAGTGAATTCATGGTTTTAAAAACCATCTTCAATCCTTCATCAACAGATAGATTAAACAGCTTATCTTGCAAAATGACACTTAAATCAGCCTTTGATGCAATAAATGGATTTCGGATCCATCCAGTTCCTATCCATGGATCGTTTTCTCTTTGAAAATAAAACTCGAAACGATCAATTAATCCAGTCAAGTTAGTGCAGGCTCCCAAGGGAAGTATGTATGAATAATATGAAGACCACTTTCTGACCTGGCGACATCAATATCATTTTCAATCGCTCCGGCGATTTTCTCAGATCGGATTGGAATAATTAGATGTTAACAATCATATCGGACGCGTATCTCCATATATTAAAATCTCAAATTTTTATACCACTCCATTAACATTTTTAGTAGACACGGGAAAGTAGTACATCATTTATCGACCCGAAATACGCCAAGAACACAAACACCAAAATTATGTCACCAATTACAATTCAGACAGTTTTCAATAAACACACGTTAAATAAACAATTCAACTACATTCCAGAATTCGATAAAAATTATCCATTAAAATTCGCTGTTTTTTTTTTTATTTTAAATTTAAATTCCACAACTGTTTCGACGGATTCGTCGGGCTAGAGATACTGACAACATTAGAAGCTACCGTAAATTTTTAAAACAAACGAACTTGAAACGTAAAAGACGATTATTCCACTTTTATATAAACCTAACTATAGATCGTCGCAATTGAAGATGTACTCACTGGCCTATAGCAAAGTTACAGTTTGCTGCGAAGGTTCATTCTTCACTCGGTTGTTCATTGGATTTAAACTAGTAGTCCTAAACTCAAATGATTTTAAGTATAATCGTATCGGCTGTCGGCTGTCATCGTTCGTATATGGGAACGCTGAGCTCGTCAAGTTCAAGGTATACCATAGCAGGGAATACTTGGAAGGTTATAAGACTATCTGCCCTGCTCTAGAAGTAAATCATTGATGTATTAACATAGTTCAATTATTGGACAATTTCACACTTGACTGACGTTTCAATATGTCAACAATGCACATATACACGCTTCTCCAATACACTCTCAGGGAGGCGATTGTCAAACGGTGGGAAGCACTTTTGTTGGTACCCCTACTTCCGACGGGGGTATAAACGACAAGAACCTATTTTTAAAGGTCATATAAAAAGAAAAATAATCAATAAATTAAACACCGGTCCCTGTTGCTTGGGAAAAATTTCTACCGGTCCGCCAAACTAAAAAGTTTGGGAAGCACTGCATTAAAGTGTACTGAGTGTGTTGGGAGCTGAAAATGAAACGCTTAACCTCAAACTGTCAATGAAGTGACGTCACACGAGCCAGCTAGTGCGAGTAAAGTTCAAACATTCGAATTTCACTCGCGCGGCCAAAAAAGCCAGCAAGTTACTAACTTCGCCCAATACACGCGGCTATTTACCAGCGACCAGCAAACCAGCCAGTAAACTATCCCTGTGTAATACCACCATTATACACAATGCTTGCCGTTTAGCGTAGTTCATCTCAAAACGCTAAGCTGCCAAGTTTGTCCTAAAACTTCGGCGAGCTCATAGTGGAAGTGGCGTCACAGTGAATGGTACTGAGGATTGTGAACTGAAAAGTACAGCATAATGGAGTGCCGACTTTGCCAATGTTCTGCATCAGCAGAGTCTTCCGTCCCTATTTGTAGCTACTCTGACTTACTAGCGAAACACGTCTGGAGCTTCAGTCAGCCACAGGTTGGTTCAACAGCTTACTTGCATGACATGCTCTAATCAAAGTCGGGTGCTCAAAGAATAATGTATTTTCCTTGCAGGTAAAACAACACGACGGGCTGCCTAATACAATGTGCTTGTCTTGTGAATCCAACCTCAAATCGCTCATCAATTTTAAAGAAACCTGTGCTAAAAATGATGCCATGGCACGACTGAAACTAATTGAATGCTTAAATATTAAAGTGGAAGAAGTTTTACTCGACGATTTAGTTTGGGAGGATGAGGGTTTTGATAACAATTTTCAACTATATAAATTACCTGTTGATGACGAGGGTAATGAAAAACAATCAAGCAGCATAGAAGAAAAAAACGAAGTAGAAGATCACCCGCCCAATTTACATGTAAGGAGTCAAAACATTGTTGTACTTGCATTATATCGTTTATTGACACGATATTAGGATGAACGAAAATGTTCACCGGTATTATATTCCTTGACGAACGAATTGAAATTTTTACTTTAGCTTTATTAAAATATAAATTCATGGAGTTGATGTAGAATTTCATTTGAAAAGTATATTTTTTTCATTGATCGTTTTGATTTGCAGATGGATGGCGAGAAATTAAAAACACATACTAATCGCCAACCTGGGAAAAATAAATGTGAAATTTGTTCAAAAAGCTTTAGAATGAAAACACACTTCACACGACATATAACCATCCACATTGGAGAAAAACCATACAAATGTGAAATTTGTTCAGAAAGCTTTAGAATGAAAAAATCCTTCGAAACACATATGACCATCCACACTGGAGAAAAACCATACAAATGTGAAATTTGTTCAAAAAGCTTTAGAATGAAACAATACTTGAAAACACATATGACCACCCACACTGGAGAAAAACCATACAAATGTGAAATTTGTTCAAAAAGTTTTACAATGAAAACACACTTCACACGACATATGACCATCCACACTGGAGAAAAACCATACAAATGTGAAATTTGTTCAAAAAGCTTTAGTATTAAAGAATCCTTCAAAAGACATATGACCATCCATACTAGAGAAAAACCATACAAATGTGAAATTTGTTCAAAAAGCTTTAGAATGAAAAAATCCTTCAAAACACATATGACCATCCACACTGGAGAAAAACCATACAAATGTGAAATTTGTTCAAAAAGTTTTACTCTGAAAAAAAACCTTAATCGACATATAACCATCCACACTGGGGAAAGACCATACAAATGTGATATTTGTTCAAAAAGTTTTACAACAAAAACTATCTTAATAAGACATATATTCATTCACACTGGAGAAAAACCATACAAATGTAAAATTTGTTCAAAAGTTTTTAGAATGAAAACACACTTCTCACGACATATGACCATCCACACTGGGGAAAGACCATACAAATGTGATATTTGTTCAAAAAGCTTTACAACAAAACTTTGCTTAAAAGGACATATGACCATCCACACTGGAGAAAAACCATACAAATGTGAAATTTGTTCAAAAAGTTTTACAATGAAAAGACACTTCACACGACATATGACCATCCACACTGGAGAAAAACCATACAAATGTGAAATTTGTTCAAAAAGCTTTAGAATGAAACAATACTTGAAAACACATATGACCACCCACACTGGAGAAAAACCATACAAATGTGAAATTTGTTCAAAAAGTTTTACAATGAAAAGACACTTCACACGACATATGACCATCCACACTGGAGAAAAACCATACAAATGTGAAATTTGTTCAAAAAGCTTTAAATTAAAGAATCCTTCAAAACACATATGACCATCCATACTAGAGAAAACCATACAAATGTGAAATTTGTTCAAAAAGTTTTAGAATGAAAACACACTTCTCACGACATATGACCATCCACACTGGGGAAAGACCATACAAATGTGATATTTGTTCAAAAGTTTACAACAAAAAACTATATTAATAAGACATATGACCATCCACACTGGAAAAAACCATACAAATGTGAAATTTGTTCAAAAAGTTTTACAATGAAAAGACACTTCACACGACATATGACCATCCACACTGGAGAAAAACCATACAAATGTGAAATTTGTTCAAAAAGCTTTAGAATTAAAGAATCCTTCAAAAGACATATGACCATCCATACTAGAGAAAAACCATACAAATGTGAAATTTGTTCAAAAAGTTTTAGATTGAAAACACACTTCTCACGACATATGACCATCCACACTGGGGAAAGACCATACAAATGTGATATTTGTTCAAAAAGTTTTACAACAAAAACTATCTTAATAAGACATATGTTCATTCACACTGGAGAAAAACCATACAAATGTGAAATTTGTTCAAAAAGTTTTACAATGAAAAGACACTTCACACGACATATGACCATCCACACTGGAGAAAAACCATACAAATGTGAAATTTGTTCAAAAAAAGTTAGAATTAAAGAATCCTTCAAAAGACATATGACCATCCATACTAGAGAAAAACCATACAAATGTGAAATTTGTTCAAAAAGTTTTAGAATGAAAACACACTTCTCACGACATATGACCATCCACACTGGGGAAAGACCATACAAATGTGATATTTGTTCAAAAAGCTTTACAACAAAACTTTGCTTAAAAATACATATGACCATCCACACTGGAGAAAAACCATACAAATGTGAAATTTGTTCAAAAAGCTTTAGAATGAAACAATCCCTCATAAGACATATCACCATCCACACTGGAGAAAAACCATACAAATGTGAAATTTGTTCAAAATGCTTTAGAATAAAAAAATCCTTCAAAACACATATGACCACCCACACTGGAGAAAAACCATACAAATGTAAAATTTGTTCAAAAAGCTTTAGAATGAAACGATCCTTCGAAGGACATATGACCATCCACGCTGTGGAAAGACCATACAAATGTGATATGTGTTCAAAAAGTTTTACATCAAAAACTATCTTAATAAGACATATGCGCATTCACACTGGAGAAAAACCATACAAATGTAAAATTTTGCAGTTAAGGACTATTTAAGACGACATATGAAATATCACACTAAAAAAAAATCATTGAACCGTGAAATCAGTTCAAAATGCTCTGTAAATCATGAAAAAGAGCCTCGCAATTACTGAGTGTCGGCTTTGCCTATGTTCTGCAGCAGCAGAGTTTTCCTTCCCCATTGATAACTATTCTGACTTACTAGTGAAACATATCTGACATGCTCTCGTCAAAGTCAGATGCTTTCCTTGCAGGTGAAAAAACAACTTGCCGCCCAATACAATTTGCTTGTCTTGTGAATCCAACCTCAAATCGCTCATCAATTTTAATGAAACCCGTGCTAGATGTATTTGACAATTAAGTGAAGTGAACATCTCAACAATTCCAATCAATAACATCTCTACCATTTTGCAAATGGTTATATATTTACTAACTGATTGATTGAAACCTTTACAAAGTGCCGTCTTTCTAATTATCCTTTGTAACCATAATTTACAGTTCAATTGTTTTAAATTCACTCTTGCTCATGTGTCAACTGTGAAAACGGTATTGTGGTAGACTTCAAAAAGTAAACTGTCTCCGTACTCTAGTCTAGTCAATTAACTTGTAGTATTTTGTGAAACTTAAATTACATTAAGACTATAATACTATAAATAAGTCTGCTTTATAATTTCCTACTTGTCCCATAAAAACACACATATGTATGTATCTATAGGTATGTGAAAATATATATAAACTAGTGTAAGCCCGTTGAATTTTAAATATCGTAAAGCGTAAAATGAATTTTAAATATCATAATATCGTAAGATCCCCATTACCCAAATCGATCGATCCCCGATACCCACTCAAAAAAAAATTTTTTTTTTACTTTACTATTTATATTATAATTATTAATTATTATATATATAATAATTATAATTTTGTAAGTGATTTTGTAAAAATCAAAAAACAAAAAAAAATTATAGTTTCTATAGTGCCATTTATGTATTATTAGCAGAATCACGATCCCTTTTGTAGGTAAAGCCGAGTCACGATATATTTAAAAAAAAAAAGGACCCAACCGACAACTGGTTTTAAAACAGCGAGCGTTATCAACAGACAGACAGACGGATTTCGGCTATTATATATATATATATATATAATATTACTATGATGTGTATTTGCAAAAAATATATGGAAATATGCTAAGATTAAATAAAATTGAATTTGTTGTATTTTGTTTATTGAAATAGAACTTGCGACATTTTTTTGATACATACAATGATACAATTTATTCATACACAAGCAGACAATAAAAAAACAAGTAAAAATTGAAAAGAACAAAATCTTAACAAATACTGACACAACAGATTCCTTAGTTCTAGCATTACGTAAAAATTTATCTTCCGCTTTGGTTGTTTCAGAAGCGAAAGACGTTTATAAAGAATCGTTGGAGTTGCATAAAGATTTTAAAATATTAGAATCAACAGGAAAACGCACTTCAAATCTAGAAAAAATATATAATTCTTTGATTTCTATTCAACCAACATCAACTGCAAGTGAACGTGTGTTTTTTGTTGCCAATAATTTTTGCACCAGTTAACCGGGTTTTTCATCGGGGAAAAACCCGAAAACCGGGTGGTATTTTTTTCGGTTAATTGGAAGCCCTAGTACAGACTGTCCAACATGGAACAACCTCCTCTAAACGCAACTTCAAATCATTTACAGTTCAAATTTGTACGTTTAAATAAAAAATACTGACAGAAAACCAATCGTTATAAATCCATTAAAATAAAAAACTTACGTAGTTTAAAATCATTTACCGCTCGAATTAGTACCTTAAGATAATATAAAAAAATATTGAGATAGAAAACCAATCCTTATAAACGTGGTGAAATAAAAAAAACTCACCAAATAAACGCCAAATAGCATGGGAAAAAAATGTGTTAAAAAAAAAATATTTTTGACTTTCAAAATTCGCTAGATAATTAATTATTAAGTATTTCAAAACAATAAAAAATCACAATCAATAGGAAAAATATCTTACAATTGATTTCAATACTTACTTTGAGCATAGCGATAGTATATTTTGAATTATAGACCGCAAAAACCATAAAAATGGATATTTTTTACATTTTCTAAATCGCGAATATCTCATAAACGAGAGCATATCAACAAAAATAATTATCGGATTCGAATTCAGTGGGTCAAACTTAATAAAGATTGACTAATCTCCGCTCTGGGTATTTTTTTTGTTGCTCAGTGTTATTTTAGTGAAGCTTTCATTTTTGAATCTCCACCCTAATTTATTGACAATGATCCATAGCTAATGCCAATGTGGTTTCTGCTGTTCGTGCCAATGGTTCCTAAACGCATTTAGAGATGTGGCTTTCACCAAATTTAATATTTTTTTTTTGTGATTGGACATTCACCGTTTTAGGATACTCCTCCGGTACCAGATTTTAAAATAATCTTATCTTTAATCCGTAACAGCTACTTTGAAAAAAAATAAAACATTTTGTCTTGCCGCAATTCTAGGTATTAAGTGGGCTTAGGACGGCAGTATTATACACGCTCCTCCAACACACTGAAAGCGTGAGGATTGTCAAACGGTGGGAAGCACTTTCATTGGTACCTCTACTTCCGGCGGGGATATAACAGACAAGAACCTAAATTTGTGATACATATTTCCAAAGATTTTCTCTCTTCAAATGTAAATATAGATATAATTTGGTACCATTTTCCAAAATTTATTTTATATTCTTGTTTATTAAGACTTTAGAGCCATATCGAATTGGCTAATATTACATATTTAAAGGTCATATAAAAAGAAACAATCAATAAATTAAACACCGGTCCCCGTTGCTTGGGAAAAACTTCTACCGGTCCGCCAAACTGAAAAGTTTGGGAAGCACTGCGTTCAAGTGTAGTGAGTGTGTTGGGAGCTGAAAATGAAACGCTTAACCTCAAACTATCAATGAAGTGACGTCACACGAGCCAGCTGGTGCGAGTAAAGTTCAAACATTCGAATTTCACTCGCGCGGCCGAAAAAACCAGCAAGTTTACTAACTTCGCCCATTACACGCGCCTATTTACCAGCGACCAGCAAACCAGCGAGTATACTATCCCTGTGTAATACCACCATTATACACAATGCTTGCCGTTTAGCGTATTCATCTCAAAACGCTAAGCTGCCAAAAGTTTGTCCTAAAACTTCGGCGAGCTCATAGTGGAAGTGGCGTCACAGTGAATGGTACTGAGGATTGTGAACTGAAAAGTACAGCATAATGGAGTGCCGACTTTGCCAATGTTCTGCATCAGCAGAGTCTTCCGTCCCTATTTGTAGCTACTCTGACTTACTAGCGAAACACGTCTGGAGCTTCAGTCAGCCACAGGTTGGTTCAACAGCTTACTTGCATGACATGCTCTAATCAAAGTCGGGTGCTCAAAGAATAATGTATTTTCCTTGCAGGTAAAACAACACGACGGGCTGCCTAATACAATGTGCTTGTCTTGTGAATCCAACCTCAAATCGCTCATCAATTTTAAAGAAACCTGTGCTAAAAATGATGCAATGGCAAGACTGAAACTAACTGAATGCTTAAAAATTAAAGTGGAAGAAGTTTTACTCGACGATTTAGTTTGGGAGGATGAGGGTTTTGATAACAATTTACAACTATATAAATTACCCGTTGATGACGAGGGTAATGAAAAACAATCAAGCAGCAAAGAAGAAAAAAACGAAGTAGAAGATCACCCGCCCAATTTACATGTAAGGAGTCAAAACATCGTTGTACTTTCATTATATTGTTTATTGACACGATATTATGATGAACGAAAATGTTCACCGGTATTACATTCCATGATGAACGAATTGAAATTATTACTTTAGCTTTATTAAAATATAAATTAATGGAGTTGATGTAGAATTTCATTTGAAAAGTATATTTTTTTTATTGGTCGTTTTGATTTGCAGATGGATGGCGAGAAATTAAAAACACATACTAATCGCCAACCTGGGAAAAATAAATGTGAAATTTGTTTAAAAAGCTTTAGACTGAAAACAGACTTCACACGACATATGACCATCCACACTGGAGAAAAACCACACAAATGTGAAATTTGTTCAAAAAGCTTTAGAATTAAACAATCCTTAAAAAAAAATATGACCATCCACACTGGAGAAAAACCATACAAATGTGAAATTTGTTCAAAAAGTTTTATAATGAAAACACACTTCACACGTCATATAACCATCCACACTGGAGAAAAACCATACAAATGTGAAATTTGTTCAAAAAGCTTTAGAATCAAACAATCCTTAAAAATACACATGACCATCCACACTGGAGAAAAACCATACAAATGTGAAATTTGTTCAAAAAGTTTTACAATGAAAACACACTTCACACGACATATAACCATCCACACTGGAGAAAAACCATACAAATGTGAAATTTGTTCAATAAGCTTTACAGTTAAAGAATCCTTCAAAAGACATATGACCATCCACACTGGAGAAAAACCATACAAATGTGAAATTTGTTCAAAAAGCTTTAGAATTAAAGAATCCTTCAAAAGACATATGACCATCCACACTGGAGAAAAACCACACAAATGTGATGTCTGTTCGAAATGCTTCGCAACAAACGATTATCTAACAACACATATGAGGATTCACCATGAGGAAAGACCATACAAATGTGAAATTTGTTCAGAAAGCTTTAGAATGGAAAAATCCTTCAAAAATCATATGACCATCCACACTAGAGAAAAACCATACAAATGTGAAATTTGTTCAAAAAGTTTTACAAAGAAAAAACACTTCACACGACATATATGTCGCTACATATCAAACTCGGTTATCTCCACTTTTCAAAATTTTTGAGATTTTTGTTGCATGACCTGACACAACCGTTTTTACATATGTGTGTTTTCTCAAAATTCTTGTAGCTCTTCGTTAAACCTATAAAAAATTCGATTTTAGTAGACACTTTTTTTCTGGTTAACTCCTTTATGACCAATCCCATTGCGTGATTTTTCAAAATGGCCGTGCAATTGCAAACGAACTTCA